>CM077588.1:600000-1027500 GCA_039657365.1 Stephania yunnanensis
TTAAGAAAATTAACCTACAACGACATCAAAGAAGCCTCAGTATCAAATTAGTTCAGAGTTGGCTACATGGATCCCATCCAACATTTCCACACACCTCGATTTAATGCAGTTGATGATGTTGGATGAAAAGGAAACCTAAATTAGCAGTGACCTAAAAATTTAAAGAAAGCATGCATACCCTGATGTAACTATAGCAGCCTTGGATACATATAGCATAGTGGAGAAAACAAATTTAACTGGCTGCCCACATGAAGAGTCATGGTTCTGAAAAGGCTCTTGCTGAGTTTAGTTTATTTAAAATGGTTATGATTCTTGATGGTTATTGATGAAGCTGAGAACTTTGTCTTTAGATTTGGCAGTTTGTGGATTTGGAAACGATGCTTAAACTTGTACTAATTAAATTAATATTGCTGCAACGATTCCTTTGAAAAGCTTTGCAGTTGCAGCATCTAAGTGTATAAGCTTTTACAGATCCGGGGAAACTTCTATGTAAGAATCGACCCTCTAGGAGAGGGAGCTAAATGGCGCCGTTCTTTTGGCCAAGAGACATATTCTCCTCTTCTCCTTGCGTTCACTGAACAGGTTAAAAAATACCTCAAGTTTCCTTTAATATAATATGGGGGTCTGTGTTACTCAAGTTTTTTCTCCTTTTCACAGGATGGCGATAACTGGACGAGTTCTCATTTGCCTACCTTTTCAGGGATGGATGCTTCCTACAGTCTACCTGATAATGTTGCATTGATAACTCTCCAGGCAAGGATATTTACATTGTGAGAGGGGAAATGCAAGTATATATAGTTGTATACTTGATTGTTTGGATAGGATGAAACTCAAGAGGGTCTTTCTAAGCATTCAACTTCATGCATTACCCAATATACCTTGGAACATTATTTTTCCATGCTTGATTGAGATCCTGATTTCTCTCTTTTTTATCGTTTTTTGGATTAAGATATTTTACTTATCTTTCTTAATTTGCAGGAAATGGAAGACGGAAAAGTTCTCCTTCGATTGGCACATCTCTATGAGGTCTTAATTTTTCACTTAAACTCACTTGACCACTAAAAGTTTGTTTTGCTGAGTCTATGATTCACTAGTTATCTATTTATTATTTGATACCAGTGAAGTCTTCCCTATAAATGATTCATCTTGAGGAGATGCTGGGCTTAGCTTATCCAAATTTGGGGCAAGTTTTGGTGCAACATGATTTGTGACACTCGCTGGTTTCAAATAGTTCTCTCTATTCATTTTGTTCCTCTGTCTTGTTAATTTTCAGTTTGAACTAAATGTTTTCCTTATTTCGACTGTCAAGTGTTTTCCTAATTTAAATTCAAAGCTGAGAGAGACTGGAAATAAACCAGTTGAAACTGCACGCCTGCATCTTTTATTTCCATCTTATATTGATGTTTGGTTGGTGAAAACATGATGGCTGCCTCAGATTGAATATATAACACGACTTAATGAGCTGCTTCTGTTGGTCGCAGAACATTTGATTGTTCTTGTTAGATCTCTGAAAGTTGTGACATGGTCCTATTTTCTTGCTGTGATAAAATCAATCAAAATATTTACCTCAAATCACATTGTATTATTTTCTTTTTCTTTGTTTTTTCACATTGTTTTCTAAAATTTTTTATTTGGTTGTGTTCTAATAAATTGTTGTTGCTTGTAATAATTTAAATTTGGAAGGTCGGCGAGGACAAGGAACTTTCAGGCATAGCAAGTGTGGAGCTTAAAAAGGTTTTCCCCAGAAAGAAGGTAAGACCATAAAAGCAATATCCCTGCATAACACATCGACTTAGTCATCCTAAACTATTATGCATTCTGCTTGTGTAATCCTAATTTCCTATACTTACTGCCATCCTTCAGATATCGAAAGTGACAGAGATGAATCTCTCTGCAAATCAAGAACGTGCCGAAATGGAGAAAAAACGACTTAAATGGAAGGTAGAAGGGACCAACAAAGAGGAGGAAATGAAGGTTTTGAGGGGAGAACCCGTTGATCCGATGAAGCTGGTGGTGGAGTTGGGTCCAATGGAAATCCGCACTTTTATCGTCAATTTTGATCCCCTCTTCGATGTATCGGCTCATACCTTTACTATGTAATTAAGAAGTGATCAGTCTGTCCTCCATAGTCTGGAATGAACTGTTGGTTACATATAAATATTTTTACTATCACAAGGGAAATGCCGGGTTCACTTTTTTTTTCTTGTTCAAATAAAGGCAGACCACATTGAGTGCTTCTATATGTATATTTTACTGGTTCAACATGTATACCAATGAGTGATGCAGACAGATTAGTTTGATGTTAAAGTTTAATTGAATACCAATTCACTTGTGAACGAAAACTAAGCCACTAACAAAGCAAAGATTCAGAGTGGGTGTATTGTGCTTTTGTTTTCTCCTACGCAATGGTGCAATGGTGCTAGTAAGGGTGGTGGTCGTGGTGGTAGAGATGCCATAGGATCAACAATTGAAAACGAAAAATGATTGGGTGACTTATTTCGGATGCTCAGTGGTTGGTATCCATTGATTTTGTCCATCGATGTTTATGCTCATATAAATCGATATGCATTTAAGAGACACCAATAGTTGGGTGAGTGTCCATTTTCGGGTGATTTTCGGGTCACCAAAGCACTTACCTATTAAAAACATATTTTATAAGGGAGCTGTCATATATGAACGGAATTAGAAAGTAAAACTAGCTAATATTTTAACTATTTGGAGCTCCAATTATCGGAGTAGAAAGGGTTGCCAACTAAAAATTGACAATTATACATGAATATTAATAAGAGTATCACCCTAGCACTTACCTATTAAAAAATATTCTATAAGGGGAGCTGTCATGTACGAATGGAACTAAAAGTAAAACTAGCTGATATTTTAACTATTAGAGCTCCAACTATTGGGGTAGAAGAGGTTGCTAACTAGAAATTATCAATTATACATGAATATTAATAAGAGTATCACCGATTGTCATTTGTCGTCGGTTTTATCATGCTCTTATATTTACTTAAGTTTGAACATATACTACATAATAATTCAAAGTTTTTTTTTTAATCGATCGCCTAATGTTGAAGAGGTGGAATGATGTCTTTTCCATCACAAACCTCGAAACTTTATTATTATTATTATTATTATTATTATTATTATTATTATTATTATTATTATTAACTAGTCAACGGGCACGTGCGTTGCACGTGAAGCAAATAGAGATGTTCTGATAACACTTGAGAACTTTTATTTTTCAGAAAAACTACAATAGAAAAAATTAAAGTATAATTTTTTTTTATTGTTGCATGTGTAGGTGTTTCGTGTAGAAGTTTGGAGTAAATGACAAATATCTCAACCAAACTTATGTGATCATCAAACCTAAATTATATAGGAGAGAAATATAAATTAATCAACAGTTATACGACATGAATTTTTTAAGTAGAACAATAATAATATCACAGAGCAAAAAAAATCCTGTGTTTGAATCTATTATAATAGTATAGATATATATCAATAAATTTGAATAATTAATAACTATCTCAATGAACTCTTTTTATAAAAATATTTGTGAATATCAGAACATGAAGTATATTGATATGTTGAATATCTAACAAATGGGCTTCAAAAAAATATCTAACAATTGGATAATGTCTTCCTAATTGAGTAATGGATTAGAATATCCAATTTAGTGGTTTGATTCGGTCATTAACAAATTGTGCTGCTTCTTGAACCCATCAAATTAACATTATATTTCCTTGGTTGAGTCACATATCTCCTTAATGTTTCGAAAAACAGTAACATTTGCAAATAAGAAAGAAAATAAATAAAAGTTTAACAAATTTTTAATTGATGTATCCAAAGATATACATTGAAGTATTAATTAACAAATAAGAACTTTAAAATGATTGTTAAAAATTTAGTTACATCTATAGCATGATTCCCAAAAAAGATAAAGAACAATTACTTCTATGAAATGAGATGATCTACAACATGAGATTTGATGACTTCTCTGCGTCTCCACACTTATGCTCACTTACAATATCAATTTGCTTGTAGAGGGAGATGTGAAGAGTTAGCTCAAATTATTTGATCTTCGAGTGATAACTTAGCCCGCAACAACCTTGGATTGAATTCCGTATGCCAAAGCATATCATATCTTCTCCTCCTCAAACTCAATCTATTCGATTGTGCTCTAGGTAGATAAATATAGGTGTCTGCATGAGATCAATATATGTGTAAAACATAGCCACTAAATTAATAGAAGTATACGAAAGAAAATATTAGTGTGTGGAACATCTCTATCAAATAAAAAGAGGTTTCTATAACCAAATGAAAAAAGAAAAACAAAAGCAACAAAAAGAAAACAAATTTATGGATCGCGTTAAATATTTACAGATTTCCATTAATCTTTCAAGATTAAGCAAAAATAAAAATAAAAAAAACTTTGGAAGGTCTCGTAATATTTTGTGGCTATTATAATTCTATTCTTTTCTTTGATGTAAACCACTCCAGCAGTAGTTGGATTTGAGCAGCATCGGCTCTCTTTCAGTGAAGGGGGCTTAATATAATCTCAATTTTATATCTCAAGAAACCTATGACTATTGATTGTTAAAAAAGAAACTTGTAGATATGTGTATTACTGTAAGGAAATTGTTGTTGTGCCCTGCACTAACCCCAGAAAACCTACGACCATCGAAAAGAAACAAAAACAAAGAAAGAAAGGAAGAAAGAAGGGAAAAAATTGAATCAGATTAGTGGATTAACAACAACAAAGGTTGTGATCAATGGCTTTTCACAAAAGTACTCTAAATTTTCTTCAAGTCTTGTGCGGCCAGTCTTCTTCATCGTTTCTTGCTCCATCCCCCCAGCCATGGCTGTGTTTTCTTCAAGTCTTGTGCGGCCAGTCTTCTTCATCGTTTCTTCATCGCGACAATCCGTTGCGATGCCTTCTTCCGCGCTTCGATCGCGACTCCCTCTTCTTGCGGATCTTGATGGACTCCCTGTTGTTTCGACGAAGACGGCGGACGCGATGATGATGAAGAAGACGGACGCGACGCGAAGATGAAGAAGAAGAACTCGCGGATGTGCATTGAAGATTTCGCGGATGTGGTCAAAGAGACGCGGACGCGACGAAGATGAAGAAGAAGAACTCGCGATGTGCATTGAAGATTTCGCGGATGTGGTCGCGCCATTGAAGAACTCGCGGATGTGGAACCGCAAAGTAAAAATGTTTTTTTGTCTGAAACCGCCGATTAAAGTAGATGTAATTATTCACTTACCAAAATATCCTTATATTGATTTGTTTTCATTTAAAGTAATAAGGGTATACTTGGAATTTTTAGCCAGCTTCACGGTTAACCGTTGGGGGATTGCTATTATAATCCGTTTGGGGATTGCTATTATAATAGTATAGATGTGAGCATGCACCGTCATCATCTCTCATTCAAAAGAGAGGCAAAGAGGAGAGGAGTGGAGTGGAGTGGAGAAAGTCGATCCAAGTGAGGGCGCCAAAGCAAGACAACAACCGCGCAATCAGCGAAGAATTTCCCCAAAATTTATAGCGGGAAATAGAAGAACTCGATCTCTGAGCGATCGTTTTTCTCGATCGTCGACCATTCCGGAACCAAATTCAGGTAAGGATTGTTAACTTGTTAGGTCATTTGATCTACATTTCGTTGATCTTCGAATAGTTATCATTGTTCTTATCGTTCAAATTCATGTTTACTCTTCTTTACTTGTCTTCGATTTCTGTTTATTCATTTGATTATGAGCGCGTTAGGTTTTTCGATCTGGATTCTTGTTGTTTCTCTTGAATTGAAGTTGAATGATCCAAACTAAACTCAGATTCTTACATCACTGTGTTTGTATGTGAACTTGACATGATTTGTAGCAATCGCATGATCTCTCTACGTTATTTTGATCTCGATCGTCGAGTTTAGATTTCAAGGAAAAGTAGTAGAAATGAGGATATGCTTAGGTGGATGTGTGGTAAAACTCGTAAAGATAGAATAAGAAATACTGAAAGTCAAGGAAAAGTAGGAGGAACACCAATTGACACAAAGACACCTACAAAGGCAGTATACAAATGCCCTCACTAGAAACTTGACTCATTAGAAATGAAAGAAATTCGATGAGGTAGGGGTAGACGGAAGTTAAATTGGGACGCATTAATTAGGAGAGATTTAAATGGTTTGGAAAGCTCACTATCAATTGCACTAAATCGAGCAAAATTGAAGAGTTTGATCCATGTAGCCGACTCCAATTAATTTGGGACTTGTTGTCGAGCTTAGATTTTGCTTCCGTATACCAGGCAATCTTGATTTGGTCACTAACGCGTGGGAACTGTTCTCGTGGATTACGCGTTCTTGAAGATGCTGAAACCTATAAAGGCTTCTGCTAGAGGACAGCCTACTGTTCCACTACTTATCTGCTTGGCTGTTCTCTTCACTCTTCTTGTTCTTGCAATTCAGACTTCTTTCTTCACTGGTAAGTTTGGGACCGTGAAATCTCCAGCTTGTGCTCTTTTCTGTTTCTGTGATTTTTGTTGGTTTAAGTTTCCTCTTCTGGTATTCATGTACAGGTAACCGGAAAGTGGAATATAACAGTGATGGTGTTCGGATTCTGTCGAGTTTCCAGGCCAATGTGCAGCAATGTGTGGTAATATATAGCAACCAATTTCACAATTGATTCTGCTTTGTGATTTGATGTAGAGTATATTAGTGCCGCAGTTAAATCAGCTAATCTTTGTTGGTTTGCTTTTTATGAGTTTGCGAGCGTCTGATTTTGATCAATGTTGTAAATATGCACAGTTTTTGTTCTTACTGAAACTTCTTTTCAATTGGTTTTTTGTTTCTTGATTTAGCTGATATTTGAACATCACAAATGAAAACAAATTGTGGGACAATTGTTAGCAAATTGTGAATTTGCCAGTGATATAAATTTGAGTTCAGTAAACGTGGAAATACACTCTTCAGAGTTAGCATGGAGAATATTCTTACTTCTAAATTTGACTCAACTTGTTTCATTCTCTCTCAAGGTGCTAACAGATCGTGAATGATGAATTCTTCTAATAAAACTTCGAATTGTGTAGTCAGTAACTCAAAGATGTGTTGTGAGAAAACTCTTTTTTAAGCCAAGGTTATTACTGGGACCATCTACGGTTTTATTTGTCTTAGAACAATCAACTTGTTAGTTCTTAATATGATGTAGTCGCAATATAAGGCTAAGTAGGAAAAATAATGTTTTGCTATATGTATGTGACATTGTGTCTTGATGCAATAGGGTTTTGATAGAAATAGATGTAAACCCCTAGAGTAGTCGGTTTTTGTCAAATGAATTAGAGAAAGAGTTGAGAAACCTTGAGTTGAATGTTTACGAGTTCTTCTTTGTTGGTTTGTTCTTTTCTTCTCCTCCTTTGATCCTTTCTACATCATCATATTTTTTCGTGTGACAGTTAATTTTAGATTTCAAATGCTTTTTCTTAAGGTTTCCCCTTATGTTTTGGAATTGCTTTATGATATGTTTATATCATGCATTTCTGTGTAGGCAGACAGAGGACTCGGACTCACTGCAGACATTGTTGATCACTGTAAACTGATTCTGAAATTTCCTGAAGGCACAAATAGTACTTGGGTGAGCATTTGTTGAACACTTGACTGTTTCTTTGGGTATTTGACTTGTTTTTATATTTACTTTGCACCAGAAATCTCTATTAAATTCAATCATTTGATTTCTTACTCAATGTTTATTTTATCTTTCAACAGTACAATGAGCAATTCAAAATTTTTGAACCCTTGGAGTACAAGTATGATGTTTGTGAGGCACTTCTACTATGGGAACAAGTTAAGTCTATTTCCTCTACTTTGATGGTTTTTTTATTTTCACGGTAGTATATTCACTAAAACAAGCCCCAATTAATTTGGGACTGAGGCTATATTGTTGTTGTTGTTGTTTTGTTGTATATTCACTAAAACAACTGAAAATGCAGTATCGGAACATGACAACTGTCTTGACAAGAGAATATTTGGATGTACGACCTGATGGATGGTTGGACTATGCAGCAAAGAGGATTGCACAGTTGTATGATGCCAAACTCATAATATCGATTATTTTGTACTTTTGCATTGTCTTTTTTATTCCATCCATAAGTGCTGCGTGATTAACAAGTGGGCTTTTTCGTTTCCCATTGACTCTAGAGGAGCAGATAAATGCTACAATCGTTCGCTATGCGAGGAGCACCTTAATTTGATTCTTCCATCAAAGCCACCTTTTACCCACGACAGTTTCGTACCTGTGCTGTTGTTGGGAACTCTGGAGACCTTTTGAAGACAGAATTTGGGGAAGAGATTGATGGTCATGATGCAGTTATACGAGACAATGAGGCTCCTGTTAATGAGGTAGTTCAGTGATTTCTATTGTGTTTTCCGTTTCTGTAATGTGCATTGGCTCATTCTGGAATCATGATAATTGTTCTGCATAGGTACTTGGATTTTTGCTCTATATATTTTGATTTTGCTGAACTCAAGAATCTCTGGAAAACTTATAAAGCTATTTACTTGTTAGTCAATCTGTCAAGTACCTTAATTGTCATCAAATTGTTCATTGATGTCATTCTTACTCTGTTATATGAAATCATCAGCATATTTTGAGAACCAGTGATTATAGTACAAGGAATTATACCTTGAATTTTGAATTTCTCCTTTTCATTTGTTAGTCACTTGGCAGTTGTCCCTGAACACGAATGAGATCTTGATTCTTTGTCAATGAGATTAAAAAAAATGTTGGTTCTTATTGATTTTGTATTCGTATTTGTAATGCAGAAATATGCGAAGCATGTTGGTCTGAAGAGGGACTTCCGATTAGTAGTGAGGGGTGCTGCTCGTAACATGGTTACTATTCTCAATGGTTCTGGTGAGCTTGAACTTCTTGTTGTCTATGCATGGCCATCATATTTGTTCAAAATTTGGCATTGTGGTAACAATTTATGCCTTTGACAGTTAGAAAAGATCTATGAGGCATAGTTATGCACGTGTTTCTGGTCTTTTACTGGATGTAAATTAATCTTATCATTCCCTTCTGCAGCTGATGAGGTGCTCATAATCAAAAGTGTAACCCACAGAGACTTTAATGCAATGATTAAGGTATGCAGCCCATGTAAGTCAGCATCCTGTGAGCTATGGAGAATCAATGGAACTAGCATTAGGCCTGAAAAGAACAGTTACCAGAGTTGCTGTTACCGTTGTTTGTCCCTAAGAGGGGCCTTTTAGAAAGGCTACTTCTTGTTCTCAACTTTCATGCTATGCTATTTCATCTGCTAGAATGCCTTAAATTTGATACTGGTTTTCTTAATAGTTTGCATGTGATATTTTCTTCGTCTCTTGCTTTTATTATCATGGCTCTTTGTTCTTGTCACTATTACTTCTTTGTAACTGTTAAAACTTTATGAATTCAGAGCATTCCGAACCCAGTTTACCTTTTCCAAGGTATTGTCCTGAGGAGGGGTGCAAAAGGAACTGGAATGAAATCTATAGAACTGGCACTCTCCATGTGTGACATTGTCGACATATACGGTTTTACGGTGGATCCAGGCTATACAGAATGGTTTGTCTGATACCTCGAAAATGTCTTTCTTCTTGGTTTTGGATTTGCTTTTACTATTCTTACCATTCGAAGGATCAGGCCTGTCATCTGATGTTTTCGTTTTGTTTTGCTTGTAGGACTCGCTACTTCTCAACACCTAGGAAAGGGCACAATCCGCTGCAAGGACGGGCATATTACCAACTACTGGAGTGTCTTGGTGTAAGAATCATTCACAATATTCATTCTTAGCTTGCAAACCCACTCATTATCTAGCCGTTTAATGAAATGGATTTGCTTGTGAGCACAGGTTATCAGAATACACTCTCCCATGAGGTCCGAGAGGAACCAAGATTGGTCCACAGTGCCTAGCAGGGATGCTATAACCAGAGCCCACACTGCAGCTCTGCGGTTGAAGAGGATACAAGCTGGTCAGAAAGGGGGTTTGGGACCATTTGGTAGTTGTAAAGTATGGGGCGATTCAGACCCGGAAAAAGCTGGGCTTATTTCTGGATCGACTGACATGAGCGATATAAGAAAGAGATCAAATTACGGCAAATGGGAAACCCTTCCTTTTGACAGCATTCGAAAGGAAGCACAAGTGCACTTCAATCAACTGAATGGTGTCTCCTTGTATAAAATGGACGGAAATAAGTTGGACGATTTGGTTTGTGTGAGGCACCCACCAAATTCCGAAGCGTGAGAAGTGTTTGGAAATGGATGAGCTTTAGTTAAATATATTTTTTTTTTTTTTTGATGAATTGTTAAATATATTTCATGTCAATCTTTCCTTCTTTGTCATTCTCATGCAATGCAATTCATTGATCAATTTTGAGTTTGTGAGAAAGACCTGAGAATTCTAGTGCTGTTCAAATTATAGGCTCTAGTAGATCATTCTCACATCACCACTAACTATTCTGTTCATGTATGTATCATTCATTTGTGCAACTAAACATATGGATCTTCTGCTCCTTTGTTTTACTTGAAATTTCAATCCTATTTTTGCTAATCCACTTGTTTTGATCACTGAACTTGAAGCCTTGTAGGTCTGCTGTTGGCGGGTCCGAGGGGGCCATAAGGAGAACTCAACAGGGTTGGTAGGTAGGCTCCCAAAGGTGACTTCTGCGGCGCAAAAGGAAAAGCAGATTGTTCTGTGCAACCAAATCGCTTTCCGCCGCACATCCCTATTTAGAGAGAATCAAAAAGAAGATGAAGACATAAGGAAAAGAGGAGGTAACATTGTTTCCTTTGATGTATCGCCTGTGCCCACTTGTTTTCTTTGTATTTTGCAAGGTGGGCTCAAGTTTAGGCAGAGTTGCACTTTTGGCTCTTCGTGGAAAAGCTTTTGCAACATTGTCTTACACACCGCCTGCACTGGCTCTCCTCTCTTGCAGTATGTGAGGTAGCACTTCTACTATCACTTAGATTTGATGTGTCGGATGGTAGTGACACTGATGTGGTTCCACCCTACTGAACCAAACATGGGCCTGACTTGAATCCTTACCCAACGTTCTTCTATGCCAAAGTGTTTGTGTGTTTTATGTCCTTTTAGGTCTGGAGTAAATGGGTTTTTTAGGAGTTCAATTTTTGTTTTTATTCAATGTAGTTTACTTGGGGCAAATTGAAATGAAAAGTGCTAGAATGACAACAGCACGTCACATCGCAAGACACATTGGCGCACAAGTGTCATTCATATGCGTCTCGAGATGTGGGCATATACAGATCTTGATGCATAACACGCAGGTCGGGGTCACATGGAAGGCTCTTGTAAGTCAATGTGTTTTGTGGTGTCACATTGTTGTTGTTATTTTAGTATTTTTCAATTGAAATTTATTGCCATTGTGGAAAGTAAATTCCTATAAATGAAGTACAATTGTGTGGAGGGTACTACTAGGGTGATCCATTTTGGACATCCGAAATGGATAATAGATGCGCAGTTGTTGGTGCCCCTCAAATGCACATCGATTTGTGTGCGCACAAACATTGGTGTATAAATCAATGGACATTAGAAAGCTGGTGTCCAAAACGGGTCACCCGATAATTTGCCAATTGTGAATAGTTGGGGATGAAGTCAAGAAGGAATATGAGACTTTTTAACTCTAATTTGGGTTTGAAGAGAATTATTAAAGGCTAATGCATTTGTTTGTTGAAGTTGGAAGAAAATAGATTAGACTTTGATATTTTATACAATTGATACTATTAGTTAGGGATGGAAATCTCTTTTTAGATCCAATAAAATAATGACGAAAATCATTCTACATAAAGAGGGTAGTATAATAAATTGAAAGAAGATTTAGGTTGGATTATGGAAGATTTTGTTTATCAGACTATTTGACTTGAGTGTCATTGCCTAAACAAGAAGGAATAATATGGAGTTTTACAATTTCTAGCACACGTAGGTTGATTGAGCTTAGATATTCATTTCACAAATATAGAATAATCTTAGCTAACAATTCTCTTCTCTTCTCTTATTATTCATTAAGAAGGGACCAATGATGTTTAAAATGTCTAAAAATGGAGTTCACTTGGCGAGGAAGGAACACCATGCATGCCATAAACAAAGTGTTAATCACGTGTTCATTCTTTTTCTTAGAGCCTTTGAGGACATATTATAAGTGATGGGGACTGAAAACTTCGAAGTGGCGTAGTAGTGCTACTAACAGCATATGAAGAGCCAACCTCACAAACACACCGCACGCGCAGCACTATTGCACCTCAGAAAGCACTACACAACTCAACACAGCACAGCACGGCACAGCTCAACTCAACTCTCCCAATATGGTAATGCTCTTATTCCCTCTTTTTGATGAAGTACTTATTTCTTTCTTTTTTTATTTAATGACTAGTGGTGTCGAAGTTACTACCTTCATCAGTCCCACAATGCTCTAGTGCTTATCAATCACAACCTTCATTTTTTAATTGTGATATTTCCATTTTTTAATGATAAAAAAACAACAGTTTACCTATTATGAAGCTTGAACTTTCAATCTTTTATTTAAAAAATTTTTAAAAAATTTGTTACAAAATCAGTGAATTATTCACTTAGTCGGTAGTTTTTGTCTTTGTGGGAACACTAAAGTGTTGGAAAACCCAGTTGTGCACCCTCGAATAGAAGAATTAAATCTTCCTCTAAGAGAGCAAAAACGACAATGATTCGTGAAGAAAAAACATAGCAACAAAAGACAGACATGGAGAGATAATAATAGAAGCACAGTTAGCAAAAACAAAATCCAAAGCCCTAAAAAGTTAATAATTGTGTGAATTGAAACCTCCGAGGTTCCCATCACCAACAAACGCATAACACAACCACACACACACGCAAACACCAACACAGCAGTCAAATCTAAGTTGCACGTGGGCCCCACCGCATAAAATGGAGAGAAAGTGATGTCTCCCGCATGAATGATGATTACATCCTCCACGCTCTTGCTTTCCTGGTCCACCCCTCCATCTAACCCTCCGATCACCCACGACCCACATCTCGAGAAACCCTCGTGTAGGTCCCACATTGAAAACTTTAGATTTTGTCTGTAGGAGTGGTAAGTTGTTTCCATAAAATTACCCAAATCGTCCATACCGCGTAGTGTGGACCGTGTGGTTTTTTAAAATCGCGATTTAGAGGTGGTTTATAAAATTTGGAAATTGTGATTTTTGTGGTTTAGTGATAGTTCTCATTTATGAAAAATCGTAGTTCATCAAAATGCCAAACACCTCTAAACTTGAGAGATTGAGTTGAAGTTTTTTTAATATTGTTTTAAATTTGAAAAAAATGAAATAAAACTCATAATTTTGATTGAGTTAATGTGTTTCATTGTGTTTTTTGGTGGTTATGTGTGAACATTTATATATTTTTGTTGCATGTTTTTGTTAATGGACATGTATGGAACGTGTGTCATTTTTTATTTTTAAATGTGTCGCAGAAAATCGCAAAACCAAAACAACCAAATTGCATAAACCGCAGTCGGTTTGGTTGAGGTTTTGAAGGTTCGCGGTTTGGTGGTGATTTTGCAAAACGACCAAATTGCAAATCTCCAGTTTGATTGCGATTTGATGATTTTTACCTACTAAACTGCGATACGCCCACTCTTACTAATAGATATTCGAGAGGTTAACCAAGAGAATTGTTGGGGGATGACGAGATCCCAATTATTTTTTTACGAGAAGGCTGAATTTGAGTTTGAAAATGAAAAAAAACTTCAAAACTCTTGGTCAAATATTGATGCTTTGTGGTTTTTCCCTCATTAAGCTTGAGATTAGTCAGGGTAATGCTCTTGATACCTAGTTTGAGTCTTAAAACTTTTTTTTAAAAAAAACTTTAAAAACTCATGACCAGAGATTGATGCTTTTATGGTCTTTCCATCGTCGAGTTTAAGATTTGTCAGGGTAATGCGCCGGATGCCTAGTTCGAGTCTTGAAAATGAAAAAACTCAAAAACTCTTGGCTAAAGATTGGTGTCTTTGTGATTTTTCCCTCATTGAATATGAGAGTAGTCAGAGTAATGCCCCGGATACTTTGACAATAACTAACAAAAAAATGCTACTGTGACACTTCAAAGTCATACCAGGGTGACGCGATCATACGGTCTCTACATGAAAATGAGTTTTGCAGTTAGTTCTCCAAATTCGCATATGTACTCTGAAGGACGCACTGACAGCTCTTAATGACGTGGACCTGCACATCAAGTCACTCGATGCGACTTTTGAAAGTCATTGTACCAATTATTTTAAAAAATAAAAAAAAAAATTTGGGGAGGAGGTAGAAAGCTAAACCGACGCTTGGCCGCACAGTGGAGTCTCAGTAGCGAGATTTGTGAGCATCTGCTTTTAAAAGGGCCACCTGGGCGAGAGTAACACAAAAGCAGTGTGAGAGCGCGAGAGGCCGACCACCATGTGATGTTCCGATGTTCAACAAGAGAGAACAACATCAACAACAACAACAACAACAACAACCCCTTCAAATCCGCCAAAATCCGAACAACAACAACGAGAATCAACTGATTGTTGTTGTATTCAATTCGACAACGTTTGATCCATCATCATCCATCCATCCAATCATCTCCATTTCTGTGCGAGGGTTTCAGCTGATTGATTAGCCGTCTGTGACGATCGTTTGCCGCTTCGATTTGCTTAGATCGGGAAGAATACGGTGTTTCCGATGCGAGGATTTCTGGCGATGTGATGTGATGTGATGTGATGTTGATGAAGGTTTGTGGTGGAAAGTTGGAGGAGAAGCTCTGGTTTTGTTCGTCTTCGTCAACGACTCATCACCATGTTGTTCGCCAAGCTCGACGATTCTCCTATGTTGCGGAAACAAGTAAGGTTTTTGATTGATAGGTTTGCTGGGACTCTGCTCTTGATCTGTCTGTAGTATGTACATTGCTTGGTTTCTGGGTTTCTGTTGATGTTTCATTGGTTTGGATGGTTAGTGTGGTTTTTGAGCTTACTTTGTACCTGAAAAAGATTTGATTTTGATGGAATTGATGGATTGGAGATGATGGTTGATCACTCCACAACAAAAATTTAACGAATAGCGCCATCGGAACTATTAGTATTGCTTTGGAAGGGTTTTCACTATTTCTGGTACTTTACACGCCAATGACGTCTGAATTTGGTTAAAATTGTCCTATTCGTCATATCAATTCCTTATAAGCAATGCGCTATAGTAACTTGTTTGCTTCTCTTGGTTTTTGTTGGATAAAGTTAGAGACTTGGAAGTCTGTATGGATGGTTACCTTGTTCAATTAGAACTATATATGGCTGTTGTTTCAATTATTCAATTGTAAAGTTGTTATGGTGTATGATTTACTACCTAAGTGAAGTGAAACAAATTAAGGTTGAATTACCTAAGACTTAAGGTAGGGAGTGTTTCAGAAACTTGAGATTAAAGGTGACTAAATTTTGTTTAAAAATTAAAAATTATTATCAACTCCCAATTAATGAGTGGGGCGGAAGCATTTAGGACTGTTTTGAAACCTCAAGTCAAGTTGCAACCACACAATGAACAAAATGCATGAGAGGGAGTAAAGTATTCAAATGACAAAAAACTGTATGATGTATGATTTATTACCCAAGTGAAGAAATTAAGGTTGAATTACTTGAGACTTACGCATTTAGGAATGTTTTTGAAAACTCCCTAACTCAAGTCTCAGGTAATAAATCATACTGCAGTTGGACAATTTTACTATTGAATAATTGAAACAACAACCATAGTTATAATTGAACTGTGAACAAGGTAACCATACACACATACTTCTAAGACTCTGACTTAATATAACAACAACAACAACAACAACAACAACAACAACAACAACATAGCCTCAGTCCCAAATTAATTGGGGTCGGCTACATGGATCAAAATTTTCCATTGTGTTCGATTAAGTGCAAGAAAAACAAAACATGTTACTGTAGTGCATTGCTCATAAGGACTTGATTTGATGAATATGACCAATTGAACCAAGTTCAGATGTTAGGGGCGTGTATGTATAAGTACTAGAAATAGTGAAACCCTTCCAAAGCAATAATAGTAGCTCTCTCATGGCGCTATTTGTCAAAAATAATAGTAGGAAAAAGATGGAATGATCAACCATTATATCCAATCTATCTATTCTATCAAAATCAAAATGCCTTGTATCTGAAAGGTATTTTTTGTGATTTCTACATTTTGTGCCCTGTAAATGTGGGGCTGCAATTTCACTTGAGGTTCTACACAGTCCTAAATGCTTTAGCCCCACTTATTAATTTGGAGTTTGATAATTATTTTTTAAAATAAAATTTAGTCACCTTTTTAAGTAGTTCTTTTTATTTGAAGGTTTGTTCTCCGTGATATGGGAGGACTAAAAACGAATGCTCAGTAGCCTTACAAATCCAAGTTCTTAGCATCTTGTTCATTTCATATCTTTATATCACATCATGAGAAGAAAGAAAGAAATGAAAAATGTTGCAGTTCCTGAAAATGCAATTGATGCATGTTTACAACAGCTAAATTTCAAGGTCTCATTACATTGGGGGAATCTAATGCGGTGCATTTATCATATTATTATTATGGTAAAACTACTTAAAATGTTCTGCTCCAGTAAAATAATTGTTCGTCTCAAGTAAAGCATTGACATGGGAAGCGGAACATGAGGTTTGCTTTATGTTTGAATGGAAAGTTTAAAACGAAACGTGTGGACTCAATTTTATTATTATTGAGGACTCAATTTTATTATTATTGATGTTTCGTTATTGCTGAAACAGATACAAGGTCTCGAGGAAAGTGCAGAATCTTTGAGGGAGAGAAGTCTAAAGTTTTACAAAGGATGTCGAAAATACACGTATGTTTGCATTTTTGTACTTTTTTGATATTGCTTTCAAGGAATAGTTGAGTTTCCCCCTAGAATGAATTTGAGTGGTGATGTGTCATAAATGCCTCTCATCCAATGGTAGAAAGTGGATATGATTATCTTTTAATCGATTGGGTAAGAATACCTGCATCCTTATCTTTAATTATTTCATTTATAGTTTTTCTTTTCCTCCCTTTTGAATGATGTTACTTTTGGTTGTCAGCTTTAATCAATTTATATTTGAAACTAGATTTTAAATTTGTTAGACTTAATCAGGTTTATTAGAGTTATAATGCAGTAGTACACCTTGGTCCAGAGGACACTGTTTACATTGATAAAGTCCGTAGAAGTAACTCTTCCATTAAAAATGCTTGCAAGGAGAGTGTTCCCTTTACTTTCATGTGTATCCCAACTGTATGTAGATGGTGTAGGCCTAACAAATACGTGTCCATTCCTCCCCCATGCCAATTTTGAAAAACTTGAGTCACTTAAGAATGCCCCACCCGCACCTCACTTGTCTTAGATTTAAGCCTGATCCATTCCAAACACACACCATGATAAAACCTAGGCCTTACTCATCCGTGAAAATTGGTAAACTGGTCTACAAGGATTGGATTGCCTATGACTTATGTTGTGCACGTCTCAATTGTACCCCATGAAACACAAGAGTATGCTAACATTCACAACGTTACAATGAGAGATCGCTTTTTTAAATTTTGCAGCAGCAGTTCAATACGGGCACTTTCAACAAACTGTGTTTATACGGAATAACCCTTCAGCAATTTGTTCCCCCTTTTTATTATGACAGATGCAAATCTGATTTTCTCTTATTTGCACATCGTTCTGTGTTGTTTGTGACATTCTATTGTTTAAAGGCCTATTTGTTGGCAGATGCCAGATGGTTTAGTTCGGAGTATAGCACAATGGTTACTTTTTTCCATCTTCAATGGATCTTTCTGTTTTATGCTATAGCGCTGTTTGCTTCTGGTTGCAAGATTATTTGTCATGTTGGTCCTCTTTTTCGCATCTTCTGTTCTTATAGTTTGGAGATTTCATGTGCCTGTTAATTTGTTCGACAGAGAGCAGCTTGGGGAGGGTTATGATGGAGACATAGCTTTTGCAAGTGCCCTTGAAACATTTGGAGGAGGTCACAATGACCCCATTGGTGTTGCTTTTGGAGGTTGCTTTTGTGAACCTACTTCATCTTTGGAATTTTCTCACTGAATATTGTATTTTTTTTCATAAACCTACATGTACACCTCTGCCTTTAGCTTGCATGTAAACAAAAAGTGTTTGGGAACATTTAGGAAGATCCAACTTGTCTTGCTTTTGTTCACAACTTCATTTAATTTATTTTGGTGGATTTATCTGGTTAATGCATTACGACTAAGCAATGCAACAAATTTTAAGATTGGATTCAATACTTTGATACACATTCTAAGGGTGTGAAATGATCAAATAACTGAACACTTAGCCATCATGTTATACCGTGTTTACTAAAAACTGACAGTCATTTCCTCCTAAACTATGTCTTGCATATACATGCTCTGCCAAATGTTAAGTTCTGTAATCCTGAATGACAAATGCATCCTCAAGGAAGGGATCCTCTAGTACCATGTTGCTCTTAAGTGTCAACTGTAGTAACCGACTTCTAATTGTACAAAACAATAGAGTTGAACGAAAAAGTTGACAGACACGACGTCTTGCTTTTCTACTTTATCTATGTGTGGATGATGTTGTCACCCTTGAAGGAAATAAGTACTTTCATTGTTCAGTAAAAGTCTAAATCAGAGTTCGATGACTTTAAGTTCAGTTGAAGGTCTATTTTTGGCGTATTGGTTCTATGCCCATGATGGTAGTTCTTAACCTTCTCAAGCTCAAATTTAGTCTATATTAACATAAAGCATTTTCATTGCTGTCATTTGTATGTGCTATTGTTAATTTCTCCGTAACAAGCCTAAATTTAGTCTATGTTTAATTTTTTTGTTTTGTTAGGTCCTGTATTGACCAAGTTTACAATTGCCTTGAGAGAGATAGGGACTTATAAGGAAGTTCTTCGGTCACAGGTATGGATGCTCGTGCTATTGTTGCCCTCTAAGATAGAATGATAAGCCAAATCTATCGGCATTTTGCTGGTTTAATTGGTAGTCAAACGTCTAAAATTAGGCAGGACAATCTTGACGTTCATTCTTGTTTATACATTCTGAAGCTGCGTTTCTATTCGAAATTGCTTTTGTTCTGTATAAAGAAAGAAACACGGTTTTACATTTTTTTTAGAACAAATTTATGTGTCTTTGGATGATGAAAGACATAAAAATGAGTTCAAAACGTGAAGATGTTATTTTCCTGCTATGTGAAATTGGATATGCTAAAAATGATACGAAGGAGCAGTGCTACTGCTGCTGCATACATGGAGTATCAACAGGAGAATTGGCTTGAAATACATAGAAGGTCTAATTGAGATCTAGAATATATTTTGAAAACGTTTTCTTAGACTTTGGAAAAAAAAATTCATACTATTCTGAGTGTCATGTTCATATATGACAATCTTTATATTAGAACAGGTGGTGTGGTTGCTACAAATTTTATATCATACCATAAAGTTGTTTATAAATAAATGTCTTTTCTCAATGTTTCATGTGCTTAGCTGTGAAGATAATAATGCTAACCAATTCTATGTTGGACTTTTGTGTTTCTCTTGTAACATTGTTGAGTTGGTTTTGCCAGGTTGAGCATATACTCAATGATAGATTGTTGCAATTTGTCAACATTGATTTTCATGAAGTCAAGGTAATCTGCTTCACTAAAGAGTTTAATGTCTTATGACTTTATCCGTGGGACAACCACCACCCATATAAAGGCTCATACTATTTATTACATCAAAAGTGAAATACTTTGTGACACCCCCCATGAAATTTCAAGACTTTCCCTATGAGCAATATTGTATTTAGTTTTTCAAGAAGTAGTGCTATTGTTGAGAATCAGTTAACTATTTTATGAGTTTTTTTACATAAAGTACTACGTTACAAATTTGTTTATATTTAGTTTCTCAATACTACCGTTTTCATTCTTTTTCACTTTGAACTAAAGATTGTTTTCTTCCATTCTGCTTCAAAAGCATATTAGCACTTTCTCATCGGATATAAAATTTAAAATTATTTAAAACATATAGTTAAAGATAAAGATATTTGAAAAAAAAAGAAGCATCTCCCAGAATCTTCTTTTTAGTTTCTTAAGTCGCATCTTATTTTAAAAGCTGAAACTTCCCATCTGCAACTTGGGTTCAATACGAATTCTTTTTCAAAGCATTGGGAGCAACAATTGCAAGGTGCGAAGGCAACCTAAGGCGTTTTCCCTGACCTAGGCAAGGTAGTGTCGAGGCAGATAAACAGATATTTATTTAGAGGTCCTTAAGTAATATTAGTCGCGTATTAATCACTGTGATCAATATTCAATAATAGAACAACAACAACAACATAGCCTCAATCCCAAATTAGTTGGGGTCGACTACGTGGATTAAAACTTTTCCATTGCGCTCGATGTGAGAAATATGCAATATACATTTCAAAAATACTAATAATCCTTTAGGCCCATATGTATAACTAATTGTGTTAAGATTTTAGTGTTGGATAGGTATTCATATCATCAAATTTAATTTTAGTCACCATCTTCAACTTTCTAAAAATTACATAGGACATTGCCAACCTAAGAGGCGACTCCTTGCAACCGCTGATTGGTGGTTAGTTTCCTCTTTCTATTGATGTATAGTCGTGCTATGAAACAGTTTCATTGTTCTATTACACTCTCAGTTAGTCCAATATTTTGCCTTCTTTGATATTTTCCCCTTATGTTGATTCATGAGTTTCTTGAGAATCTTGTCATTTGATATGCTTAGGAGCCATTGTACCATGATATAGTAAAGTATGATGGTAGAAATTGGCTTCATTTGGTTATTTTAATGCTCCGCATTTTTATTAGTCACGTTTGAGGGCTTCCTTTATGCATATCTTATACTTATCAAATCTTTTTTTATACTATTCTTATTTGAAGTTCTCTAAGTTTGCATTATGAAAAATTTTGGGTTTTTGTAGGAAGCCAGAAAGCGCTTTGATAAGGCTACGCTCGTTTATGATCAAGTAGGTTGCCTGGATTCTTTTTCGGGTTTTTTAGTTTTATAAAGTTGCATCTGTCTTGTTTTGAAACTTCCTCATTTGCATTTTGGGTGCAATAATTATTTTTTTTCCAAACCATTGCGATTTTCTCTTCCTAGTAATATATCGTTGTGTCAGTAAAGAGCTTCGTTGTTCTGTTACACCCTCAGTTAGTGCAATGTTTTGCCCTCTTTGCTTTATCCTTTTTTCCCTTATGTGATTGTGACAAACGAGGGGTTCCAATACTGATTGGTGATCGATGAGTGTCTAAGAATCTTATTACTCGGAAGTGACCATATATAACATGTAACCATGATATTCATTATTGATTTTTGTGTACCTTGATGTAGGTATAGCCTTATAAGTGCCAGGTATGGGTATATAAAGAAATCAAATTTGTTCATTCTCCAATTTGTGGAATTGGGGGTGTGTTCAAGTGTCTGCCCATTCTCCAATTTTTACATATGGCTCTTCCTTCTTTTGCATTTGGAAAATTTGGAAAGCCTAAAGTAAAATTAGCAAGGAATCATATTTTGTGTCCTTAAATGTGATGAGTCATGTTGACACATGTACCTCACCTTAAAAAAAAAGAACCTCGGTAAAGCTCGCTAAAGGTTACTTTATTGTCACATGCCTTGCCAACCTATCCATGACTAATAATGCTATCTGACACTTGGCGACATCTCTGCTTCTTGAAACCCATTAATTAGGCTCGTTATTCTTTAGCCAGCGAATGTTGAGCAGTAAAGAAATAACACATAAAATGAGCATGGTGATGATGCGTATGCTTAGATGGATGTGTGGTAAAACTCATATAGAATAAGAAATAAGAAGATTTGAAGAAAAGAAGTAGAACAAATAGATACAAAAATTTGGAAAGGGCAGTTGCGATGGTCTAGACACATCCAAGATGGCCAACAGCGGCTAAGTTAGAAAATTCATAAAATAAAAATTGAAAGAATTTGATGGTATAGGTAGGCCTATAATTACTTGGGATGCATCAATCATGAATGACTTAAAAGGAGTATGAAAGTGCATCATCATTTGTGTTAAATTAGTTGAGTGGAAGCATTTGATCGATGTAGTTGACCCCACCTTGTTTCGGATTGAGGCTTTGTTCTCGTTGTTGTGGTGATTGTGTTGTTTGTTGTGATATTGTAGATATTTCTGCTCTCAAAACAAAGGGTAATGATCATTATGTATTCCAAGAACTACTACAATAATTGCTTGGCAACAATAGCTATGAAGGCAACATTGGTCGATCTAGTGAACAATATCGGAGTTTCCTCGCAACATTTATGATCATTGCAGATTGTTGGCCAATAAGTAGTAAAAACGTAACTAAATCGTATATTGAATAACAAATAGAAAGTTTTTAAATAATAAAATAGAAAGTTTTGGAAGAACATTGGAGAATAAGACTTCTCCCGTTATGCTTTTGGCTGGACATCGTGGACTGTGTGATTGACCTTTCTTTTTGGATGTGCAACATGTATAGAAGAATATTCTTTATGCTTTTTCACACGAGCAGACTTCAAAATGATTTCTCATCCTCTCGTTATTTAACAGTATTACTATCATGAGACCAGCTCAATTAGCTGTGTAACCTCAATGGACTGAACGAAATATGCCATAATCTTGGAATCATTATGCTGGTTGCGCTAATGCTCATAATGATAAATCCCATCTTTTTCAATAGGCTCGTGAAAAGTTTCTGTCACTGAGAAAAAGTACAAGGATGGATGTAGCTAACGCCTTAGAGGAGGTATGTGTGGAACAATGTTCTCTTTCTGTCTGAAAATGTATTGTATACTTTTTAGTACATTTTTTTAGAATTTTTTAGTGCATTGGCTTGCAAAATGATGCATAAACTTTGTGTACCATACACTAACTTTTAATCTTTCAGGAACTTCACAGTGCAAGGTCTATGTTTGAGCAAGCTCGTTTCAGTTTGGTATGAAATTTCTGAAGTTTATATATATATATATATTTTTGTGAGGAAACCTGAAGTTTATATATATACCTTCCGATCAAAAAAAGTTAATATTTTTTTTACCCTGTAGCACTTCCTCAAGGACCAAACATGAACGCATTTACGTTGACACGTTTCTTTATGCAGATTACAGCGCTTTCCAATGTTGAAGCGAAGAAAAGGTTTGATTATTTGGAGGCTGTTAGTGGGGCAATGGATGCCCATCTTCGTTACTTCAAACAAGTAGGTGTCTTAATTATTATTATTTTTTCCTTCCCATCTCGCTCAATCTTCTGTTTGTTTTCAATCTCAGTCATTCTTTTCTTGGTTTTTATACAGGGCTATGAGCTATTGCGCCAGATGGAGCCTTATTTCAACCAGGTTTATTACCTTAACCACACTGATCTGTTGTTTGGGCTTCTGCATCATTCTCATATTTCAGTCATTATTTAGGAGCACGTGTCACCATGACCTACTTATTTAAACCATCAGGGACACCAGTTGGACAAGCATTGGAGCTTGTAACTGAAGTGAAATCCTTGGTTTTGCGTCTTTTTTCTGCTCTTTGCTTCCTGATATAAAGTTGTCCATCACGTGTTTTGCTACGTAAGTGTCAGTTTGGTTTTACCACTGCAGCATCCATCTGCATGAGAAATCTAATCTCATGTTTTGTGTTCTACATCTCATCCTCTTCATATTGTTGCTAGCAAAATTATTATTGTAACGTAATTCTTTGTCTTGAAATCTAATAAATAATCTAATGCAGGTCTTGACTTACGCACAACAATCAAGGGAGAGGTCCAACTATGAGCAAGCAGCTCTCGCTGAAAGTATGCAAGAATACAAGAGGAAGATTGATCGAGAAAGTAGGTGGTCTGCTAATGGTCAACATGGGTCTCCAAAGGGAGATGGCATACAAACTATTGGTAGAAGTTCGCATAAAGTGATAGAGACAGTAATGCAAACTGCTGCAAAGGGAAAGGTGTCTTGGCAGAAACTCTTAAATAATTTAAGCATCCCTGTTAAATTTTGTCTTAACTGTTCTTCCATGGGATTTTATGCATTTTCAGGTCCAAACCATTCGGCAAGGTTATCTCTCTAAACGTTCATCAAATTTAAGAGGTGACTGGAAAAGAAGGTTTTTTGTTCTTGATAGCAGAGGAATGCTGTACTATTATAGGAAACAAACAACCAAATCCTCTGTAAGTCATTACCTTCCAGCTAATTTGGCTTTTTATGCATACATTATCTCACTCAATATCTTTGTCTGAATTCTTTTGCTGATTTGAGGTTGCTTCTTTAGGGAGCTGGGGGTCAACTTTCTGATAAGAGACATAATAATTCCCATGAAATTGGCCCTGGGTTGCTGAGCAGGTGGCTTTCTTCTCATCATCATGGGGGTGTACATGATGAGAAGGCCGTTGCTCGTCACACGGTGAACCTGTTGACATCAACAATAAAAGTCGATGCTGACCAATCAGATTTGAGATTCTGCTTTAGAATTATTTCACCAGCAAAGAATTATACTTTGCAGGTAGGAGTTGAGATATATCTTTTTTCCTACACCTAACTTGGATAGTTTTTAGGGGTTTGAATGGTTTGAAAAGCTCGCCATCAATTGCACTTAATCGAGCACAATGGAAAAGTTCGATCTATGTAGCCGACCCTAGTTAATTTGGGACTGAGGCTATGTTGTTGTTGTTGTTGTAACTTGGATAGTTTTTAACAAATCCCAGCTCAAAGACTTTCAATTTCTTATGTAGTGTACAGTGTTTTTTTTTTTTTTTTTTAAATATATATATATATATCTTTTATTTTATTTAAGTATTTGCTGGTTGACACAGGCAGAGAGTGAAATGGACCAAATGGACTGGATTGAAAAAATAACTGGAGTTATTGCTTCACTTTTGAGTTTCCAATCACTTGATCAAGTAAGAGTTGAAAAAAATGTTGGCAAGCCTTTGATTTTTATTGGCATCATCACTCTGGTTGCTGTTTCCACTTATATTGGCAACTTGCAAGTTTTTTTTACTTGTTCAGCCGTTTGTCAATTTGTTTATTTACTGACAAAAATTGTTGTAATCTAGCATCTCTTAGGATGTCCTCTGGGAAGTGGTCATCATCAATCTACCAGTGAAAGTAGCTCATTTGAAAGTTCTGAGTTTGATCACCCAGCAATTGAAGAATGCACATCTGAAAGAAACCTTGCAACTGGATATCACGGACGTTCATCTAGAAATTCACAAGAGCAGCGTGTCAGTGTTAAAATTGAGAAGCCAATAGATTTGCTGAGAAGAGTATTTGGAAATGAAAAATGTGTTGATTGTGGTGCTCCTGATCCGGATTGGGCTTCTTTGAACCTTGGAATTCTTGTATGCATTGAATGTTCAGGCGTTCATCGGAATCTTGGTGTACATATATCTAAGGTAAACTAGGTTTTTCCTGCAAATTCTTGTTGCGTCCATCTTGAATATGATATTATTACCTCAAAAGCATTGAAACTGCAGCCTGAGTGGACAAATGTATTAATTGGCATGACATGTCTACCAACTTTGATGTCAATGGTCAAGCCTAATTGTTGTTCCTGTGTAAAAGATGATCTATGAGAAAGAAAATGGAGATGTGAATCTTAAACATGAAGAGAATTTTACTTAATTTATGCATCCTCTTGTAGTGATCTAGAACATTGGAGAATTGCTATGTAAAAGGAGACCGATAGAAAAGTCTGTGGAAACCCATTGAAACCACTAATTCTTTATCTAAAGCTTTTCAATTCATTTTTAACTCTTTAGTATTATTGGTTGTTGGCCATTTTTCCGTTATTTTTCTGAGTTGTTTACATAGCTTGTGGTTGGAATTTACTGTGAATGTGTACGTTAACTAAGGACCTCTGCTTTCAGGTGAGGTCTTTGACACTTGATGTGAAAGTTTGGGAGCCATCTGTGATAGCCTTGTTTCAATCATTGGGTAATGCGTATGCTAATACAATCTGGGAGGAGTTGTTGGACTCACAAAGTACTTTTGAAGCTGATGATTTCCCTCCTAGGTAAGCAATGTAAAGTTCAATCTGCTTCTTACCAATTGTTCTTTTGATTGAATTTTTCTAATGTAGATCATGACTTGTGCAGTCTTTCCAAGTATGATAAACAACCACTTCTTCCTATCAGCAAGCCTTCTCATGCTGATCCTATTTCAGCAAAAGAGAAGTACATCCATGCAAAGGTATAGCTTGGTTAACTCTATGAAACTTTTTTTAAAAGTATTTTTCTTTCTAGTAGGTAAGTGATGTGACGGGATTTTGGAGACTATTTTTAGGTTAGATTTCCCTCTTATGTGTTGGAGAATAAGGGTGTGAATTGCTTGGGCAAAGGGGAAGTGGGAATTGGCAACTTCCCTTGTTTGGTTGAGATTTTTGTCCCACTTTCCGAGTGTTGCGCTTCCCTTGGGTGCATATAGGCTCAGTTCCTTAAGGAGGGACTAAGTAAGTACCATTTTGCACTTCCCTTGGATGCATATAGGCTCACTTCCTTAGGGAGGGACTAAGGAAGTGCTATTTTGTTAGCCCCTTGGTAATCAGATCCGAGAAAGGTTAGGCTAGGCAACCAAAATACATAGCACATACCCCCGGCTTCGATGGGCTTGGTGTTTCATATATCGTGAAAGCTTGGTTGGTGGAAAGCGGAAACCTAAGAGTGGCTTAACATCTACTATGGGGGGTCCCTTCTCCCTTTAAGGTGAGTATGGGCACGGCCGAGCAAGATTCTAGGACGCACGGGGCATTGACCGGGCCTCACCTGTACCTAACCAAGATGACAATCAGGTACCCTACTGGAGGCACCCAGGCACAATTAAGTTTTGCTGATCTAACCCAAGGTGGCTAGGCACTGCTGTACACCACAAGCACAACCCATGTTTCAACCGAGATGACCTTGACTTGAAGTTGAGTGTAGCTTGGTATGGACCTGAGTCGCACGAAGGCTTGGATGGACTCCTTCAAAAAATACAAGGCATTCTACAAAATTTCTCCTTCAAAAAATATATAACGTTTTGGAATTCAAGGGAACTTTGTACTTTTTATACCTATTTTACCCCTCTATTAACTTAAACATTTAGTGAGAATTAAACGCTTGTTCTTCTTTTATTGGATAAAACAATGAACTGAATGTTGTTTACCACGCAATTAAAACACTTGTCTCTATTTTTGGTAATGGGCAAGAAAATGCATAATTCATGTTTTTCTTAATATGTGCGTTTTGGGCAAAATGTCTTATATTTTTGACTAGAGGGAGTAGTAGTGAACAAATAGTAGTGAGCAAAAACAAGGCGTATAACTGGGGTGTTCATTATGCATGCACGTCTGCAAGTTCAAACCAATTGGAGTATTGCCTTGTTGTTCCCTTTCTTCATTATTGGATATTGTTTAGATGCTTTATGTCATTTCCTACATAATATATAGTATGAATGTGCATGCACGAGTGTGTGGGGTATGTTATCACTTGTTACTGTTGGAACTTGCAAGTTACTTGGGGAAGGCCACCGCAGGTAAATTGGTGTTACCCTTGGACCTCTTAGGTGTCTTCTAGGGTATGTTTTGGATCAAATATAATGCAGGTTCTAGACAAGCAAATTGTTTTGCCTTTCGGGTCTCTTGAGTTTCACTTATTTTTTTCCATCTACAATTGCTTACTTCCCTTCTTCTGCAGTATTCAGATAAGTTGTTTGTTTACAAGCATGAGGATGAACAACGTTATCTCTCTGTAGCCCAAGAGATGTGGGATAGTGTCCGATCCAATGACAAGAAAGCACTTTACCGCCACATTGTTACCTCTGAAATAAATGTCAATGCTGTAAATGGGCCAACATCACTATGCCTATCTCTGACTCTCGCTAGGGCAATGTTGCATGAATCAAGCCTAGACCGCAACTCTGGCTGCTCTGCAAGGAACTCTTTGGATATACCTACTTCCACAAGCTCTTTGAATTCAGTTAGTACAAACAAAGACAGGAATCCAGAGGAATGCCTTGAAGGCTGCTCCTTGCTGCATCTGGCATGTCAGACTGCAGATTTAGGCATGATAGAGCTTCTGTTACAATATGGTGCTGATATAAACGCTCGGGATTCCAGAGGCCGAACCCCTCTTCATCACTGCATCCTTCGAGGCAGAACGTTGTTTGCCAAACTGCTGCTTTCAAGGTATTTGATAATCCTTGCAACCATTAGCTTTTCATGTTCATTTATCTCCTCAATGTTAGCATTCTTAACCTCTTTTCTTGGTGTGTTGGAAATATACTCCCTATCTGATTCTTTTTTGAAGTAGAGATGGTAAAAAAAAAAAAAAAAAATCTTGTTGACTTCTATGACTTGGTGATGGAATTTCAGATGCAATTTTTTCAACTGGTGCTTTTAGATCCTATCAATGTATTGTTGCTTAAAGGAAACAGAAATGCATTTTATCATATGTAAACATGTCTAAATTCTAATCACCTCTAGAAAGCTTAACGGGTTATGATAGCACATAAAGAAACATATCATATGCAAGAGGATAGTGCTTACCTAGTTTACTTGTCCATGCTAGCTTCCTATGAATTGTTAATAGGATCAGATCACTTGAATCGGGCATGTAGGCAATCGCATTCACATAATACAACAACAAAGCCTCAGTCTCATATTAGTTGGGGCAGCTACCTGGATTATTCCATTCAGCTCAATTTATTGGATGCGCATTCACATATGGAGGGAAAAAGAATATTAGGAGCCTACAAGTGGTGGCAAAGCTGAAAACAATTTCCTATCAACAGCATTTGATGAGTCCAATGACTTCACTCTGAGCAGTTGTTTATACATGCAAGTAATATATTGGTCTTCGATTTGACATAGATGTCTGAAAAAATGCAATTTCAACTATCACATAAGATTAGTTGATATCTGCAAGCAACTTATTTGCACCATTGTTTTGGCATTAAAAAATAAAAAAAAAAATGCTTAACTGATGTATTTGCTTGTGAAACGCCACTCCAATTACAATAACCATCTACTCACTTGTAAATTGCCTTTCCCTTATCAAATGAATCACCATGTTAATTGCAGGGGAGGTGATCCACATGCTGTAGATATGGAAAGCAAGACTCCGCTGCAATATGCAGTCGACTCAAATTTCAACGACACTGAAGTTCTCTCCCTGTTAGCAGATACTAAAAGATGATATTTATGTGGATCGATTGAACCGTACAAATTTGCAGACATGGTACAGAAGGAAAGGTATCACTTCTATCTTCTGGTAATTGATAGGATCAGATTTCTATCTGGAGAAAAAGTCGCGACTTCTTTTGGACTTTTGGACCGGCGATGGTGTCTGCTGTGAGTGTTCGTGCATTTCGGACCCAGCAAGTTAGTTTTTGTTGGCCCTACTGCATGCAATTTGGGAGCTGCGGGCGTGCTGTGTTTAATCTGGCTATGAATTGTGAGGCATTCTCTCACTAGTTATTTGCAATACTTTTATTTTTGTTCTGGGTGGCTTGTGGTGGTTCTAAATGGAGGTTGTACAGCTTTCTTCACTTTTGCTTTCTGTATGCTCTTATTAATTTTGAAAAGAAAGAAAGAAAAGATTTTGTACACAAATTATGCAAATATAAACCTAATTGTGATCTAACCCCCCTTGTTTATGCTTGCCAAAGTTGTTTGTTAATGCATAGCGGAGAAGTTGCTAACTTTCCATATTTGGTTTGCTACACTCGCCGAAAATTGGAAGTTAATTTTTTCCATGAGCCTGTGTCAGTTTCAGGTATAAGTACCTATTTTGTTTGGAGCTTTTTTGGGAGAAGCCTCTCGATTGTACATTTATCGAAGATAAGGAGGTATTTCACTTTTCCCAGGTTTATCAGTTTTGGGTATGGTACTCTTTTTGTTGAAGTTCGTTTGAGCTTTTCTGAGAGTATAGCATGGGTTACTTCAGCGTCATAGCAACTGATACTTGGATGTTGGCTCAAGGTATTTTTTCTACCCTTTTCCACCTTCAGCGTCGTAGCACCCGGTACTTTGACATTGGCTTGAGGATTTTTTCTATCCCTTGCCACCCTGAAGAAGTACAATGTTACTTTGCATCCTTGAGCGGATAGATAATCATCTTTCGACTGACCTAACCTCCTCTATCTTCGAGTGGATTAACATTGAATTGGCGAAGAGATGAATTGCCATTGGAATTCAACCTTCTCCCTTGTATTCACGTTGTTCTTACGGGAAATGTTATACTTCATTAACATATTCATTCACCGCACTTGCTTAAGGTGGCACACATTCGAGATGTGACGTTACGCTTAGTTTTTGTTTGGAAAATACTAGAATGATAATGGGGAAGTCACTTCAGGCCACTGAGCTATCTAGACGGCTTGATGGCCCAACGTGACTTTGGGTGTGACTTCCCCGTTTTCATGCTAACATTTTCTTATTTGTTGTTGTGCATGCACATTTCGAGGTAAATTATTTGACATCCGATTAAGTCAGTGCTTACTTTTGCATTTTCCTTGTTAATACTGGGCAACAAATGACCCGTTTAAATTAGGGAACTGCTATAGTAACTCACTTTAGACACCGACTTTAGCATTGAACCAGTCAAACGTAATGCAATACACGCCGAGATGTGTGCATATGCATTTCACCTCTAGATGCATTTTCCTTAAAACTAACCCTAACAAACCTTTTAGAAGTGCCATTGCGTTGCCTAGCAATTCTCTCATGAGTTACGCGCCAATTTTCAGAACCAAATCACAACACATCTTCACCTCTTCAAAACTGATCTCTACAACTCTCAAACCACACTCATCAATCAGACCTTACGCCGCCGCCGACGCCGACGCGGCCGCCATCAAAACCGGTTTCAATCCAACCACCAGTCGCTACAACTACACATTGCAGACTTCATCAGGAATGGCAATCTCAGTGATGCCCACAAACTGTTTGATGAAATGCCTCAAAGAAACATGGTCTCCACCAATACCTTGTTATCTGGCTATGTTAAATCAGGCAATTTGGCAACTGCCCATGATTTGTTTGATCGAATGCTTGATAGAAACACAGTTACTTGGACGATTATGATCGGCGGGTACGCGCAAAGCGGTTCGATCGACGAGGTTTTCGCGCTGTTTTCGCAAATGAGGATGCAATCTGGGACATGCCCGGATCATGTGACATTCACTAGTGTGTTGTCTGTGTGTAATGATGAAATGAGAATCAATCAAGTTAGTCAAATTCATGGACTGGTTTTGAGATTGGGTTTTGGATCTACCCTTCTTGTGTGCAACACATTGATTGATTGTTACTGCAAATCTCATTGGTTATGTTCAGCTGATAAGCTCTTTAATGAGTTGTGTGAGAGAGATAATGTCACGTACAATGCGATGATAACGGGGTTTTCGAAAGAGGGACTCAATGAGAAAGCAGTGAAGTTGTTCGTAGATATGCAGGGTTTTGGATTAAAGCCGACAGAATTCACTTTCGCGGCGGTTTTATGTGCCTGCGTTGGTTTGGGCGATGCGAGTCTCGGGCAATTAGTGCATGGTCTTGTGATGAAGAGCAATCATGTTTGGAATGTTTTCGTGAGCAACGCGATGCTTGATTTCTATTCAAAGCATGGGCAGTTTGAGGATGCGAAGAGGCTGTTCGGTGAAATGCAGTTAGTGGACTGTGTTTCTTACAATGTGATCATCTCAGGCTATGCTTGGAATGGGAAATACAAGGAGTCCATTGATCTGTTTAATGAATTACAGTTTTCGGGTTTTGATCAGAAGCAATTCCCTTATGCAAGTATCTTAGCCATTGCTGCAGCGCAACTCGATTATGAAACGGGTAGGAAAATCCATGCTAAAGCAATTGTAGTAACCGCCGAATCAGAAAATCAAGTGGGAAACGCTTTGATCGACATGTACGCCAAGTGTGGTAGGTTAGAGGAAGCCAAGATTATTTTTGAAAATCAAGTTTGCAGAAACACAGTTTCATGGACTGCATTAATTTCAAGTTATGTTCAAAATGGTTTGTATGAAGAAGCCTTGAAACTGTTCTTGGATATGCAAAAAGCAGGGATTTGTGCAGACCAAGCAACTTTTGCTAGCATCTTAAAAGCTTCTGCAAACTTGGCTTCACTCGGCTTAACTAGACAATTGCATTCATTCATTATCAGATCAGGGTTCATGTCCAATGTCTTCGCTGGAAGTGCACTCGTAGACGTCTATGCGAGTTGCGGGTCCTTGAGAGATGCAATTCAAACATTCAAAGAAATGCCAGATCGTAATATAGTGTCTTGGAACGCTTTGATCGCAGCTTATGCTCGAAACGGGGATGGCAAAGCGACACTTGTATCATTCCAGGAAATGATGGAGTCTGATCTTCAACCAGATTCAGTGACATTTCTTAGTGTTCTATCTGCCTGCAGCCACTGTGGGCTTGTTAATGAAGGATTGCATTGTTTCAAGTCTATGACTGAAATATTTGGAGTTGTTCCGCGGAGAGAGCACTATGCATCCATGATCGATATCTTAGGGCGTGGAGGATGGTTCGATGAGCTCAAGAATTTGATGGCTCAAATGCCATTTGAAGCAGATGAGATCATATGGACTTCAATTCTGAATTCATGTAGAATTCATAAGAACCAAGAACTTGCACAAAAGGCAGCAGATCAACTATTTAATATGGAGCTGAGAGATGCAGCTCCATATGTTGTAATGTCAAACATCTTTGCAGAAGCAGGTAAATGGGAGGATGTCGCGAACGTAAAGAAATCGATGCGAGAACGTGGAGTTAAGAAGGTTTCAGCTTATAGTTGGGTTGAAACCCAACAGAAGATTCATGTATTCTCAGCCAATGATAGAACTCACCCTCTGATGAACCAAATTGAGATGAAGCTCAAAGAATTGGCTGCACAAATGGAGAAAGAAGGCTACAAGCCTGATACAAGCTGTGCACTTCACGACGTTGAAAATGATATCAAAGTTGAATCTCTCATGTATCATAGCGAGCGGTTGGCAATAGCTTTCGCGCTAATTAGTACCCCGCCAGGATCACCAATATTGGTGGTGAAGAACTTGAGAGCTTGTACAGATTGCCATGCTGCAATCAAGGTGATTTCAAAAATTGTAAGGAGGGAGATTACAGTGAGGGATTCAAGCAGGTTTCATCATTTTAGAGATGGGTCCTGCTCCTGTGGGGATTACTGGTAAACAATGGATAGAAGAACAAAGAAAGGATAACGGGGCGAAAGGCGCGCTAAATCAAATTGGGTCTACGAATCTAAGGTCCGTGCGCATTTTTATCTCTATCGATTCGAGGATCCATTATTCAAATACATTATGCATGGTTGAGTTTTGGATCCAATGCAAGTAAGATGGATCACTTACCCTTTTGGACACCTTAGAAGCCAAGACCCTTCAAGGTGATCAGCTAAAGCCTACTTCATACACCAAGTGAAACAATATGGATGCACCAATATGGAGGTAAACATGATTTATTTTGTAAGTTTTTTTATTTTAATAAGAAAGAAACCATAACCTGCCTACTATGAGGCTCGAACTCATGACCTCTTACTTAAGAAACCTCATACAAAATCAGTGAGTCATTCACTTTGTTGGTATCTGTTTCGTAAATTTTGATTTACATATTTCTTGAACAAAATGTAGAGTAGAGAAAATAGAATATGAAACCTTTGTTATTTGTACTTCTATGAATTCTTTGATTATTACAAATCTACCTATTGATAACTTGAAGAGCTAGAAATTGAAAAAATGTGAAGTATAGGAAGAGTAAACTCATGAGAACTTAATATGCATTTAAGTATGAAAGATTCAAAGATTAAATTACCAAAGCTAGAATCTGGAATCTCACCTAAGTGAAATCCAGGTGTGCTAACCATCTAGATTGCTTGGGACTAGACTTGCTATAAACTTCAACATTAAAACCAAGAGAAATATCAAAACCTCAAACATGTAGAGTGTAGTCGTTATAAAGTTATCATGAGTAGTTTCAATTTTCTAGTTTTTCACTTATTCTTCCTCAAACTAGTATCTTCAAATCTTCTAATTTTTCGAGAGTTGATTTTTATAAGGTAAGATGTGTTTCTCGTGAAATAGTCTAGAAATAGTCTAGAACTATCCCGACACTCGTGGCCATTATATAAACAAAAAAAATCCCTTAAAAATAAAAGATACAAAAGAAAAAGAAGAAGTTACTAAATGCATGAGTGTTTTGTGAAAATGTGCACATGGTTGCAGCTGCAGAAGCAACAGAACCGTACAAGTAAAGGCATGGACATAAGGTGGTTTTGCACAGTGTATCTACTGACAACCACTCCTTTTATTGGCAGGCCCTTGAAGAAGTAGCAGAACCATGTGGGTGTGGCCTGCCTTGCTCATGCTCATGGGTCCATACATACATACATAAAGTGCATCTTAATATTGATCATCAAGCCCAGTTTAACCAAAACTTACTCACTATATGGGTCTACTCTCAATGCCTCTAATATTGGGCCACCACTACTGTAGTACTATTGTCTCAACTTCTCTTCACCCTTATCGTTTCTCTGCTCCCATCCAACTGTCCACTACACTCATACCCTCATATGTGTCTAGTGTTACATACTTGCAATGGCAACAAAGAAAGAAAAGTTGATCAGAACTGTAAAGTAGTTTTCAGAAGAATTGGTGGAGATATCATAGTTTGAATTTGAGTTCATGAGTTGATGTTATGATTGGAGATGTAGAACATATATGAGAGGGGGTGGTACAAGTCAATAATAGAGCTACCACTGCACCACTCAAGTAGTCAGTTGTCTTGTGGGGTTTTTAGTATCAATGTTGGCTTTACATGCACAGTTGGTATTTCTATTTATGTGCTTTCATCAATCAAGTGGTTGCTTATAAACATCTGATTTTATTTTTATTTTTTTTTGTTCATTAAAGCCAAGAGTGATCAATCTATGCTAAACATAAATGGCGATTAGATTGAGTGGTTGAAACTCGCTATTTTTGAATTAGAAATCTCGAGTTTGAAACCCTAATAAAAAATATATAGCATTAAGTCATGAGATTTCGAGATTTCCCTCCCTTAGTTATATATTTTTTTATAAAGTGTTAAGGATCATTCGTAATTATTTCACATGACATGTTTTGCCTTATATAAAAGATAAGCTTCTAAAAATTAAGAGATTCGAAGTGAGACCTCAAAAAAATCCAAATGAACAATTAGTAGGTTCATCCAGTACACCGAAATAATGATTGGTGTCTCTGATATAGAAGTGCTCAAAATCCAACCAAATTAACATTATTCGTCCTTTGCTTTGAAAATTTATACAAGTGGAGTGGAGGGAACAAGGTCCAACACCCATTCCAAGTGTGGATTTGATTAGACTTCAACCCATAACACATAAATTTGGGGGGATTCAGAATATATATGTGATAAGATCATCTAATGATTCGTGTTTTTTTTTTTAAGGCTAGAATCTGTACTCCACATTTATACACACATTCATTTATTCATGCTTTAACAATCATGAATTTTATGTTAGTGGAAAAATACCTTTTTTTGAAAAAAAAAAAAAAGAATAAGTATCTTTTTTTTTTTTTTGAATAACAAAGATGCCTAAAAAAATCTTTAAAAAAAAAGTGGTAAAACATTTAGGTATATGACCTTTAAAAAAAGTTGAAAAATTAATCAATATTAAAATCTTGTGACTAGAAAAAACAAAGTTGGAAGAACTAAAAAAAAAAAGAAAAAAAAGTTTAAATTTAGTCGAGTTTTGTGACTCTCACCCGCCCGCTTGTTGTATATAAATTATGAAGGGTTAATAGTGACTTCCTCGTTTTTTAACGAATAATGATAGGGGTATCATATTTTTGGTGTGGAGTACTTAAATCCTACATGGATTGTGGCTAATGAAAATGTTGATGAACGTGTGCATATATATATGATCCATTCGACAATATAAAATTTAAATATGCTATGTGATTAATAAATAAAACATCTACTTTAAAAGGCATAAGAAAACCAAACATCAGTGTTTGATTTGGTCTTATATTAGTATACATATGGTTAGTAAAAGACAAAAGATGTTTTGGGTATTTCAATCAGATGGCCAACAAATCTTGTTTTTCCTCCGTATATAATTAAGCACATAATGAGATTTTTTGAGAATCTATTCATCTTAATTAATTTGATCATCATCATCATAAAAGCAACTTTTAACAACAATTCTCATAATTAAAACTCATATGTTGTGTTTAATGACAAAAATCAGTTGTCCCTTAAACACGATTATGGTTTTAAATTTTAATCCTCGCCAACTTCTGTAAGGTCCAGTTGTACAATCGCGAGTTCAACGTAGTTAATTTGGTGAACGTGCAACACTATTTTGGGTTCGAGTTTTCGTTATTAACTCAACCCCTACTACACTGTTAAGATTTTTTTTTTTTACTTTATTTTATGAGAAAACATATTATTTTTCGCCATGTACAAATATTAATTTGGCTATAATAGAATAAAGTACCATTCCTTATCAAAAAAAAAAAAAAAAATTAATCCTCACGTATGCATGAAGGGATTGGTCAAAAGAATTGTCAAACCAATCGAAGTGATCCGATAAATAAAGAACGTGACAAGCACTATAAAATAATTAAAGCTTAATTGCACTTATCACATTGTCAAAACACCAATGCCTGTCCTCCATCAGCCTATGCACCTAAGCTTGCAATTATGCCACTAACTACATTTATTTAATTGAACCAGACATGTTTAATCAAACTTTAAATTATCTTTAATCAAAACAAGCCATCTCAACCTCCTAACACTTTGAGTTGTCGGTTTTAATACCAAATTTTATCAACATTTTCTCCTTTCTTTTACCATCATTTTTTTTTTTAGAAAACTTTATTTAACCCTTACTTTCCACTTAAAATTGTTGGAGCTTATTTCATGACAAATGCTAAATGACAATAGCTAGCGTCACACCAAAAGTCACATTGAGCTTTGAGTACTGAGATCGGACGTATGCATATCATAAGATGCGATTATATAAATTTCGATGCGTATAACACTACGATCGAAACCACATGGACGTATTGACATTTTAGCTGCTAAAGCAACGTAGTTTGAGTATCGAGATTAGACACTGACATATGCACTCGATTGACGCGCAATATACCTCAAGATGTGTATACATGCATCGCGAGGTGCATCGCACGACAACCGTATAAGTCGATGCCAAAAATATGTTAGGGGGCACAATGTACTGCTCTTACAGTGACACGTGGCACCCAAGATCAGTCCAAGACATTCAGTTTTTGTAATTTTGTCTCACGAGAACAGATTCAATGAATTTAAGTAGTGGGAGTGGTTTCCGTTTCACTAATTAAGCAGGTCAAGTATCAAGTACAGTTTGTTTGAAGGTGTGAACGGAACGGAAGAACGGACTTCAGGTCCTCCATTTATTTGATTCATCTAATTTTCTTAATGGTGAAACACGCCTCTTAATTGATACAAAAAATTTATTTGGACTTTTTGAGTCCGGATCCAAAGATTTTTTTATTAACAATTTAAGATATCTATCTAAGTAAAAGACTTAATTACCCTCTACCCCAAACACTAATAATGAATTTAAATTAAGAATTTTTATGTCATTTTGATTGTTTGAGTCCGGACTTTTTGAGTCCATCTAGCACTACCCTAATTGATATATTATAATAATTAAACTTTGAATTTTAAAGGGTGATTAACGTGCTTGTAAGGTTAATTTGGCCTCTTGTATTGATTTTCCCGACATGTGTGCAAGTCATACAATAAGTTTTCGTAATTTTTTTTTGACTTTTTATATACTAAATATGTACATCGATTTTTGATACATTGATATCTACTTCACGTATTTTCACAGGATGACACGCTTTACGATACATGATATAATAAGTTAATCAATTAAAAAATGAAGTTGACTTTTTTTCTTAATAGTTGATGACACATTTACGATATAAACTCGCATAAGTTTAATTTTAAAACGCCCTATGAGATGGCCCTTAATTAATAAGTACACTTGGTTTATGTACCATACTATTTTACTGATTAGTCTCATTGAATTCAACCATATATCAGTCTTTCCAAACCACATAGGAACATACATTCATGTCACGAATTCATCGACAATTTTATTTTATTTTTTCATGAAAGGAGGCGATACTCTTTCTTTAAGAATTCGTCGACATTTTCTTTTCCACGTGACTCACTGTTACAAGAAACACATATAACTGCTTTGGAAACAATTCAATAAACTTGGACTATATATTAATCGACACGCTAGTAATTAACTGGCAATCTCTTTTTATATATATATTTATGGGTATTAGGTGAATTTGACTATTTTCGTAAGGCCTTAGTGCAATCAACCTAAGCATACCTCAGTGATTTTAAACAACATTGACGGAGTAAAAAATTAAATTTGGGACAATGCATCTAACCTACGCATGTAATTTTAAACTCGTCTTTACCATCGAGCCAACCCTTCCGAGTTAGCTGGCAAACATTTGACTAATAAGGTTCGTGAACTTGGCCGGTTTGAACACAACACCAAACTTAATTTGAAATACATTTTCTCTTCTATGTTAAGCACATCTTCGTCAACTACACCAAATTCTATATTAATTGATCATGGATTGAAAAAATGTGAACTTGTATTCAACGAAAACGATTCAGCTGACTTTTTTCACTTGGGCTGCATTGGATTTTTCTTACCCTCTCATTGGATAATTACTTCATATAATATACGTGTAGATTGTGATGTAGATAATGCAACGAATTAATATTTATGACATGAATTACGTGTTGCACTTCCTAGAATAAAACGAATATGTTGAGCTCTAATGAAATCAACGAGGTATCACTTATTTAAAAATAATATTTAGAGACGAAGTCAAAAAATTTCTATATATATATAGGGAAAATGTTAAAATGTTAGAACGACACTCCAAATGTCGCTCCAAGCGATACCATTTTAATGTGGTGGGCGGGTCCAACGTAAAAATGTAATATGACGTGTTGGCGCAGATTCATAAGAGTCATTATGCGCGCTTCCAAATACACACCACGCATGTTATGCACCAATAACTATTTTGCACACGCTTATTTTTACATGGGACATACCCACCACGTCATAGGGTGTCATTTAAGGTATCATTTGGGATGTCATTCTAACATTTTTCCATTAATAGCATGGATTAATTACCTGTCTGACATATCTAAATTTAGATAAGTCTAATAATGAAGATATTGTTATGAAATGATGAACACTTGTGCATGCATGTATGTAACCACGTTGTGAAGCATGGTTCTCACATTGAATTGTAAACATCAAGTATGACTCTCACACTTCATGTAACTTGTAATCATCTCCAATGTATATTAACTATTCCATGTATATATTGTCTATGTTGCTTATGATGTGTTGTATGACTTGTGATGTATGTATAACTTGTACACATTAATTGTATAAGTACAATTATCATCATCATCACCAAATGACCTATATAAAAGGTGTCAACCCCATTGTAATTTATACACAAATGTATAAATGAAATCTCTACATTTTCATCTCTAGCTCTATTCTCTCTTGTCTCTCTTATCTACTTATTTTAGTAGTGTTTAATTTATGTCTTCCATGCTTAAATCTCTAGCAAGTTCAACTTAATTTACAGCTACCAAATTTTATTTTATTTTATTTTTGAGGTAAGGAGACTATACTCCTCGAGACTTTATTGATCACCAAACAAAGATTTCCAGTTCTCTATCAAAAAAAAAAAAATTACAGCCCAGTGGAACTGAGTATCCTTAATTCAAGAAACTGATTGATTCAATTTACAGAAAATAGACTACCAAAAACCCGCTCCAATCCAACTCTTGATAGAAAGGAAAAACACTTTTAGGGGTTTAATTACAAATTAAGTTTGAAACCCCTAATTATATAAGATACCAAAAGTTGCAAGACAAAAATAAACCAAATGAAATGCAAGACATGCAATAGCATTGTTTATACATAAATAATATTATTCTATAATTTACACTGATGATGCACTAATAGCACGTGAGCATGGGCATAAAATCCATCAATTAAATGGGATATGATACACATTATATCTAGCTTTTATTTATGTCCGTGACAATTATTGGTGGATGAGCATAAACAAAGATTAAAATAACTAAGAAAACATAAAAGTGGATAAATAGTTGACGAAGACGAGGCACAACAATATCTATTGTCAGTGTCACCATCCATCTCCACCAAAGCTTCTTTGACCAAAAGACTCTCTCAAGAGTTGACTTTACCCATTGAACCTCTCACTTTGTGCCGCGTGTAGTGTCGACAATGTTCACCTAAGTTGATGCACAAATCAAAACTCTTCCTCACCAAGTGTCTCTAACACGTGGCGTTTCTTGGGGCCGCACTTAACCCTTTATTTTCATTTTCTTTAACTGATGACTAATGACAATGAAATAAAGAGATTAATAGACAGACTTCAAATGTTTCTTTGTGGCGTCATTTGTCTCTAGCATCTCATCTTATCAAAATTTATAATTATCCAACCAAGAAGTGGCTTACCTACCTACATAGGGCGAAAATAGTACTTAAGTCCTCTTGAACAAAGTTTCAAATTCAAGTCTTAGTAAATCGTGAAAATTGAGTTGCGATTTGTGAAGATCACCTTAATTATAGTTTTTTCTTTTAGTAAGTATAAGAGGATTACTTAAGTTGCTAATTAAATAACTAATTCTTTTTAAACAAATTGAGTTATAAGAAGGGTGATCACCTTCTTAAAAAAAAGTTGGTCTGGTGTCAAATTAATCGAATTAATCTTCTTAAATAAATTCTTGATTTGAAGTCTTTTAGATGGAGCAAGTTTAGCTGATTGGGAAGATCATCGGCGCAATTAAAAAGATTACTAACTTAATTAAGTGTCAAAGTGCTTGATTCTCCTAGACAAAGTTTTAACTAATATTAAGGAAATTGAGTTTAGAAGGTCACCCAAAAAGGAAAATGTTAGAGTTATCCACTTTTAACACTTAATTGGTATGGTCCTACGGATAAATTTTGAAACACGTGGTACAAATCTTGATATAAAATTCAAGAACCATATAATTAAACATAAGAAGTAAGTCAATCAATCATTTTCCTTGTAAAATAGGTCTAAAGTGTTTTTTTAAGTCACTTTGGACACCACCAAATACCGGCATTGACCATGTAACACCATGCAATGCGCCTCGTTATGTGTTGTGCACACCGTCAAGATAAAAATATCGCATATGGTCGGTGTTTATTTAGGGTGTCTAAAGTGAGTTACTTTAGCAATGTCTTATGCTAAAAAAAATACCAAAAAGATTTATTTACACAATTTTAGCGGGGTTACCCGAGACTATTTGGGTCCTTTCAAGTCAAGATCAGTAAACTAAGAGCAACTTCAATGGTATATAATGTGGATTTACACCAAAATCGGTGTCACATTATGAAAGTAGAGAGGATGTATATTTATGTGGCATTAGCTAGATATATATTCACCTCTTAAAATTGTCTCTAATAGATAATAAATTTAGACCATTAATTGATGAGTCGAAGCTTTTATTTTCAATTTTCATAATATTAATAAAGACATGAAAAAAATAAAAAAGTCGATTTGTTTGACGTAACAGTCTATCACAATGTCTAGAAGTAGATATTATGGTAGACACCCTCAACTTTAATTCAATGTCAAATAAGATAGACATTATCAATTAGTAGTCTCATTGGATAACTACTTTTGAGTTGGACGTGGATTATATTTTAAGTAGATTCATTTCCACCCATCTATTGTACCATTGAAGATACTCTAATATAGGGTATGTGTGGTCCATGTTACTGGGCCATTAGCCACTAATATATTAAGTGATGAGAGGGTGTACCGAGGTGCGCTATGCAAGGATACGCCAAGCTTCAATCTTCATCTCAAATAGCTTTGATGATTCACATATGATTGGTTGCTAAGAGTCATATACAAGAGCTGCATATATTTGTATCATTATTGTCAAAAGTACTCGGAACCTTGCCTCGACTAATGTTAAACGCGAAGAAGGAAGGATCATAAAGACGATAATCAAGAATTTTTAAAGTTTTGAAGTGTCTTCTAATTTTTAATCGTTTTAATTTATATTTCGCAAACTTATCATATGGATCAACAAATCCAATGTCCATCAAAGCAAGAGTTTATTTTCCTTTTTTTTAATGTGCTTTCTATTTTCTTTTATAAGAACATGCTATCTAAATAAACTTGTCAATGCTATTAAAATTCAATAAGATTCTTTTATAATAGAATTAGAGAGGTTTGAGAGGCAATAATTTGTCCAGCTAAAGAAGTATGGAGTTGGAGAAATTTATTTACTTTTTTTTTTTTTTAAGGAACAAGTCTTTATTTTACATGACCAAAAAATATGTGTACAACGAAAAACAATATGTTTTCTTAATATAAAATAAAAAAAAAACTCCAAAACTTCAAACTCTTGAAAAAACTTATCTCTGAGTTGTAAAGCAAATGAAGCTCTATAGTCATAATTTTATTTCAAGTGAATTTTACCTAGTAACACTAAAACTCTCTTAACGATATTTTATTTAAATACAAACATTTTCGATCGATGTTAAATTATTTAAATGTATAACAACATCCAATCATTCTAGATTGATGTCAAATAAATACGAAAGCTAATTTTGAGAAATTTTAAGGGAAAAAAAAAAGCAAAAAATCATTCTCCTTAAAAAAAAAAAAAAAGACAAAGTCATTCATTAGATGGAATGTATATACAAACCCAGACAAAATCAATTCCTTAATAAAAAAAAAGAAGAAGGGAGACCCGGAGATTCAGGGATTGAGCCACGTGTCGCTATGTCGAAGCTTGGAATCTAATTAATCTGGGACTGAGTCGGCTAATTATAGTTTAATCAGGGTATGAAGTCCGAGAGATAATATAATTAAAGGAGAGTTAACCATGGTTAAGCTTGTGTACAGAGAGAGAGAGAGAGAGATGGAGAAACGTCGGACATGCTTTGCGGTCTGCGGATGAGGTGTCAAGATGTGTTTGGTCAAGCGTCCATGTTGAGGGAGCTTTGTTTGTCTGTAGCTCGGAAGCAAACGCGGGCCCCACGTGAGTGCAGTTTTACGAAGCCATCACCCCATGCTTGTCTGCTGTAGGTGTGGGCCCCGCCACCCTCTGCACCGCGTGTCGACATGGATCTCTCGGGTCGCACAGGATCCATGGACCGACGGACCATCCTAGTCTTCTATCTAGTCGCCAAAGCTCTCGTTTTTGCTAGCAAGAACACGTATCACTCTCTAAATCTACTGAAAATGCTTAAATGGTATCTTAATTATACCGTAAGCGACACTCTTATGATGTATTTTGTGAGTTTTTGTAAAAATGAGTATGCGTAAAATAATTATCGATACATAACATGTGTATGACAATCTCTAATCATGTATGCTGCAACTAACTCACGTATCGCCCCGCATTACGTATCGCAAAAGAAGTGTCATTTGAAGTGTTATTATAACATTTTCTTAAAGCTACTATTAATTTTCTTTGAAGAATGGTTATCGCTCATTTAGTCACATCCATCTCGAGCCTCTAAATTTAATTTGTCATGTTTTGTAAGCTTTTAGTGCTGCAATATGTATCATTTGATATGTATATATATATATATATATATATATAGGATACTGTTACCATGCGAATATACACTATTTATAATCATTGGATTATTATTCAATATATTAATCGATGTGTCATAAACGCACAAATTATTTAATGCACAACACATTTTGAGAAAATTTCATGACATGAGTATATATTTGAGCTTCATTGTAGAATATCATATATATATATATATATATAAATAAATCTACTTGAATTTTTGAGTCTTGAACTTATAGGGAAGTTTTTCAAATTTTTACAAATATTTATGGAGTAATAAATAATTTTTACATGTGATTGTATGTGCTTCATTAATTACTTGAGGATGACTTTGAATTTTTTATTTTTTTTTTGAGTCTTGACTTATGAGTCCAAATAACGATACCCTATATATATACACACAAAACTATTGTTACAAAATGTGTTGTGCATTAAATGTGGTATCTAGATTAATGTGTTGGATTGCAATTCAATGGTTGTAAATGTGGTATCCAACCAAACTTGACTATTTATATGAGCCTTTGGTGCAATTAATCGATCTGAGCATACCCAAGAACTCGAACAAACTTACAAACCATGCGCCTAAACCACATAATCTCTGCCCTTATCGTTGGGCAAACCCGTACGTCCGGGTTGAGTCACCCGGATTAATTAATGGTTGGCTCTACAAATATGATCAAGGTTGCAATTTGAGGCCATGGCTAGGCATGAGTACTATGGGCTAAGTCAAGTTTGGCCTAATCTTCTACATAAATTTGCTAAGTATTATTGCACGTAAAATAAGTACTACTATCTGTATACACCGGTTACACTTAATTTCATTATAGCATTTCCTTCTCAAAAGACAAAGATACATACATCGAGTGAAACTAAAGCTGATTCCAAAAAATATTGTTCTTATTCTAACATAAAAAGATTAAGAACGCAAAATTGTGATTAGATTCGCATACATTTAGCAACAAAAGAATCTTTAATTTCCTTATAGGAAATAAAATAGAATCTAGCTAGTTGTTATCATGTGATGCTCTAATGATCTCTCTACATTTAATAATTATCAGTTGAGAGGTAGCTCCAACAGTTTACTAAGTGGTCTATTTATAAGGTCGTGCATGGGTTCAAGTTTTTTCAAAAAAAAAAAGAAATATCATAAAATATTATAACTTAAAGTGGTGATTCACATTGCGACAATAGTTTGAAAGAGATGAAAAAATAGGTATTCAGACTTAGTTGATTTAGTGAATTAGATTTTTATTATCATTATTATTATTATTATTATTATTTATTTATGAATAACTTTATTTTTTTACTAATGTACATATTAGGTTTTTTATTTTATTTTACCATGAAAGTTTTAAATTCTGACTGGATTGTCTTATTTCTATTGGAATTGAGGTGCTGTTGTCGTTGTACAAATTAAAACAAAGAGATCACGGCTTGGGAATATAGATAAAAAAATCAATTATGTAGTAATCAATTAATTATCATTTAGATTATTGTGTAAACTTTAAACCATAAAATTGATATAAGTTTGATTAATTTGAGAATGAATAAAGTTTGTTTTCTTACAAAAAAAAAAATTAATTAAGTTTGTGAAACATTTCTAAAATTAACAAAAGTGGACTTATGTAAGTTGGTATTCCCACTAGCTAGCTAGAAATATGGGATATCCGAGACACCAAGAATAAAAATTTATGATTGGTTTGGAGATAAGAAGCTCATGTTGGAACCAACTATTTCTCTTTAATTTATTCTGATTCTAACTCGCCCAATTTTGGATCTTAAGTTTTCTACAATTGTTTACCAAATCTGAAGCAACCGCGACATCTGCACAAGTTACGTTTGTTGAAGACGATACGGCCAGGTAGGCTTCGTCGAATGTGTCACGTGCTGCAAACCAACTTGACCTTCCCAACACCACCATGTTAATTAGTATAACAATAACTCGGATGGGTTGATCTAATGATAAGAGCAAAATAAGATTGTGTAAGTTAAACAAAGTCTCGAGTTGACCATATGAGGTTGGCCAAATGGTTAGGTGTTTACTTATGAGTGTAAGATGTTGGGGCTCGATTCCTATAAAAGCAAGTTTCTTTCTTATTATTAAAAAAAAAAAAACACAGTGTCGAGTTCGATTCTTCACATCAGTCAAATATCGGGCCGCTATCCCAGAGCCTATGTGACTAATTAGACAAGTATCTGAATAATTACGGTTAGTAAAAAAAAAAAAACTCTGATTAATTAGAAATAGAGATGGAGCTTAAGACGTAACTATACATATGGTAAATCAAATCGAGTGGAAGCGTGCATGTAATTATAGTCAACCCTGATTAATTTAGCTTTCAAAAAGATGTAATCAAGCCAACTATTGAATTGAAATTAAGGTTAATTTTGTTGTCGTCGTTGCTCTATTTCACTGAGATGAATCTTAAGCTAGCAAGAATATTGACGTGGTCAATTATTAAGGCTTTCCTTTTTAAAAAAAAAAAAATTCGCCTTCAAAACTAATTAAAAAATAATCTCTTTTGAATTACAGTTTTTTTTTTTTTTTTTTTTTTTTTGTATGGGATCCTCAGACATGATGGACAAACCTTTAGTTTCAGCTAATGTTGACCAATAAAACATTCGATTAAAGGACAATTAGCATCGTAACATATCTATCACATAGCTTTTAATGGTCAATCCATTTTCTTCAAGATTTTATTCTCTTCCCTTCTTTTTCTCTCCTATATATTGATTTTCAAATCTTCAAATGGTAGAAGAAGATTCCAAGAATTTTCATAGAATATACTCTACAAAGTCTACACCAACTTTACAAGACTTAAATAAAAGGATTTATACAAAAGTAGCAATTCTTTTAAGCACAATATTACATATGACTGTCAAATGCCGGTTATTCTTTGACCAAAAAAACGAAAGAAAAGAAAAGATGCCGCTGTTATTAATTACTGCTCCTTAAATAAAGTGCAGTTGCTCAAGTGGAATGAAAATGAACTCACAACTTCAAAGTTGTGTTGGTTTCAATCTCCAATGAAGTAGAGGATTCGTGATTATGTTTGAAACGTGTTTCAAATTAAATGGGTAAGGAAAACTCGATCGAATAAGACATAGCAAACAAATTTGGAGTGGAAACACTTAGAAACTTAACAAACAAACTCAAAGTGGAAACTAGGCTTGGAGAACTTATTTGTTCTATAGATGCAGTGGCATTGTTATTATACAATTATTCAAAATTCGATGGAGGTGACGCCTTACTTTGAAGACGAGAATGTTGTTGCTAGATCCACTTAGATATCAAGTCCAACTAGCATATAAAACTCAATTCCAAGAGTTTTAACATGTAGTTTAAAAAATGTAATGAAATAAAAAAACTAATTATCTACAGTAAGTTGGTCAGAATAGTTCACCCGAGTCTTTTAAGTCGTGGCTTGAGTTTGAGACTTACAAGAAGAAACGTTAATCGTTGAGAGCTCTTTTAACTCGATTACAGACCGATTTGCAACAAGATCAAAAAAATCGAAGTTAGTTTGACTATTAGGTAGTACTCTAAATTTAAAAGAAATGAAACACTAAATTTAACTACGATATTGGTGAGCAAAAATATTTTCATTGAATGAGACATGTACCATTTGTCGAATGCAAAACTTATGAAGGTTGTGGATTCAACTGGCATTAAAGTGAAGTTAATTGCACGATGCGACTTTGAGTACCGATCCAATCAGTATTATTGAGATGCATCTCGAGATGTCGCCCATACATCTAGATGTGAATCACTAACAATAAATCTACTTTGACTCATGAGTCCGGACTCATAGGGAAGTTTTTAAAATTTTTATAAATATTTAAGGGATATAATAGTAATTTTATAAGTGATTATGATTGTTTCATTAATTGATCGAAGGTGTATTTAAAATTATAAAAAAATTTGAGTCGGACTTACGGAGTCCAAATAACACTGCCAAATCACTAATAACTCTTGACTAGGTTGGTGCCCGGAGTGAGTTAACCTTGCACGTTTCTTTTCTACTAAGATCCGACACGTGTCATCTCCAGACGCGAGCCTCACCTGACGCACACACTCGTGATATTTCGCGCGAAGTTAAAAAGATCGTATCGTCAATCGTACATTGCCAGCGCAAAGCACTCCCGCCACGTGTTCCGCGCCAGAAAATGGAGGCCATGTTTCTTAACTGGCGCCTTGTCTCCAAAGAAAAAAAAAAAAAAAGTTACACTAACTCTGGTTAACTCCCTCACATTGCGTGGTTCACTAAACCAGTCTTGCCCCTTAATGGCGCGACAAAGCCACTTCCACAGAAGCAAAAATACTTTCCGTCTACGCCGTTAACACCTCAAACGTCCGTTAACTCCCATCACCCAATCAAAAACCCCCACGCGTCCTTATTCCCTTTTCTATGCCATAGCCGCCTTATTTAATGCAATGTTGTCGGCTCAGTTATGCTCGGCAACCGGTCGACAGCCGGGTCAGACCGGACGAGTCAGTCCCGATTCCCGGCCCAGGTCGCGGACCAGGGTTAGAATTTGACCGTGGTTGAAATGATTGCAGTCTGATTTTGACCCGCGGTTAAGGTCGTCCCAGTGTCCGTGTGTGTGAGAGATGAAATGGTTATGAGAGAGAGAGAGAGAGAGTAATGGCTGTGCGTCTGAGAATTGCAGAAGCGATGAAGGAGTGAAGGAGAGGAGATCGATCGATCGCTCGCGAAGGTGTGGATTAGCGAACCGAGAGAGTGGAATTCATAGATCGGCGGCGGTTTCTTCAATTCTTGTTCGATTTGTCGAAGATTTGTTGAAGATTTGTTGAATATAGGGTTTGTGGAGAGGTTGATCAGCTGATCGACTGTTGGAGAGCTGATTTATTCGGATTTGGAGTCTTCGGAGGCTTGTTAGAGTTGTTGCGGTGGATTTGAGTTTAGGTTTGTTCGATTCTTGTTAGAGAAGTGTTGGATTTGTTGAAGATAGGGTTTCGAGGAGTTTGATCACTCGATCGAGTCTCGGAGAGCTGATTTGTTGAATTTCGTCGGATTTGGAGTGTGTTTGGGTCAATTGGGCTTCTGTAGTGGTGTTGTTGGTGGATTTGAGCGTAGGTTTTGGGAATTTGAAGGATCTGTAGCGGATGTGAGAGTTTCGTTTCTTTAGCGGAATCTGGTGGTGTTGTACGAAATGAGTTCTTCAGAGGTTTCTACTAAAGGAAATGGCGGCAACGGAGTAGGTGAGAGCTACTCATCTGGCGCGGCTGAGACGCCGAGGAGCTACTCGAGCTTTCCGGCGGCCGGAAACAGCAAATCCGGTGAGTCTCGTGTAGGATTTGTGAGGTTCGGTTGAAATTGCGATGTAATTGTTGGAATCTGAAGCTGATCTTTGCGGTTGCGTGTCTTTGTGTGGCTTAGATTCGGAGGAAGCGCTTTATAGGGAGCTTTGGCATGCCTGTGCTGGTCCTCTCGTCACGATTCCTCGCGTAGGAGAGCGGGTTTTCTACTTTCCACAAGGTCATATCGAACAGGTTGGTGGCTTCCCCAATTTTGGTGTGAATTTGCGGCCTTTTGGGGTATAAGTTTGTCGATCTCTTTTTGCTGCTGCTCGATTGTTGTTTGATGGGGTTTTTGTGGCTTGATTCAGGTGGAAGCGTCTACAAATCAGGTGGACGATCAAAAGATGCCTATTTATGAACTTCCATGGAAGATCTTATGCCGTGTCATGAACGTTGATTTGAAGGTGATGCTTCAAATTAGGCTTCTTGGGGGGTTTTGGTTGAATTGGTTCTACCTTTCAATGATTTGCCCATTTGAATCCTTTTCTCTTCATTACAGGCTGAACCAGATACCGATGAGGTGTTTGCACAAGTGACTCTTATACCTGATATGAATGTACGTCTTTTTGATGCTTACCTATTATGTTGAGTGATTTTGTTAATTTTGATGCATTAGGAGCTAAATTCATGAATCGTGATTTGTTTTGTTTTAGCAAGATGAGAATTCAGTAGAGAAGGAGCCACAGCCCCCTCCCCCTACACGTCCCGTTGTACATTCCTTTTGTAAAACACTTACAGCATCTGATACAAGCACCCACGGTGGGTTTTCTGTGTTAAGGAGGCACGCGGACGACTGTTTACCGCCATTGGTTAGGACTCTTTGTTCTGTAGTTGTGTGCTGCTTTTTTTCAGATGGCAATTGTTCGTCTCTGATCTCTGTTTCCATTGTTTAATTATCAACAGGACATGGGCAGGCAACCTCCAACGCAGGAGTTAGTTGCAAAGGACTTGCATGGAATTGAGTGGAGATTTCGCCATATTTTTAGGGGTATCTTCTGTTTACTTTATTCATGTGAATTCTATGTAGCATTTCAAAGCCCGTGGTGGTTCCAATGTGATTGAATCTTGAAACCACTAGTATGTTGATGGTCTGATGTATACTTGATCATACTTTCCCATAGTATACATTTATTCGGATGGCGATAGTAAAGCAAGTAGTTTTTATTTAGTCCGCTTTCAAATTTCTTTCCCTCAGTAAATAAGAGAAACAAATGCAAGCATATAATGCAAGATTGTGCAGATGCTGCTTTTTATAATTTATGTGACACTAAACATCTGTCTGGTTGTGTCATGGAACCTACATTTGATGTGTGTCTATTTTGTCAGTTAAAATTGGTTGGTGGCAGAAAAAGTATCATACGTTATCAAATCTCATTTCTTGGATTGAGATTTATGCATTCATTGCTAAATTTTTTCAGGACAACCAAGGAGGCACCTGCTTCAAAGTGGTTGGAGTGTCTTCGTTAGCTCCAAGAGGCTTGTTGCAGGAGATGCTTTTATCTTCCTGAGGTTTGTTGTATATTGGTGCTCATTAAATTGGGAACAATTCTTATTAGTATTTCTCACAGTGCTAATGTGTCTCTTCAGGGGTGAAAATGGGGAACTTCGAGTTGGAGTACGACGTGCCATGAGACAGCAGAGCAATGTCCCATCATCAGTTATTTCTAGTCATAGTATGCACCTTGGTGTTCTTGCCACTGCATGGCATGCTGTTAAGACTGGAACTCTTTTTACAGTTTATTATAAACCGAGGTTTGTGGTTAGACTTTAATCATTTCTTGTCTCTTAATTACCACATCATCAGTGTTAAATAATGACGAATTAGTCAGAGTTAATCCATATCTGGCAATGCTATATGGTACTTGTTGTGCGAAAGAAAATTAACAGTACTACCATGAACTTGCTTTACAGGACCAGCCCTGCTGAGTTTCTTGTTCCATTTGAGCAGTATATGGAGTCTGTAAAGAAAAATTATTCTATTGGAATGCGGTTCAAAATGAGGTTTGAGGGCGAGGAAGCGCCAGAGCAGAGGTTTTACATTTGTGGAACTTTTGCTAGCTTGTTCTTGCCTCCAACAGATATGCTGTTCCCTTTGCTTGTGTGGTTTGGTGTTGATCTCATTGTAAGATTTTTCTTGTCCGTTTGGCAGGTTTACTGGAACTGTAGTTGGAATTGGAGATGCCGATCAAGATAGATGGCCTCAGTCAAAATGGAGATGCCTCAAGGTGCTCTACTGTGTTCTCTTTCTTTTTTCCTTCATTATGCTTGCATGGTTGCACCATGTCATTGTGTTCCATTTCCTTTTTCTGTATAATTTGGAAAAGTCACTGTCATGTACTTTATTGTTCATTCCAACTTGTTTCAGGTGCGATGGGACGAGACTTCCTCTATTCCACGTCCAGATAAGGTTTCACCATGGAAGGTAGAACCTGCTTCATCTCCTCCTGTACCAAATCCTCTCCCAACTCCCAGACCGAAGAGGCCTCGTGTAAATATGCTGCCTTCATCTTCTGATTCTTCTGTTCTTACACGAGATGGTAATGAATTAATTGCATTCTTAGTCTTTATGCCATTGATTTTCCTGCATTTTCTTTTTTCACCAAACATATTTGTTTAAATTTTCCTTTTTCCACAGGTTCTACCAAGGTTAATGCAGACCCTTCACCAGCTATTGGGTTTTCAAGGGTCTTGCAAGGTCAAGAAACATCGACCTTGAGAGGAAATTGTGCCGAAATTAACGATTCAGATACAGCTCAAAAGCCTATTATGTGGCTTCCTGTGCGTGATGATGAAAAAATGGATGTAGCGTCTAGTCAAAGGAGATACGGTTCGGAGGACTGGGTGCCTTTAGTGAAGTATGAACCTACATATGCAGATCTGCTATCAAGTTTTCAAAACGGTAGTGGTACAGTTCATGGTTCCTTTCCACACTATGTTGACTCAACAACAAACTCTATGAGTTCATTGAAGAAGCATTTTCAGGAACCAGAAGGTAAACTTAGCTTGTTTGCAGGTTCATGGCCTATGATGCCTTCTGGTCCCTCTGTTAATATGCTGGACTCTAGCATTGGTGTGTCTGTACAAGCTGGAGAAACTGTCTATCAAAGGCCAGTTTCGGGTAGGCATGATGGTTTTAGCAGCTTTCCTGAGGTAGAGAGTGCAAGAATTGAGCGACATACAGGAAAAGGCTTGATGCATCTGTTGTCATCATCTAACTTGGAGACTAGTGTAAAAGCCAAAGGTGATGGTAACTGCAAGCTCTTCGGCATTCCACTTTTTACTAAACCAGTGTCTTTGGAGCCTGTATCAATGCAACCAGATGCAGTCCATGAGCCCGGAGTTTCTATCAAGTCTGTAATGCATCAGGACTCCTCGGCTTTAGAAGCTACGCAGAAGGTGGAGCATTTGAAAACTTCTAAGGTTGCAGATGCTGTTGTCATTGATACAGATCAGGATAAATCGTTACAAGGCTGCAATCAGCATTTTAAAGATGTTCAGACCAAAGTCAGCTCAACCAGGAGTTGCACCAAGGTAGGTGCCTTGTCTTTGCCACTTCAACTAGGCATCTTCTAAACCGTATAACTTTTGTTAGGTTCTTGTTTGGCATGCAGATTAAACATCAACTATCTGATTTGTTGATTGCAGGTTCACAAGCAAGGAATTGCTCTTGGAAGATCTGTGGACCTTACGAAGTTCAATGATTATGATGAGTTGGTGGCTGAATTGGATAAAATGTTTGAATTTAATGGTGGATTAATGGCTCCGGGAGGGAGCTGGGTAGTTGCTTATACTGACAATGAGGGTGATATGATGCTTGTTGGAGATGACCCTTGGCAGTAAGTGTGCCTTCACTTCTGTCTTCATATTTTCATTTGTATATGAATGGCTCTTTCGATCGAACAAAGCCTCAATCGCAAATTAGTCTGGGTCAGCTACATGGATCAATCTCTTCCACTGCTTGATTTTTTTTAGTTTGAACTTAATCTAAATAAACCGTTGTATCCCACATTGCACACAGAGACTGTCGATATCTCTGATTATGTTTTTCCGCTTACAGGGTATTTTTTTTGTGTCTATCTGCAGAGAATTTTGCAGCATGGTTCGCAAGATATTTATCTACACCAAGGAGGAGGTCCAAAAGATGAAACCTGGTAGTCTGAACCAAGACATTGATACCGCTGGTAGTGAAGAACTACCGCGTGGTAAAGATAAAAAATCTGCTGCTGCGTCTTGCAGCAGCTAGTCTCAACAACTGTCTGGTTCGACTTCAAATGACCGCGTCTTGGTAAGTATTCGAGTGCTCAAACTAGTGATGCAGTACCTTAACGAAAACTATAGATTACTTTATTTTGATTATGCCATAGAACAATCTCACGACATAAATTCGGTTGAGTTTTTGAAGTCTTGGAAGTTATAGAACAATTCCATGACATCAATTCATTTTAGGTGCATTTGCTTTGTGATGATGCTTAATCTCACTTAATGTTTTCAAAGAGATCGGAAACTGAAGATATGTTTTTTTTTTCATGTTTGCTGTAGGTTTCTTACTTACATTAAGAGGGAAGAGATATCGACAATCATGGATTGAATTTTTGTGCATCAAGGATTATGAAGCGCATAGTTCTCAAGACTTCACTTCTGCCTCACCTCAAATACGCTTCTTCCAAGAATTAGTTGAGAGTCGAGAGTGAGGCCTTACTCTTTTTGTACCTTCGACATTCTCGTCGTCGTTGTACATAGCATCATATCCCTCTTACAAGAAGTTATTCATTGTTCTCTCTTTTTCGGTGCTGGGAGAAAGAAAGGTCGCAACAAAAATGAAATGATATTATGATGGCTTAGTGCTGAACTTTGTAGGTTCAGTTGTTATTGGTGCAATTAGTGAGCAATCTCTGAACGTTAATTTGTATATAGTACTACCGTGTAATGCAATGTCAGAGAATTTTGTTTCAAATAACATTTGAAGTTCAAATGCATTCTGCAAGCAACTTCAATGTTGGAGCTGCATTGGCTGATTTGGCAGAGAAATCCAGCACCAAATTATGTTTGTAGACCAGGGATTTTTCTAAAAGTGGGGTGAAGCTACAATTTATTTCTCAAAATAGGGAAGTTACCTTTTAAATTACAAAAGTAGGTGATAACTCTTTTTTAAAAGGAGTTATTGGTTATGAGTTGATATTCATAGTGGTGATGTGGGAGGCAATTGTATAGATAGTTTTTTTTGAAAATGAGCTATCTATACAAAATTATATACTCTATGAATAACTCTTTTGAAAATGAGCAATCAATATATATTTTCCCCCCATGACCGTTATGTACATATGGAGATGGACGACCCGCGTGACTTGCGTATTTCGAGGTAGACAATCAATGTAAACAACGCGCACGCATATTAATGTGAACAACCCATGGAAAGTTCATACAACTCATGCGAACTTCACGCACGTGTCTCGAGGTGATAAAGTCAATGTCAACGTCACACACGTATCTCTTGGTTGACGACACATGGAAACGCCACACATGTATGTCGAGGTGGGCCAACCATGCATATCTATAGTAAGCATGCAACTCACCCGGGTTGTCCACCTCGCGATACGTGCGTGACGTTTGCATGGGGCCCATGGTTTGTAGTGGATATGCATGGCTCGCCCACCTCGACATACGTGCGTGGCGTTTCCATGTTTTGTCAACCAGGAGATACGTGTGTGACGTTGGCATTGGTTTTACCACCTTGAGACACGTGCGCGATGTTTGCATGAGTTGCACGAGGTTGCATGGGTCGCCCACCTCGACATACGTGCCTGACATTTGCATGAAATCTCCACCTCGGCATACATGGGTGACGTTTGTATGGGTTGTCCACGTCGATATACGTGCGCGTTGTTTACATTGATTGTCTACCTCGAGATACGCGAGTGGCGCGTGTCGTCCATCTCCATATGCACGTGTCGTTCATGGGGAAAAATTGTATTGATAGCTCTTTTTTAAAAGGAATCATTTATAGAGTGTATAATTTTGTATAGATAGCTTATTTTCAAAAGGAGCTATCTATACAATTACTTTCCACCTCACTGTCCACGTGGGATGGTCATACACTGATAACGCCTTTTGAAAAGCGCTATCAGTGTAAGGTCATCCTACGTGGCCCGACCACGTGAGCAGAAAAAATTGGCCCAACTAATAGTGCCTTTTGGATAGGCGACATAGGCTACTTTTGGAATAAAAAAAAACCACCCTTATTTTCCTCATTTAAACTAAAAACTATTGTACTTTTGTAATTTTTTCCGTAGACCATCTCCTATTATAATACTTCATCTTTATTTTATAGTTTTATTACATCAAACTCTTTCTTTTCCAATTACAAACTTTATTTCTACTCCAAAATGTTAAGATATGGATGAACAATTAACAAAGCTTTTGGATGACCATATTGTTAAGTTTTCATTGAGTTGTAATGTCAAACAATGCTTACTTGTATTCATATCCCATGTACTCATTATTTCATGTATTATCAATGTTGTTTGTGATGAGTTGTATGAAATGTGATGTATGTGTTACTTGAAAACATTGTTTAAGTACATTTATCATTACCAAATGGCCTATATAAAGGGTGCCAATCGATCTCATTGTAAAATCACATCAAGTTGAATGAAAAATTCTCATTCTAATTATCTATTTTCTTTTCTTCTCCTTTTAGTAGTAGTAGTAGTAGAAGTTTTTGGTCTTCTATTTTTCTTCTTTAGTTCTTAGCAAATTCAACTTAATTTACAATACGTTATAACACGAGCTTGCTCTAGCATTAAAGAGATTTTGTAGTTTAAAAAGGCTTGCTAATGAGACAAAGCTAGAAATGTATAACTTTTGTTAATTTAAATAAGTTCAATTTATTTCCATGTTATCATGGTTGGTTTCTTTTATTACATGCATTACTTCTATATATATACTTTATTCACATAGTATGCATTATAACGTCACCGACCGCGAAAGTATGCTCTAGTAGTTGCGTCTGGTACGATCTTCTACATCAGAAATCAAAAGTCAATATGTGTCATAACTAGTTTTCTCGCTATACTACAAACGATTAGTTATGCTCTATTTTTGATTTGTTATATTGCAAATAGTGTTATGAGTTTGGGTTGATAGTAGGTAAGTTTTGCCCCCGATAAAGCTAAACATTGAAAGGAGACGGGTTATCCTATTCGAGAAGACATGATTTTAAATTGATTTCGTCTCACCACCTAACCTAGAGGTTGTGCCACCAACTCATACAAGTAGTAAATTTTGCATATTAATAATCAAGTTGCGAACATATATTTAATCTTATATTATTTATTTTATATAAAAGAAAAAACTATTTACCTAATTTCTTGACATATTTTCAGATTATGACAAACCTTCAAAACTTGAATTTGTTGCCCTCGATATCACTGACAATAATTATTTGCCATAAAAATTGGATGCCGAGATACATCTCCAAGCTAAAGACTTGGGAGAAACTATTATAGAAGGAAATGAAACATCAATTCAAGATTGTGCGAAAGCATTAATATTCAATCGTTATCATCTCCTTAAAGTTGAAAAGTGAATATCTCACTATAAAAGATCTTTTCACATTGTGTGGTTAAACTTGAAAGAATGATATGATCACCAAAAGACGGTGATATTTCCAAACGCTCAAAACGACTTGAATCTTATGCTACAAGATTTCAAAACAGTCGGTGAGTATAACTCCACCGTGTTTAATGATACATCTCGTTTGAGGCTATGTGGATAAAATTATCTGATGAGACAATGATGAAAAAAACATTCGATACTTTTCATGCCTCGAACCTGTTGTTGCAACATCTATATCGAGCGTGTCAATTTAAAAAATACTCGGAATTAATTTTTGTCTCATGGTGGCTGAACAAAATAATGAGCTTATATTGAAGAACTACAATTCTAGTTCAATTGGTTTCGTTTCAATTAGCGAAGCAAATGTTGCATCCTATAACGACCATAAAAAGGGTCAAGGAAAGAAAAATCACGACGTCGAAATAAGAAAAGATCGATCGACAAAGATCGTGGTAAACCCTATTCTAAATTCCATGACAATAAGTTCCAAAATAAATGGAATAGAAATGACGCCGCTCATAATAAGGGAAAGAATGCAAAATAAATGGAATAGAAATGACGCCGCTCATAATAAGGGAAAGAATGCTGCTGAAAATGGGCGTGTTCGTAATCGTGACCAACCATCCCACATGTGGTCTGAAAGGCCATTGGTCTCATGTATGCCGCACGCTTAAGCATTTTATTGATCTTTATCAAGCCTCCTTAAAGGATAGAAAGACAAAACAGTTGAGATGAACTTCACTGTCGGAGATGGCTAATCGAACATTAATTATATGGATGTCCCAAATTTTCATGATGATCCAAACACTAATCTCGATATTTTTAATGATCATATGTAATGATTTTAAATAATTATATGCACTAATTTTTGTTATGCTTTTTAGTTTATATGTACTAGTTTCTTATTATAAATAAAATATGACTTTTTTCTAATTTGTCAAACATTATTTGTATAGATGGATCATCAAATCATGTGTTCAAATTATGAATCAAGTAAGAGCGATATATGTCTTGTTGATTGTGCTATAACACACAATCTTTAAAAAGAGAGAATATTTCTCAAATTTGAACTTAGCTGAGGTTAATGTTCAAACAATATCTGACATCTCCAATTTGATTAATGGCTCTAGAAGAACAAATATTATGTTGTTTGGGGGAACAACAATTCATGTTGACAATGCCTTATACTCTGAAAAATTCAGAAGAAATTTACTTAGCTTTAAAGATATTCGACAAAATGGACATTGCATTGAAACCAGGAATGAAAATAATAGAGAATTTCTCTATGTCACATTGGTTTCAAATGGGAAAAAAGAAATGTGAAAAAATTTCCCAATTTTAACCTTCAATCACTCAGCTGCGTAGCAACACACACAATCACACTAACTTGGTTGACCAAATACACAAACATACGCACATAACCACGCGCGCACACACTCAAACCGCTTCACTTAAACTAGCATATTCTTCAATCATAGCGAAAAAACTCAAAGGATCACACTAACAAAACTATCTCCACTCTGAGCATTGCAATAGACATCATCATCATGAAGATAGGAAGTTCTTGCACCCGTATTTGCAACATCCTTTAGCAGTAGTATCAGACTCAACTTCTTTCTTCTTTGGACAAAAATTAATGATATGCCATTTTTCACCACAGTAGTAATATACTCTTTCCATTAAAGGCTTGAAATCTCCACCATGCCTTTTATCATGATAATATTTCTCATGTTTTCCCTTGCCTTGAATAGTCAAGATTGGAGAAGTATTAGAAACAAAGGATTTTTGGCTTTCACCATTTAACTTTTCAGTAGAAGTCAAAACAATTTTAACTTGCCCTTATGTAAGATCATCACTTCCATACAATAAGGTGTTGAAGAGATGTTGATGTGTAGATTGCATCGAGCATAGCAAGACAACTATCTTGTCAACAGAACTCACAACCTCCCCGATGTTGGTGAGATCTCTAACTATCTTATTAAAATCTTCAAAGTGTTGAAGTAAAGTCGCACATTCCTTACGTTGAAAAGTGAAGAACTGATGCTTTAGAATCAATCTATTGGTGAAACTTTTACTCAAGTAGATTTCTTCTAACTTGTTCCATATCTTTGCGGCAGAAGTTTCTTCCATAACTTAATACACTACATTATCGGCCAAACAAATACGAATTGAACTACTAGCCTTTGAGACTATGACACTCCACCTTTTTTTTATCAATTTAAGTAGTTTTTCCTCGTTCAATGCAAGCCCCAAACCTTATTGATTAAGCATATCCCTCATCTTCAATTGCTACAAAGTAAAATTTTGCTTACCATTAAACTTTTCAATAGTATACTTGACATCTTCGCTTGAAGAACCCTCTCAACAAATCAACCTTTCTTTAGAAACAAATCACCGATCTCTTATTTGAATCAGCTAAAGACAAAAGAATAATGTAGAGAAAGACACTTGTCTTGTAGCAAAAGAAAATTTAGACCAAAAATAACTAACACACCTCGAAAACTTGACTAATCTTTTTGACAATGTTGATGAACCCTGTAATTCGCCAATGTGACTTTTGCATCCAACGCCACTAATGATGCCAATCGAACTCGCCACCAATCTTCTAACCAAACCCACCGATCTCCCAAATGAGTCGACGATGTCAGCTCTAACTACCCATCTCCCTCCCGCTCTGATATTACTTGTTGAGAATTCACGCGTAATACACGTACATGAAAACAATCACACACTAACTCTCAAATACTTAAACTTTATTTACTTAATTAGTAAAACTTGTATTAACTTTGTGTATGTAACATACTAACCTTGAGTTCTTTATATAGATACCCATAAACTATACTTGTAATCCAACTAGAACATTAAAACATCATCCAAAAACAAATCTAAATCTTAATTGGACCCAACTAACAAACATCAATTTTACGTTGACTCAAATAATTAACTTATTGATTAGACACAAACTAAAACAATGATTCGTAATTGAATTAGGAAATGAAGTTTGAGCCAAGAAAAACCCAACATTATCAATAAGAAAAAAAAAAACATATTCATATTTTTTGAAAAAGAAACAATTATCGATAATTTTTTAAAAGAAAAAAAAGTAAGGAACGTTATGTAGAGTTGGGTGAATAGTAAAACTTCAAATTGTTGGAGTTGCAATTTAAATTAGTTTTATAGTTGTGTTTTGATCATGACTTTGAGTTAGGCAATGAGTTTATTTAGGATTTCCTAATTGGATAAGGAGTATTTTTTGTGACTATAAATTGAAGTTAACCCCCCACATTGTAATTGACGAGTTTATTATCTATACTATATATAATGTCAATCCTCCTTGCTATCTTATTAGTCCAAAACTTATCATAATTCTAAGAATGCCATCAAATGCATTTTTTTAATTTAAAAAGTAAATAATGCATTTTTGAAAAATAATTAAACCTCAAATGAAGTCTATCTTACTTTTTGTAAAGGATGGTGTCGTTGGATTGGAGACGAAAATAATACTTTTTGTATTTTTTTTTTGCAAAAAGTAAATAATGATTTGAGCATAACTTTTTTGAAAAATACAAATTATATCAAACTTATTTACAATCAACCAAGATTAGTTTTCAAAGATCAATGAAAAATGTTATATGGAGAGACAGAAACCAAGATTTTAACTTCCTAGACTAATGTCTTTCTAGTCATCATTTTAACTACAAGAAAAAAGATCTTTTGCAACACTTAATAATGTTGTTATACAATACATTGTCAACATTTATTAAATTTTAAATTAACATATAACTAAATGTTGTTTATGACAAACAAATAATTTTTTTTAATTATTATTCAATCATTAAAATAAATAGTTACAAATTAATTTTTTTAATTATAGATACTTTTATTGCATATTGATTACATATTAAAAAGTTTTAACAATTTAAAGTATAAGAACATTTTTAAATATTAAATATTATAAAATTCTTTTTTTAATATAGTGTTTTAGAGGAGAGAAGATACATCGGACTATCATGGATTGAATTTTTATGCATAAAGAAGGATTATGAAATGCCTATCGAGATTTCAATTAAGACTTCACTTCTGCCTATTCTTGAATATGCTTGGTCACGGTTGAGGGTGACTGTTGAGAGTCGAGAATGGGCTTTTCACCTTTAACCATTTTCCGCTAAGTAATATTTCAGTTTTGAATGTGCTCTTGTTTTTATCGTTGTACATATCATCAGATCCCTATTACAAAAGTTATTTATTGTTCATCTCTTTCTTTGGTACTAAGAGAAAGGTCGCAACAGAAATGAAATGATATTATGATGGACCGGCCATTTTGGCTTAGTTGCCGAACTTTGTAGGTTCAGTTGTTATTGGTGCAATTAGTGAGCAATCTCTGAACGTTAATTTGTATATAGTACTACCGTGTAATGCAATGTCAGAGAATTTTGTTTCAAATAACAATAAAGTTATTGCTTTGCAGAGAGTACAAACTCACTTCAAAAATGAAAAGTACATGCAACCAAATAATAGCAATTAGCATAAGGAGACAAAGCTATTTACCAACACTAGGTTGACATAACTAGAAGCGAGTTGTTGTCATTTAATTGTTTAATCAATGACTCGAGTTCGAGTCATGAGAGTGGAAATACCAACGCTACCTGAGACTTTCCCCACCTATATATACTGTGCTGAAGGAATACCAACCAGCAATATTTATTCAAGTTCTTCGACAGGGTCAAATTCAATCTCAAACAAGATAGAATTTGAGAGATCCATTCCCATAGCTGACTGAAACACCAAAAATATTTACATAGAGAAGCATCAATTAAACAATAGAGAACCATTGGAAGAGAGAGAAGCCAAACAAACATTTTTTTTTTATTCTAAACTACCCAGTATCCGAACTATTCTACTACTCCCAATGTTTCCGAGTCGCGCATTGTATAGATGGGGGAGCTTATAATGTTGGTGTTTCCATTTCCAATAACTGGCACAAACACCGGTAAGCCAACGCATACTTGCATTGAGTTTGAGCTGAATCTTACACAACTCCAAGGCTTTACCAATGTTTGTGGAAGCTGCGTCCCAGCCCAAAGTTATTTTAAGCCATGCTCAGGCAATGTATGGGCCGGAAAAGTTATGTATGTGTACATGCATCTCGAAGTGACACTAGAAAAGCAAGTACGCTAATATTTTGCATTTGTTTTTGTTTCTCATGTGGTATCAAGGCCGTCAAATGCATCGACGAAGCCATGCTCAAGCAATGTCGCAAGTTTTTTCATTCACGAGAGGCTCAAACTCAATACCTCGTTTAAAAGAAACTGAGTCCCTCTCACCACCTGGACCAATCAGTTATTGATTTTTTCACTGTTTTAAACAATGCATCAAATCGTTTGCTTTTGCCAAATTGCATCAAATTATTAAAGCTCTTTTTCAAATTTAATTTAGCAAATGTATATTATCACTTTTTTAAAAAATATTGATAATCAACAGTTGGGGCGTCATTTATCGAACCAAAGTTAGGAAAGACTGAAAAAGTTTAAATACTCATAATTATCGAAAAAAAAAAAAAAAAAAAAAAAAAAACTAACAGTTAAAAATATGCACATACAAAAATCCAAAAAGCATGGATCGAAGCATGGAGCATTTCTAGAAGGAAAACGAATGGGTAATAATTAGTGTCCTTTGAATTGTTCATTGCGATTCGTGCTAGCATATTCAATGTGTCCAAATGACACCAAGTGTGCATGAAATGTCACCATAACCCCTATCATTTTCCTTTTCACTTCACCTTACCTTGACTTAATAGGTTTTTAAAACAAACTATGAGAAAAGGTACTACCTCCGATCAAAAATATAAATTTTTTTAGCAAAAATTTTTAGTTAAAATTATAAGTTGTTTTTGAAATTTGAAAGTGTATTTATTTATTTTTATAAATTATATCTTTATACAATTCAAATATTTATGATTATTCAATTCTTTAATTCATTTAACGTCAAGTGAGATATATATAAATTATACTTGTAATTAAAGCTACCTTAAACAACTTATATTTGTGATCTAATGGAGTATTTGATTCATGTAGTCCAGCCCTACTAATTTGAAATGTAATTACATTCGAGCCATGCAGTGCAGTGGTAATAACTCAAAATTAAGACATTGATTGAAGTAATAGTCTCGAATTCAAATCGCAACAACTGCATTATGTCTTTCGACTACTTTAGGTGTTGAAAAAGATGCTCCCGATCATCCCTCTCGGACTTTGAAGTGTAGGTGTCATGAATAGTTGGATTATAATAAGCCATCCCAATCATTTAATGCCACGTGGCAGATATAGGGTTGGTGGGTAGGTGACACAATGGAGTTCACATGAAAGGTACTATACAATGCCGTATAAGAGAGGTTGAAGAATAAAGGTCAAGCATTACATTACATTGCAGCAAGAGCAAGTAAACTGATGAAAAGATTGCCATACCTCAACTTGTAAATGCTGACAAGTGACAACTACATATATAATATGGTGAAGAAGTAAAACAAAGATCTTATTTGAGACCTGAAACTTGTGAAGATAACATGAAAGCACAAGGAACATAATAAAAACATAGAGCATTTACAATTACAAAAAACTAAAGGTGCACCTCCACTGCGAGTCCTCGCTAATGTCGAGCTACATCACACCATGGTAGCTAGCCGAATTCAGCAATACTGCCTTGATTGCCTCCGGAAATATTTCTTGGCCGCCCTTGCATTGCTGACAGAAAGAAAATGAAAAAGAATGCCCTTGCATTGCTGACAGAAAGCAAAATGAAAAAGAATTGCTTAACAAAACGATGGCTCAATCTTAAATTTGTTGCGGTCAGCTGCATGAATCAATCTCTTTCATTGTGTTCGAAGTAGAAACACACGATTAACAAACAATTGAAAATCACATATGATCATGATATGTGTGTAACAAGTAAATTTATCACCATCACCATCGGCAATGCAATGGTATTATAATTTATATACAAGTAATCCTGGTTTTCATTGAGGTCAACCAAATGGTTGGCATTTCATCATTGCCAGTTGAAAGCATGGGAGTCATAGCCTAATGTGGAGGAAAACAATCCTTTTAGGAGATTCTTTTAGTCCATCGACATAAGGCTTCGAAGGCAAAATATTATGGTTATGATTCTGGTTTCATGATGATATTCATAATAAGAGCAAACGACAGTGGACTAAATTAAGTGGTGCCGACATACTAATAACCGTCAAGCGTATGCATCCATCAACGACACCTAATGCACTTCCAACTGTACTAGAGGATCATCCAGTGATCTCTGTAGTGCATCAGATCCAGCTTAGGTTATTAAAACTTAACAATAAATGAACAATAAAGTTCTCGGTAGTAGCTATAAGATGTTTGATTAGATCTCAAACATCTTTTTTCCCAACATTTTTTTCTTTCAATGTAAGACAAGTGCGAAGGGAGGGAACTAACCTCAGCCCGAAAAACATCTAGGGCGAAACCATCAAAACAGCTGATGACAGCCTGCTGAACATCTAGCCCAAGGTCATCAAGAGCCTTCATGGTAGAGAGTAAGAGTCCAGGTCTACGAGCGCAAAACATATGGATGTTGACGGCTCTTCCTTCTCTCACCCTGACTTCAACCTGAATACAGAAGATTGGCAGCATATGATGAATGTTTTTTCTTTCATGATTGAACAAGACGATTAAGAATGTTATTAGCAGCAACATGCATGCCATGAAACAATCAGCACCAATGAAAGGCGAGGCCCACAAAAATATATATAAAAAAAGAAACAGAAAAGCAAAAAAGAATGGGAAGCAAAAAGGATTGAAAAGAAGAAAAGAGAAAAGGAAAAGACTGACAAAACAGACCACGAAAAACGAAGGTTAATCCTCATGTTATCTTAAATCTAACTAAATCGATAAAGTAAAATTAGTACCAAACATGTAAAGATAGATATCTGACTAACTAGCAATCTCTACCAACAAAGTTGATGAACAAAAACGGATGATCAGATTATCTAGCCAAAAACAAAAATCAAAATGGCTGTGGGATACATCATCACATGGAAATCTTTGCATTTCCTTGAACTAATGTATTAAAAGCTCGTAGAGAAGGTGATCTGGGAATCCACTTCACTAACTATAATCTTAGCACATATATTCACAGCTTTGCTTCGATTTCATAAAATAAGGTCCTTCCAGCTTTTAACTGATGAGTTAAATTATTGAACAACTAAAAAGCTAACAGAATGTCAACCAAAAAAAAAAAAGCTAACTTAATGATCAAGTAAAAGATTCTTGTTTTCGGATTTCTTCTTCTTCATTTTTTTTTTTTTTTAGAAAATGAAAATGGAGCTTAATTTGGAATACATAGCTCCAGCAGTTTCTGGATTATCAAGACGATAAAACAAATCTCCCTAATCTTAAGGCTATGCAACAAAATATGGAACAAAAGAAATTTAAAATTAGTTAGCATCAACAGATATTGTATTTTATTTTTGGATGAAATCACAAACATATATTGTCAAAGTTCTATATAAAGGCAATAAGGAATTTCAGTAACATAGTGATGGATACACACCCTTGCCGCCTGGCTATTTGAGTTAGGCAAGGCACTAGGGCAGCGTTCCTCCTTAACACGGCCAGGAGGCGTCAAAGGGTAGAAGCTCGTGTTAAGAGGCAGCGAAGAACCGGGAGTCACTTCAAGCTCATTGTGGAGGTCATTGATCCTTTGCAGAAGTTCTTTCAAGTAATCAATTGCATCCCCCAGTATTGAAGCTCTATCCATCTGTCCAAACACCAAGAATCATGACAAAGCATACACTGTAAAAATACTTTTTTGTGGGGGAGAAAACTTTCAAGGCAAACACGAAGAAGCAAATGACACTGAACCATGACTAAATATATTAAGATCCAATGGAGCATGAATTCTAAACAATTACTCAGCTCAATCATTCCACTGTAAATAAAAACTAAGCCAACAGAAAAGAATTAATCGTGGAATAAACTAGAACGAAATGAATATATACCTTATAGTACTACTGTACTAATAGGTTTTTATTTGAAGTAGAAGTAAGAAACCTCAAAATGGAAATATGGGTGTTTATCTAAAACTACTCTAAACTCTATAGCACATTGACAATTGCCCAAAAAATCAAATGAATATCAGACTATTCAAACTTCACATAACTAATCTAAAGCTACTTTAGATTTTAAGCGAAAATAAACATTGGAAGAATTCAATAACATGATTATTCAAACTAGGAACTAAAACATGGACACCATAGATTCATATACCTTGCTAATCTTTGGAACAACGGATCTAAGCATGTAAAGCCTATCATTGAGCTTCTTCCTACGCCGCCTCTCGGCCATCAAATTCTTCGCCGGAAGCCCCTTCTTCTTCCCCTTTTGATCTCCATTAGCAGTGCCACTATTAACATTTGAGCTCTTCACATCATTCTTCATCCCCTCCAATCCTTCATCACTATCGTAATTCAAACCAGAGCCATCAATGCTCGCTTCATCTACGTCATCCTCTTCGCCATTCTTTGCTCTCTTCTCTAATTCCACCACCACCTCCCTCTTCCCCTTGTCAATGCCCTCAACACTGACTAATACCTGCCCATTATCTAAACTCAAACCCCGCGAATTCCCGCTGTTTTCACCGCTCTTTCTCTTCTGAAACAAAGTAGGCTGAGCACCCGTAGAAGGGAAGATCGCAAGCGGCTTCAACAACTTGTTAGTCCTGTTGTGAAACAAAGATTTGTTGTTGTTGGTCTCACTCTCATCAACATGAACATTTCCAAGATTTGCAAAACCAGTAGCACTACTACTGTTTTCAGCCAATCCCAACAAATGGGTAGTCGAAAGTTGCGAAATTGAACCCAAATCAAGACTACCCATTTGGCCATTAGAGGCGAAACCCTCAAAACCACTCAAAACCCCACCATTCCTGCTCATCAGAGCAGAGAAATCAGAGGACTGAAACCCCAGATCGCAACCCAAATCGAAGCTCCCCTCAAAAGGGTAGTTGATTTGGGAAGAAAAACAAGGTTTGGTCGAAAAACAAGGCGGAATGATTTGGGTTTGGTCGACACTGGAAGACGAATTGGACTCCATGGACTGCAAGAGCAGAGTCTCATCTGGTGAAGAGGACTGAACAAACTGAAAGCTCTGTGAGTGGTCGACATTGTTGGTGGTGGTGGTGGTGGTGGTGTTGTCAATCCACCCGTTCTCGAGCAGTGAAGTGAATGTTGTAGAGAAGCAACCCATCTCTTCTTCTTCTTCTTCTTCTTGTTGGTATTGTTGTTCTTCTGCCCAAGAACCGCCATTTATGAGCTCTGAAGATAGCATTTTGGCAGTATTGTTTTTTTGGTCTCTATGAAATGAAATGAAATCTTAGATGGAAAGAAAGTAAATAAAGGAGAGATGCTTTTGAAAATAGTGAACAGAAAACAGAACAGATAGAGGATTTGAAAGAAAGAAAGAAAGAAAGGATGGTTTGAAAAACGTTACATTTTTTTGTGTGTGTTTGTTGTGTTGTTGAGTGTGTGGGCACTTGGCATTTGTGTGTGGTGGTCTATCCGTCTCTTCCGTGACTTCTCTCTGTTACAGTGTATGGCGGTTTCAACTGGAAAACATGGGATGACACTGCTAGTACCTTGCATGTACACAAAAGCCCACTATGAATTCAAGTAATTCCCAAGGAGAATCAGGCTATCCGCCCTCCACACGCCTCATGATGCATGTACTTCGAAAGGGAGGCTAAGCAAGTCCGTGTCTCATCTGAGGCGCAACATGATTTTTCAATTCTTAAAGCTAACGAGTTTTTGTTTCAAAGATGGAAGTTTAATTATTTATTAATTAGTGGCTCAACTACAAAGTGATATCGAATCAATTATTTTAATAAAATTATATGATTCGTTAATTTACTTGTTCAAAAGTACATTTATTTGTCGCCTATGTAAATAAGTACAACTACTTGTACATATTAGATTATAATAAATAAAATATCGTTTCTTATATATATATAAAAAAAAGATATTATTTGTCGTGAATTTGATTGTGAGTGCGAATAGTGATACAATGTGATAATAGAATGTTATCCACATACATACGGAACGCAAGTTGTTAGATTAAAATAATATAATTCCACTCGAATAGCACTTGTTGAATTCTTGCAAACATACATAATAAGCACAAATATATTAGTACGGAACGCAAGTTGTTAGATTAAAATAATATAATCCCATCTTTTTTTTTTTTGATAGGAAACATACTTAATTTATTATAAGTTAATACGTAATGGTAATTTAGTAAAGCGAGAGTCGATGCGGTTCCCAACTTATTATTTGAAACAACTCTTAATATAACTATAACTTGATCAATCAATTGTAAAATAAATAATTATACAATACAAATAGTGGTGTAATATATTTTTATTATAATTGATGAACCATCGGAGTACCGTCTCCTTTCCAAAAAAATTAGTGGTGTAACAGGCCTCCAACAATCCTTTATTGTACTCTAACATACAAATTACAATGCTGTAGCTAAACTGATAGCAAAAGAAGGTAAATCGGCCACATTAAAATTACCATCCGAGGTGGTTGGTTTGATTTCCAAAAATTGCTTAGCAGCAATCAATCGAACAAGTGGGTGCATAATATAATTAATATTGTTGATTCTTCGCCCCCTCAAGTCAAATAATTCACATGCTTCCACCACTGAAATAGTGAATAGAAAAAGAGTAGGAGTTTGGGATGCCATATGCCATTCTAGTGCACAAGATACTGCTAATGCTGCTTCATATTGAGGTGCCAAAAAGAGAAGTGATAGCACTTTCATTACACATATATGCATGCCCTTTTCATTGGGATAGAGGGCACATCGATTGATAGTCTTTTTGGCATTTTCACCAAAATGAGACAAACTCCTTTTTATTGTGAGCTGGAGCCGTATAGTGTAGGTCTTGTATGGGACTAAAGTGCACCCCCTAAAGAAATGTAAGAGAAAAGAAATATAGGGTACAAGTCACAAGCAGTTCTCTTGATGGGGCCTTTGTTTGAGAGAGCTTATTTCACTGTCACATAGCTGAGAAGAGTTAATGATTTGGGGGTGCGGTTCTTCAGTGCGTAGTGGGGAGGTTTTAGGGTCAGTACATGGATATGAAAACCTGCTATGCTCATAGCTAGCTAGTGGGCCTAATGCTAGATGTATGTGGCAAATTATCTTTCTAGACAGTAGATGAATGCGTGGATCAAAATATTGTCCTTCGTAAGTATAACTCAATAAAAAAAATACGCAAGTGTTGATCTCTCTAACCTTAGTATTTCCATATATATATATATAAGGTGATTAAGGTGGGGAAAATATCGATACTAATGAGATCACGTACCTGTGTATATAAGATCGGGCGGGCCCAACAAGTGGTATTAGAGATTTAGAGTGGATGGAACGGTTGGGAGAGACAAGGTGTGTCTGTCGGTGGTCGTTGATTCCTCAAGTCACCTATCCTTGAGTAGCGATGATAGATGAGTTGAAGGTAACTAAAGTGGGGACAATATCAGTATTGACTGACGAGATCCGTGGACTGTAGATACATGCGTGGACATGCCCAAACAGACAAGATTCTATATATGCTGACATTACAGGTCCTAGTTTTGGTTGTGTTTGTATTTTTTTTTTTTATTTGAATAAGGAGGTCCCTATTGTTTATTTACACATTTTTGCATCGTTAGTATGGTTTTCCAACTTTTTTAAAATATTATTGTATTTATTTTGGTCTAAATCACTCGGTATTCAGAGCCTAATTATGGTCCTGGCTAATCCAAGCTCGAGCCGGTATGACCACTATATAGTGGACATTAAAATTCCCCTTTTAAAAGAGACTATACTGCAAGGTTCGAAGTCGAGATCACCCATTAAAGTCGATGCAATTCTAGCCACTCCAAGACCACCTTGTAATATCATTGTACTTGGGCTATATATCTTGTATGTAACTTATCATTTCACGTGAAAGATAAAGAAATATAGACATTTGAACTGATAACATTGAATCTAAGACCTAAGACCATTGAAAACAAATTATAGGGGACAAATTAAAGACTTGCGACCATAAGGCCCATTGAGTATGATCTTCAAGGAAAAATAGATGCCATTGATGAGAACCAAAATAAAGTTCGAGTGAATAAGTGGAAAGAGGTTTTTTAATTGAAAATTAGAGGCAAGTCACAGCAGAAATAGACCATTCAACGTAACGATGAGTTTTGAAATTAAAAGAGTGGAAAAATAAATAATCACATAATTGAGAAAGATTTATAACAGCAACAATATTAATCCCGAATTAGTTGGGGATATAAATTAGTTGGGGAAACTAATTTGCCTACCTAAAATCAAAAATAATTATGGAAGTTTAGTTCGACGTGAGGAAATTGTGTAAAGATTTTTTTCAGTTTATGAAAGTCTATGAAATTTTATTTTAAATATTAAAAAACTCAAATTTCTCTTTAAGAATGTTAAAATTACACATAATTATACAATTTAATACATAAATGTTACAATACAATTATTTAAAATAATTTTTTTCAATACAATATGCAATTCCACCAACTCCTTCCCTTTAGATGTGTTAAGGTTTTATTTTAGATTTTTTTTAAAAGAAATTTCAATAAAATCTTCATAAATTTTCTCGAATTTTTACGTAACAATTAAAGTTTTGCAAGACACAATAAACTTCTTCTACTATCATTTGGATTCTTCAATCCATATCTCGAGAATTGTCTTATATCTTATAAGTGTACGTTGATATATAAGGTGAGTTGGAGATAGTTGTAAGTATCTAATTAACTAACATTGAGTTTGATTATTATATATAAATTGAGTTCAATTGATTTATTTGCAAATTGTATGCTGAGTACAAACCAAAGAAAGAATAAAATATGTTGTTATAGTAAGCGTTGTTAACCTAAAAAATAAATTAATATTCAATTAATATTCAACAAAATATACTAATGAGTTATGAATTGACAAAATTAACATTAAATATAAGTCAATTAACTTTTAACAACATATATTAGTGTTTCAAAAACTGATTTTTTTTTTTATAATGAAAGAAATTGAAGTAATGTTTTTTATTTAAAAAATCTAAGTTTATTCTTTTCTTAATTATTTTTTATAATATGATTTTGTAAGTTGTTTTTTGGCATCAGCATTTGTTGGAGCCATTACCATAAAAAATTAGTCAATTAACATAACTTTCCATATAATATCAATGTGATTTTGATAGTGGAGGGTGCAAATAAAGATTTCAACCATCAATTTATCAGTTTATAAATATACTATGGTGAACTTGTAGTTAAAAAGGGTAAATAAGTAACTTGTTACGCTAATAAATTATTAACTAATTTCATAAATAAAATTAATATATAGAGAATAACTTTATTATTGCTAACCTTTCATTATTGTGATGGTTATATTCCATAAACTTACAACTAAATCTTTTTTAACTTTGAATTGTCTATAGTTTTCGTAAAAAAAAGACTTTGAATTATTTATAATTTAAGAATAAAACTAAATAATAAATTTTCACATCCTAATTGTTATGTATAGAGTTTCGAACTATACGCAAAAATTACTGGATTATTAAGAACTTTTTTTAGACAAGGTTGGGTGAAAATGGATATACCAAATTTGATAAGAGTAGTCACTAGCTACAATAAAAATTAGTTCTTAATAAACTAATATACGCTTCTTTTTTGAAAAATAAAAATTTCATTAATTATCAATGACTCCCAATCCATTCAATGGAAACATGGCGAGACAATAAACTAATATATATTGTTAAAAGCTAAGTTGTTAAAAGTAATTGACATGTAACCAATATTTTAATTAGGAGTAATCATAAATTATAAAAACCAGAAGTAATTATTTGTTTAATGTTATAAAATAAAGAATTTTGTTAAATTTATAAATTATTATATTTTTTTAAGAACAATATATTGATTGAATATTTAAAATTTAAGATAAGATTTAACAACGTTAGTGTCGTTTAGTATAACATTATGAGATGTTGCAAAAACTTATTTTTCTTGTATAGTTGAGTGATCCACTCGGGTTAATAACATAGAAGAAATAACTTTCTTTATGTTTAAAAATTCTCCAATGTTAATTGTCATGTTTTGAAAACTATTATTATTTTAAATGATCAAATTAGGTTGGTTAATAACTTGGTATACAAGTTAATTGATGTGGTTCCTACTTATTACTAGTACTGTAAGAGAAAGTGAGTTTTTTTCCTAAATGGAGATCTATTCCTATTTATTTTGGAACTCTCGACTATTGAACGGGTTCTCTCTCAACTTTCATTCTTTTATTCTCTTATTTTGTATTCTTCAACCATGAGAGATTAATCAAATGTCATAAGCAATACTGGGAAGGAGGTCTGAGATATGAATTTGTGAGATTTATTTATTTTAATCAATTGCTTTTCATTGTTATTTTATTTCTTTTGGTATTGATTGAATAATTAGAGTTAAATTTATATTTAAACTCTGAATTAGTCGCCAGTGAGCTGTAATCATCATTCCTTATGCAGTAAGACCATACTAGTGGTAATTGATCATACCAATTGATTCATTCGTCTCTTCTGGGAAACTTATTATTTGATTTATCAATTTATTACAATTGATAAATCCACAGAGTACTATCTAATTTTCTCAGAGTTAAATAATTCATCCTCAACTTCATTTCATGCTTCCACCCTTGAAATACTGGATAGAATCACCCACACCATATATAGAGAAAGAGTAGACTTGGGATGCCATATGCCACTATAGTTGGGGCACACAAAATACTGCTAATGCTGCTTCATATTGAGGTGCGAGAAAGAGAAGTGATAGCACTTTCATTACACGCATATATTTATACATGCCCTTTTCATTGATAGAAAGCACATCGATTGATAGTCTTTTTGGGATTTTCACCAAAATAAGACAAACTGCTTTTTTTGTGAGCTGGAACCGTATAGAGTAGGCCATGCATGTATAATGGGACTAAAGGCCACCCCAAAAGAAATATAAGAAAAGACAAAGTATAAGTCACAAGCAGTTCTCTTGATGGGGCCTTTGAGTTAATGATCTAGGTCTTGCTCTTCACTCTAGCATAAAATGAACATGAAAATGATGAGGGCCGCTAAGGGCACCCCACCTATTAATGAAGGCACCCAATTTTTTTTGTAAAAATTCTAGCAAAACTGGAAAAGACCCTTTTGCCCCTGTATATATAATGATTCAAACCCCAAAAATTATTTTGACAAAGAAAAAGGGCACCCCACCACAAGGTCGAACCACAAATCCACACTGCGTTTGTCGACTTTTTATCGATTCTTGCGGATTGACATCATCCAACAGCGAAGTAACAATGTTTGACAACCATATGATGATTTTTTAGAATTGTTTAGTTGTGAAAAACTGTGAAAATGATGATTTGTTTGTCAACATAGGGTTTGATAATTTCCTCAAATCCGAACTTGTTTCCACTATATAATGGAGGATTGTACTACTACCGTGCAAGAGGAGGTCGAACTTGAGGTAATTTTGCAAATTTATTGTGTTTTTTATGCAGTTGGGAGAAGTTTATGTCTGGGTGCGCGATTGTTTCGGCCTCGCAGGACCGAGATGTATAGTAATGTCTTGGTCATAGAGGACCGAGAGGTTTCACGTAGGTCACGGACTGGTACGACCGAGAGTACTAGCAAATTCTCGGTTGTACACCACCGACACCACATTACCTAGCACTAATTCTAGCTCTCGTCATGTCTCTCGCCGAGATAATCGAAGTATTCTCGCCATGCGTAACCGAGACACCGTGAACTCTTCCGCCTTTGTGGCCGAGACTTCGAGTTCCCAAAATTTATTTCTGTCTCGCCATGCGAGGCCGAGACAAGCTTAGCACGCCTCTCGGCCCGTGTGGTCGAGAACCGCGAATTCCCATTTCTTTAACTATTCAACCGAACCCTAACTTGGAGACGAAATCGGCTCACACCACGACCCTATGAACCGCAAAAAGCCGTAAACCGAAGGAGAAACACAAGGCGAGACACGGAAACACAATTTTGGGGATTCCTCTCACCGGTCGGTTCAAACCAAATGGGTTCTTGCACAAGCTTTGTGAAGGTGGTGGTGGGGGGTGGTGGGGTGCTCGTGGTTCGGTGAAGGTGGTGGTGGGGGTGGTGGGGTGTGAGGGTTTTTTGCACGAGGGGTATTTTCGGTATTTCAGGTCTAATTTTTGTGTGCCCCAGGTAAATCAATTTGTGCCCACATTAACTGAGTGCCTTCATTAATAGGTGGGGTGCCCTTAGCGGTCCTCAAAATTATTTGCTACTATGGAAAACTGGGAAAGTACTTTGTATATAGGTGATAGTACTAATAAGCGGTAATATATATAAGTATAGTGTCTCTCCAGTTTCCTAATGCCAAAAAGTCAAGCAAAATATCAAACGGGTAATCAAATGAAAGGAAGTGGGGGTACCCACCGAAAAAATCTTGGGGTGCTGATCGGAATGAGTACACACTTTGTTTCTCTCTTTTGTTATCTATTAATGTGATGATCGTAGCACAGTTGTTGTTTAGTTTTCGCATGATTATTTAACATGATTATTGATATCTATTTACTTTCTTATAAATGCTCAATGTACTTCTTTTGCTTTACTTTTTGGTATTAGGAGATTGGAGAGACACTATACTTGTATATATTACTACTTATTAGTACTATCGCATATATACATAGTATTTTCTCGGGTTTTCCACAGTAGGACATACTCTTATAAATTATGCTTTATATGATGATGAACTTATTTGTTCTACTTACTCTAATTTAAGTCTTCGCTATTTTAATGCTAAAAGTGATTCAATTGTCTAACTAAACTAATTGAATGAAATAAAAATAACACGCATATCGAGGAGTAGTGACGTGGCAACGAACATCAATGGTGCGTGGGACCCACTGGGTCAATGAAGTGATAGGGCTGTTAGTGCTGTGACGCTCCACGTGGCGGCCTTAAGATTTGGTGTAACGACCCAAATTAATTAAACTATGATTAGCATTAATCTTGGGATTAACGATCATAATTCGGCATTACGTGAAAATTCGTTAACTCGGACATGAGAACCGATGAAATATGTTATATTATGAATGGTGGTTGTGTATATGTGGTGTTTAAAAGTATTATTATTATATTGCATCGCATGTGTGTACGTTGTTATCGGGAGAGTTAGTGTGATGGGCGTTCAAATTGAAATGCGTGTCAACGTGGGTAGTGAGTAGGCAAACTACGGGTACGCTGAGAAACTAGACAAATCCATGTCATGATGACTAGTTAATCAATTAAAATGGGTAATATGATCATAGGCCAAGTAAATTTAAATTAAAACATTAGGCTATGGTGTGCCTCGATATGCGTGTCAATACGCGGGCACCAGGTAGTCGAGGGTTAGTGGGACCACAAGTTGATAATTCTTGGTGACTAAAAATACTAACCATAGTTATTATGATGGGCCTAAGCTAAGGTAATTAAATCAAATAAATCAAGGCATGTAGTTTAGTCAATTAAATGGAAAGCATAATATTTGCTTGGAGATACACATTAACATATCTAGAGACCAAGGGAGTAACAATGTGGTGTCAATTGGTTTGAGTTAGTGGCTAAGTGGCTAGAGGTGAGTAATTAGATAATCATCGGGATACGTAAATGCATGAGGATCAAGGGCTAGGAAATCATATCATTTTAATATATATATATATATATATATATATATATATATATATATATATATATATATATATATATATATATATATATATATATGAAGATTGATCAAGCATGCAAATGAAAATCAAATTCACTGAGTTTGTTGGGAAATCACAAAGAGAAGGATTTGTTGCTGGAATTAGAGCTGGAGAACAACTAATTGGAGGATCAAAGCTAGGTAATCATCTTCTTTATCTAATAAACCCATTTTAAGCTATTGAATATTGTTGTTCATTGCTTTGATATCCATCCTTGGAAATTCCATTCTGATTGAGTTGTCCGAGGGCAAGTGAGTTAACGGTGATCTTAGGGAGAAATGGTTGGCTGAAGTAACATTTCAGAGTCATGTCCTCGAGATGCATGCAGTGGATACTAGTTCTTGATGGGATGTGAGTTCTTAGTGTGGCTATTTCAGGAAGTCTCACTATCTCGTAGGTTTATGGCTTGTGAGTATACAAAGTCCTAGAACCCGAGTCTTGATGGTTTGCCAATACTCAACGACTTATTGATCGGGACTACTTGCGCCTCTCTGTTTTCATTTATGAACACTCATATATCGATTGCTTTTGATTTATTTACAGTCTTTATTTATTCATGCATCATTATACATTTCTTTCTATCTGTATGAATGTACACTAATTTATCTATTTCGAAATGTTGTTTAGTATCATATTGACATTACTTACTTTGGGCTCGTCATTTTGTGTTTGACTGAGTGTAGATCCACAGTCGAGTAAGGGAAATGGGCCAGTACTGGGAGATCTACTGTGAGGACTTTGGAACAACATTCATTTTCGTACTTTTGTAGGTTTTGTATTACTTGCATATATTGTTTTGATGGGTATATGGGTTTGTGAGATACTTTGGGACATGTGTATGATATGATTTCTCTATCCTATGTTTATTATAATGTTTGCAAAGCTCACCATCAATTGGAGTTTTGGAAAAGTTTGATCCTTTAGGATGTCCTAATTGGGATTTGATTTGTTAGTTTGTTTTATGATATGATTTTTGTTTATTATACATTTTGTTTAAGTTGAAATCGCGATTTGTTTAAGTTTTTGATAACTTACAACTTTTGATAACTTACAAATTTGAATAACTCACTATAAATGTTAAATTTCTCTGCCTTGTAATGAAAAATGGTTAGGAAGGCCTACTAGGCTTGCGTTGACGTTGCGAGGATTGACTCAAGATCCACGTAACATGTAAGTCTAGGCCGGGCAGGGCCAAATATACTCACCGTCTAGTTTGTGACTGGGGTCGTCACAAATATACTCACCGTCTAGTTTGTGACGGTGGGTGGGAAAGGAGAAGATCGACCACTTTCCTTAAACATTTCGGCGACTCTCCTATCTCATTTTGTATGACTCGACTTTTGTTATATTACTAATGTTTATGTATGTATTTACTATACATTTTAGGTTGTATATTGGGTTGAGCGTATAGTTCCCAGTTTTGAAACTTGTATATCATTTTGTGTTATTATCTTTATGATATGTACATGCATGTGATGTTTTTTTTTTCTGATTTTTCATATGTAGGATTTTTAAATAATTAGAGCTTCAGTATAACCTTTAAAATTTCGTGATGATATTATAATGATAAAAAGTTTAATTAACTTTGAAATCTAATGATATTATGACACATGTTTTGAGGAATATAGTAACGAAAGGCTGACTAATACGTGGTTAGGATTAAGGCTTGATTGCGAGATTAGTCGGGTGGTGCCCTATTTAGAAGAAGTAGTCGTCACAGAGGTATAAGGTGTCACATATTCATGACGAGTGTACGACTCGTAGAGCTCTTCGCACACACTCTCTGCTTATGGTTGCGTTCTACGACTTCAAAACCATCTCTTGTCTCTCTTAACACCGACGGCTAACTTGAATCGCCATCTCTCTCTTATCTCTTGTCTCTATCTTTCCGTGTGTTTCCTTTATATTTAGGGTTTTTCATTTCTTACCAATTATTGTTCTTGATTTCTAGCTTACTTTGTGATCGGGGAGCCACCTACACAGGCTGCCCTAAACTATAGCCCATGTAACCTTTGTGTGACCCCTTATATAGATAATAGATTAATAAAAAAAAAAAAAATGGCTAGCCCGCACGTCAAACACTACATTAAAAATATTTTTATAACATCTAAAAATGTTCTTACTCTACGTTGTTAAAACTTATTTTTATATCTAATCAATATCCAACAAGATTATCTATAATTAAAAAATTAATGTGTAATGATTTGTAATTTTAGTGAAGTTCTTTTTTTATAATATTTAGTCAATTATTAATCATTATTTTCTTCATTAATAATATTAACTTATATGTTAATTGAAATTTTAATAAGGTTTAATAACTTATTATATGTTTAAAAAAAAACGTATTATATAACAACAAGATAAGTGTGGTAAAAGGTCATTTTTTTTTGGTAGTGAAAGAAATGCTTAAACTACCTTGATATAGCTTAGGGTTGCTTGAAATGTTGGCTCAATTTATATGGATTTTTTTTCTAGATAAAGAAGAATTTTGGGGGTTTTAAGGAAGTTAGGGTTTTGGGGTCTCATATTTTGCGGGATTGATTCAAAAGTTGTGAATTTGGTTGTATTTAGATTGATAGTTTGTTCAGTGAAGTTGTGTTAAATGAATCTAACTTATCTTATCCAAGGATGTGTGTGATATTCTTTTGTTTCTTGATAATTGCTATAGAACGTTGTTCTTATGCGAAATGTTGGAAATTCTTCAAGCGGAATTATTACTTCTTTTATTTTGGTGAATGGAATAAGTGCTTATAGGTGTTCATTTGGTGATTGTTTTCTGCTTGGTTTGGTGGTATCTAATTTTATATGAGTAACTATTGAACTCAATCATGCCGTTACTTTTCAGTTTAAGGTCTATTCCATATAGGTACTCAAATTAGATCAGTGATCGATGTATAGGTTTCGTAGTAAACCTATTTGGTTACTTCCAATTATGTAAATCAATAGTTCAAAATTGAGATAGCAACTTTTGTACTAGAAACAATGATATCTCCAATTCTGCCCCTTTGGGATGTGGTAGCTCTCTTGTTTACTTTGGTGACTATTGGGTATGAATTTGATGAAATTATGATGTTGGAAACAGCTTTCTTGGTCTCATATTTGTGGGTTCCTCAGTTGTTGTTATTAGGAACTGTTTGGGTGGTTTTTAATTGGCATTTATGTGTAGAATTCGAATTTTAAATGCTTACTTTGATAATGCCCTACATTGTTTTTTTTTTTTTTTTTTTTTTGTAATATACTAGACTATCTAGCTAATCTTCATGGTTTAGGATTCGCGATTTTCTCATTGAGAAGTATAAATCCATAGTTTGGCTTTGAAAATATTCTTTGGGACCGAGGCTATGTTGTCGTAGTTGTGGTTGTTAGTATTAGCTATAGTTTTGGGATATATAAGTTGATTGATTTCACTTTTTATTTTCCATATTCTATATTCCTTTTTTATTTTGAGATTGTTAATGGGTTGTCACGTTTTCACGTTTTAAATCATAGGTTCTTTCAACTTTTTTTTCCCTTAATGTAAACTTTCAAGTGTTTGTGAGTCTGTTAAATCTTGTTTAACTTTTCTTGCAACTTTTTTCCCTTAAATGTAGACTTTCACGTGTTTGTGAGTCCGTTGAAACCTCTAAATTAATGTTAACTTTAGTAGTGTAGTGAGTGAGCTATGGGTATCCTCTTTACTGCTTTATTTTGAATGTACTTGTCCAAAAGCTTACTCCAGAGGTGAAATAAGATTTTTCAAATTTGTATTTTCCAGATTGTACGACTACTCGATTTGATGTACACAATACACAAGTACTATTTACTGTACACCTTATCATTATTATTTGAATCGCAAGTTCTTTTTCTTTGAATAATAGTTGTTGTTTTTTTTTTTTTTTTTTTCTGAGTAATGTAGTTGTGAATCAGGTAGCTGGAGCCAGAATGTTGTTTCTTAGTCATCCTATGGTAGTCATTTTTCATAGTTTGTATGTGTGCATTTTAGAGATCAAATCAGAAAGTGATGGAGTATCTTCCATTTTTTATGTTGCAATTTAGCATTGATATTGATAAAAAGGGGCATTATCACTTAACAATTTCGGCTTTTGATATATGTTTTGAACCTCTATGAAAAACTTTTTCATAGAGTTTTTGGCCTCAATGAAAAGCGTTATATCTTTTAAATCGATATCGTATCTTCAAAGCTTACATAGAGATTTCAAACCCTTATAAATTCTAGCAATTAGGTTCAAAACCTCTATAATATCGTTAGAGACTTACATAGGGGTTTCAAACCCCTATCAATTCTTAGCGATTTTATAGGGTTCAAACCTCTATAATATCATTAGAAGATTACATACGGGGTTTTAAAACCCCTATCAAATGTCATTTTTTAAAAAAAATAAATTAATGGATGGATGCATGTAATTATTTATTTTTCATTTCTAATTGAGAAAATAAAAATGTACATCCACTCGCAATATTGTTATAGATGATAACATGCACAAAAACAATTCCTCATCTAACACTTGGACATTGTCGGCTTTAACTTGTCGCACCTCAACTCTTCGAATTCATTAATCATCAAAGTGTCCAAGAAGCTCCATAAATTGCTCAAAAATGAAGCAGATCAACCTGTCAAGAAGACCAACAATGCAACATAATTACTTGATATTCACTAGCAAATTGGGATACGTTGACATAAATAACCTTCAAACAAAAGAGAGATGAGTAATAAAATGGTCATTAATGAGGGGTAATTGTGTCTACAACTCCAGAGAGATAACTCCTTAGGGAGGTGGTGGGGAAATATCTTTCACCCTATGGTGTAAGTTGAGAGATAACTTAGGCCTTGTTTAGTTGGAGGTGGAGTTAACTCTTGGGAGATAACTTGGAAGGGAGTTGTAACTAATCTTGTTTGATTGCCAAACTTGTATGTGAGTTATCTCCCAACTCATATGTGAAGTACCTCCCCTACCCCTAGATGAGTTTTTTAACATCTCCTTTCCTAAAAAATTGATGGTATGTAATTAGGTGTCCAACAATCCTTTATAGTACTCTAACATACAATTAGCTAGAGCAACGATGCGCTATAGTGAAACTGATAGCAAAAGAGGGTAAGTCGACCACATTAAAATTATCATCGATCCGAGGTGGTCCGTTTGATATCCAAAAACTGCTCAACAACAATCCAACAAGTGGGTGCATAATATTGTTGATTCTTCGCCCCCTCGAATTAAATAATTTACTCTCAACTCGATTTCATGCTTCCACCACTGAATATACATATACTGAATAGAAAAAGAGTAGGAGTTTGGGATGCCATATGCCAGTCTAGTGCACAAGATACTGCTAATGCTGCTTCATATTGAGGTGCCAGAAAGAGAAGTGATGCACTTTCATTACATATATATACATGCTCTTTTCATTGCAACAGAGGGCACATTGATTGATATTTGATAGTCTTTTTGGTATTTTCACCAAAATGAGACAAACTTTTTTTTTTTTTTTTTTGAGCTGGAGCCGTATATATAGTGTAGGCCATGTATGGGACTCAAGGGCACCTCAAAAGAAATGTAAGAGAAAAGAAATATAGGGTACAAGTCACAAGCAGTTCTTTTGATGGGGCCTTTGTTTGAGAGAGCTTACCCTATCACATAGGTAGGAAGAGTATATGATTTGGGTGTGGTTCTTCAGTACTAGTGTGTATAGACTATAGAGTGGGGAGATTTTAGGTCAGTACATGAATATGAAAACTTGCTATGGTCCTAGTGGGCCTCAAGTTAGATATTTGTGTGGCAAATTATCTTGTAGAATGTCGAGGATGTATAGATGAACCGAAATACACATAAGTATTGATATTTATATATATACCTACCGAAAGATTTGAAAATATACATAAATTTCGAGCCCGATGAAAAGTTTGATTAATGTAGCGCCCAGTTAATTTGTTGTATGTTGTTGTTGTTGTATATACCTACCGAAATACATAAGGGTTTATCTCATTATTAGTATATAAGCGTGTACAGATCAACAAGCGCTATTAAATTTTTAAAGTCGTGATTCAGTGAAAGGTAGTTGTATGGACTATTCTTGAGTAATAACGATTATTGTTTTTAAAATCTTTTTTATTATTGTTTCTATTTGTTATAAAAGATTTTGCACTTGTGGGAAGCAGCTACCACTCTAATTTTTTTATAATATTTGATAATGTTGTCATAATAAACATTCTTATCTTAAATTATTTTTATTGTTCAAAATTGTAGAATATTCAATTAATGTTGAACAAAAGATAATAATGAGTTGTGAATTGACAAAATTATTTATTTTGTAACATTTAACAAATTATTACTGGTGATTTTTACAATTAACGATTAAGTATAATGTATTGATTATATGCCAATTAACTTTTAACAATGTAACTTTTAACAAAATATATTAGTATTTTAAAAATTAATTATTTTATTTTATTTTATTGTCAATTGATAATGATATTTTGAGTAATTACATTACATAGGCGTACTTTTCCTGATTGTGTGTTGTGTAACCTAGGCTTGTTCGCCACATCCTAATTTAAAAAAAAAAAAAAACTTTTTTTTTTGTAGTAAAAGAAGTTGTAGTAATGATTTTATTTATAAAATTTAAGTTTCCTTATATATGATCTTATTTTTGTAATTATTTTTTATAAATTGTTTTGTAAGTTGTTGTTCACCATCTAATGTTGTTAAAGCCATTGACTTTTTGCAATTAATCAAAACATAACAACTTATAAAACTTTTTATATAATTTTAATTTAGTAGATTGTCATCCCCTTAGTAAGGGGTGCGATAAATCACCTTTATTAATTTATAAATATATTATGGTTCATGAGATTGCAGTGAAAAAGACTACGCATGCATATAAGGATTAACAGTGAACTTGTTATTGTAAGAAGATATTAATTAATTTCATAAATATAATTAATATATTTAGAATATAACTTAACATTGCTAACTCTGAATTATTGTGATTATTATATTTGATAAAACAAAATATTAGATAATCAAAAACTTTTGGGGACGGGAGAGAGTGGATACGCGAAAGTTGAGAGTAGTCACTACAAAAAAAAAAAAAGTTATTAAGGCAATAATATACATTTTTAAAAAAGAAATTTTTTTTTTATTAATTATTAATGACTCTTAAATATATTCAATGGAATATGACGAGACAAGATACTACTATACGTTGTGAAAAGTTACGTTACGAAAAGTTAATTTACGTGTAACCAATATATTAGAAGTAGTCACAAATTATAAAAACCACAATTAATGATTTGTTAACGTTATAAAATAAAGATTTTGTTAAATTTATAAGTTACTATAATTATTTTTTTGCAAGAAATGATATATTAATTGAATATTAAAAAAAATTTAAGATGAGTACTATAACATTATTAAATATTGTAAAAATTTCATTTCCAAAGAGGTGGATTCGGGAATTTTTTTTTTTTTTTTCATTTAAGAATTTTCAAAAGTTAGTTGACCTAAACTATTATTTTTTAAAAAACTATTTTTATTTTAAATGTTCAAATTAGATTGATTTACAATTTGCTATTTAAATCAGTTGTAAGTAGATTATATTAGAATACGGACTCGAATCTAAATTTTATGATCGAGTAAGTGAGACATATTCTCGTTGATAATATATCTTGCCACATGATTATCACCGTATCACGCTATAATTACATATTTCTAAGACGATGACACAAAATCAAATACTATAACAGTCTGCCTCCTGGATCGGTTGGTGATGTAGTTTTGGAGTGACACATCAAGAGAGAAACGTGAGAGAGAAGAAAATAGAGAAATTGAGGGCACAACAATGAAAATAGAGAGAAAGGAGAGAGAAGTAAACGAAAAGAAAGATAAATCAAGAGCACAACAGCTAAATCACAACGAAATCGAGGGCACAATTTACGAAAGGGTATTGTAGAGAATTCAATGACGATCTATTACCTGATTATTCCCACTTATTATGTACTAGTACATAACTAGATATATATATATTGAAGGGTCCATCAGATTTTGCCTTTTTTTTTTTTTTTTTTTTTTTTTTTTTTTTTAAGTCAAGTCGGTCCATGCTTGTTTTGAGATGCAAATATTTATAGATTAATCTCAATACATAATATGAGGTCGTGACTGCATGAACTGTTTTTGTATGCTAATATATTATTTGATGTGACATATTTATTATCATTTCATTATTATTTTTTTACGCTTATGCGCAAGTCTCTCGCTTTCTCAATTTTTCATCACTCACGTGCACTCCAATCAAACTCACCAACACTCCTTTCGCACCCTCAATTTTTTTTCTTTAACTCCCTATTTGAATTTCGTGCTCTCAATGAATATTATTAATAACTTAGGACGTAGTTCTGATTTATAAGAACTAGTCTCGATTAATAGTGATCGGTTACTGAGACCTCTCCAATACGAACCATACCTACCTTTTTTTATGAAGCACTGCAATTATACAATGTCGTTATATGTTCAATAATCAATAATACAAGATGGTCGCTTTTATAACTTTATATATATATAATAGCTCCTATAATAGTATTTTCTTTTTGAAATTAATAGCGCTTACAATTTTTTGACTTCACCCTTTTTTTATTTAAATCATTCGGTATTCGAATTATCGGACTACTCTAAGTTGGTCCTCAATTGCACAACCTATATATGTGGGGAGCTCCTCCAACATTTGCAACTATATCAATATTTTAAGGGGTTCGTGACTTTGTGTACTATAACATATATAGGGCCAATCTTTGAAAAATAAAAAAACATAAATTGGACCAGTTTATATGGGCCTATACATATCCACATACACCAATGCCCATCAATGAGTGAGCTAGTGAAGTGCGTATCTACATGTTGAAACAATCTCCATGCATATCCAACGGACTCCAATGCACTTGCTAAGACATTTTGACATTTGTGCCCCCAACCATCTCTGCTTATTATAAATCAAATCAGTCGATGAACTGAATCGAAAGATGGAGAATTCGAAGTCACTGTTGACATCGCTGAGGTTATGTTTGATTTCTTCACAGGTGATTTCTTCGTTTTACCAAGTTTGATTTGATGGGTATTATGAAAATTTAGAAAAAATCGCAACTTTGTAGTCGCACACTAATTGTTTGAACAAATGCTCCAATATATCGACGACTGTTTGAATTATGTGCAAACTACTTGGTCGAATTGAGTTTAGTGTTAACTTTAGTTTCCTATATAGTAACTAATACTATATATGTTATTTTGTATTCAAAATTGCATCTTTTTTTTTGATATCCGTGGTATCGTATAACTATTCCCACGAGGCCCAGTCTAGGCGTAGCCTAGTGGCCTCGGGATTACGCATTTGACTTACACAACCCCGCTTTCGTCCTTACTGTTGTGGCAATCCAACCGGGTTAATTGCATCTTTTTTATGTGGTACTCATACATGTATTTTTTATTATTAATATATAGCAAAAAGATAAAAGTATACAACTCAGTGAAGAGCTACTTGTAGAAAGAGATTAATCACAAGATTTAAGGGGAAATAGTTGTTGGTAGCTATCGCCATCTCAATTTCTAGTGTGACACAATTAGCTAGTGTCAATTCTCATGTCTACTTCCTTAACAATGCTAATGTATTTATTTATTCAAGGTACGTATGTATTTGAAATAATTAGTCATAAGGCTTACTTTGAAATGATAGGAAAATTTTATAGACCGCAATTAGGCAACTATGCTCTATGGAAGTGAATGTTGGGCGGTAAAGTAACAACAATTACATAAAATGAACGTAGCAGAAATGAGGATGATTAGGTGGATGTGTGGTAAAACTTGTAAAGATAGAATAAGAAATATAGAAATTTAAAGACAAGTAGAAGTAGCACCATTTGACACAAAGATTAAGGAAGGGCGGTTGCGGTGATTTGGTCATCTACAAAGACGGCCTACAAATGCCACCACTAAAAAACTTGACTTAATTGAAGCTGTAGAAATACGATGAGGTAAGGGTAAACCAAAGTTAACATGAGAAGCATTTATTAAGAGGGATTTGAATGGTTTAGAAAACTCACCATCAATCGCACTTAATTGAGCACAATGGAAAAGCTCACCATCATAAGGCCTACTTAAATGTTCATAAACAATGTAGAGACTTTTATTAATATATAGTAAAAAGATACAACCCAGAGGGAGTACCCTCAATCCCAGACCTTACAAGATGGATTTACAACTAATTAATTACAAAGACAGTCATTATTGCACTTGCACGTACAACACAATGGAAAACAAAATCTATGAAAATTCATTTGTTTGTAAGAAATGAACTTCCCACCACTTAGCCGACTGCCTGCTTCATGGTGTTATCACCCCATCATCAAATTTTCATAATGAGCTATTGTTTTGGGTTATTTTGTCAAAGTTTTCATTATGAGCTATTATTTTGAGAATTGAAACTCATGTGTTGTTGCAAAAGTTTGACTTTTCTTTAATACTCATTTGGTAATTTTAGGTAAATGAGGTATGTAGCCGACCCCAACTAATTTGGTGTAGTGTTTTGCTCTTTCCTTTTCTTTTTCTTTCTAAACTCATATTTCCAACAGTTTAGTAATTTTTCATGTTTGGAATGAAAGTTTTGTGCAGTTTTTTTTGTGTGTGTTTGATGATTGTGTTCAGTCTATTGCTCTTATGCATTTCTACATGCAACATAAAGGCTCATGTACTAATCGTAATTGACAGGGCTTATTGCTAAGTTGTTATAAACACTTTCTCGCAATATCATTTTGGCTGTTGTGAAAGGCATTCATCTGTCTTTCAACTTCCTTGTTATTGTTTGAATATTGTCAACCAATGGCTTCTCTTCCACTCCAATTTCCAATTCCCTCAGAAGCATCATTGCAAAGCAAGATACCTACTAGTTCATTGACTTTGTCGCGTATTCCTTCGCGTGTATCTTTGAACTCGAGCTCTTCTCCTACCAAAACTAGCCAAAATCAAAGAGGTTTAATTGAAAATGTGCATTTGGTTTCTCTATCAAAACAAGGTATGCTCACAGAGGCACTTGAGTTTCTCAATGAAATGGATACTGCGGGTGTTTTTGTCAACACTCGCTCGTACGAGTGCATTCTTGATATGTGTGGGAAAATGAAGTCTGTATCGAATGGTAGAATTATTCATGAACGAATTAAGAGAACAGTTGAGAATCCATCTGGGTTTCTCTGGAATTCTCTTTTTCGGATGTATTGTGATTGTTGTTGTTTCGACGATGCCAAGAAATTATTCAATAAAATGCTCTCGAGGGATCCTGATTCTTGGAGGATATTGTTGTCTGCTTATACTCAAAATGCGCTATTTGACGAAGCTCTAAGGTTATTTTCAGAGATGCATATGTTGGGGAGTAAGTATCATTCGGTTGTTTATTCGACTCTTCTACGTGCAACCTCGGATCCACAATATATGGAACTGGGAAAGCAAATACATTCCCATTTGATCCGTAATTTGTCAAATTCTGATATGTTTATTGATTCAACTCTCTTTCACATGTATCTTAAATGTGGGTGCTTGTATAGTTCCAAGCTTCTGTTTGATAGAATGACAGAGAAGAATGTTGTGAATTGGACTGAATTGATGGTTGCTTATACTCAGGAAAATAAGCAAAAAGAAGCCTTAGCACTGTTTGGGACGATGTTGGAAGAAGGCGTCCAATTGGACGAGTTTGTTTTTTCAATCGCGCTTAAAGCATGTTCAACAAGAAATGATTTTGATACTGGGAGGCAGATTCATGGGCACATCATAAAATGTGGATTGGAATCAAATGTTTCGACCGGGACTCCAATTGTGGATCTCTATGTCAAATGTGGATGTTTGGAAGATGCTCTTTTGGCTTTCCAAAGGATTGTAGATCCAAATGATGTCTCCTGGAGTGCCATCATGTCAGGTTATTCGCAGTATGGCAAGTTTGAGGAATGCCTTTGTACATTTAAGAATTTGAGGAGCAGTGGTATGGATTTGAATTCCTTCATCTACACTAGTATCTTTCATGTGTGTTCAGCAATTGCAGATCCAAACTTGGGCACCCAAGTTCATGCGGACGCCATTAAGAGTGGACTGGTATCTGACTTATATGGAGAGAGTGCGTTGATCAGCATGTACTCAAGATCTGGGAAATTGGATTATGCTCATCGAGCCTTTAATTCAATACATCAACCAGACACTGTGGCATGGACTGCCATTATTTCTAGCTATGCTTACCACGGCCGTGCTTCAGAAGCACTAGAACTTTTCAAGAGGATGCAAAAATATGGTGCCAGACCAAACGCTGTTACGTTTATTGGTGTTTTTACTGCTTGTAGTCACTCAGGCTTGGTCAGAGAGGCTCAAGACTATATGAATTCAATGAGCTCCATGTATGGTGTGGATCCAATCATTGATCACTACAATGGTATGGTTGACATCTATTCTCGTGCTGGACAATTGGAGGAGGCACTTAAACTGATACAGTCTATGCCATTTGAACCCGATGTGATGAGTTGGAAGAGTTTATTGGGGGGTTGTTGGATTCATAAAAATGTTGAGCTTGGAAAAATGTCGGCAGAAAACCTTCTTCAGCTTGATCCAGATGATACTGCTGGTTATATTCTATTGTTTAACTTGTATGCTTCATCTGGTAAATGGGAAGAAGCGGCTAATATTAGAAAGGTCATGGCTGAAAGAGATTTGAAGAAGGAGGTCGGTTGTAGCTGGCTTGTCGACCGAGGGAAAGTCCACCGGTTTATCGTGGGTGATAGACATCATCCACAAACTGAAGAGATCTACACCAAGTTGGAGCAGTTGAATCTTTCCACAATGGGAAATGAAGATAAGCCTTCATATGATGAACATGCACTCTACAGTTTACCTGCAAAGCGTGAAGAACAGCTTCTTGAACACAGTGAGAGGCTAGCTATTGCATTTGGACTTATATCCTCTCATGCTAAAACTCCTGTATTAATTTTCAAAAACCTTCGTGCTTGCGTTGACTGTCATGAATTTGCTAAGTGCGTTTCCAAGATTACAGGAAGAGAAATTGTTATTCGAGATTCAAATAGGTTTCATCATTTCAAGAGTGGCATGTGTTCCTGCAACGATTACTGGTGATAAGACACTGTCGAATCATTTCTTACATGTCATACATGGATTTTTTGGCTTCAATGACTTTGGGATCTCATAAGAGAATTGCCAATAGCATGCCTGCCTTGTTGGGCATGTCCTCAGCATTGTAAGTATATATTCTGCAATGGGTTTCACCTCCTTATAATTTAACATTTGGTGTTATATTCAAATAGACATTTGCCTGTGAGCAAATGTCTTTCATGCTGCAATTTAGTTACCAGCTTCAATTTTTATTAGCTGATTGTAAATTTGTTAAATTGATTCACCGTGGGCTTGAAGTTATCTTTATAAAAGAACCTCTGACACATTGATTCATGTAGCCGACCCAACTTATTTGGGATTGGGAATGTTGTTGTTTACACATTGATTAGTTTACATGTCCGTTGACAGTTGCTCTCTCACTCTCTTGATTTCTTTTATTTTATTTGCATCTGCCTCCATACCGGTTTGAACATGCGTAAATTTTTATGTTGCAATTATTTGACACATACTTAACTTCATCTTTACAGACATTTTATTTCTTTCGTGTCTGTTGTTGAAAATATTCTGTCTTGTCAGAGGTATGTCAGTGTTTTAAACCACACTCATATAGCATTGTTAATGAAATGAACTCACCAGTTGATGAAAATATTATATGATGAAAGAAACTGCTGTTGCTATTGCTAGGGCAATCGACTTCTCATGCATTGGGAGCTTGCCGCTGGACCTCAAATATTGGAACAGATGTGGCCTGCATCCATCCGGTCCAACAAATAGCTTTGTCGTTTTGGGTATATGTCATCGATCTTACTATATTTGCCCTTCTTGGGGTCTTACTAAGGAAAACATGCTCCATAAGGCACTTTTTAAATCTGCTTTGGCCAATGATTGCTCATAAGGTATACATTCTTCATCATTACACCTGCTTGTGCTCTCTACATCTTGTTTTTGCAGTGCATCACCTGCACAAATTTCTGTTCTTAGCTTACATCAGCATTTATAACTATAATTTGCTTTTGTGTTAGACAAACTCATCTTGTTTTTGGATGTGCTCCCATTTAGCTATTATGCGGTTATCATTCTTGTTGTCATCTTCATCAACTCAGTTTTACAAGTGGAAGTCTGTCTTCAATTTAATCAATATTATGCATTTGTTTTTTTCAGCTTCTTTTTTTTTGTTACAATTTTTTTCAGCTTCTAATTGCTGAAGGTTATTGTTGTTATTTTTTCGGAGATGGATTGCCGTATTGCTTTTGATTGCTTATACTATTCCATGTCAGCCATTGGTTTAACTTAAGTTTTTCCCCTCTTCTCTCTCTCTCTCTTCTTCTTTCTACTTTATAGTATTTAATTTCTTTGGGAAGTTAACTTAATTTGTTATTATTGTTTTTATAACATTTCATGTAAGTCTACTTTTGGTTTATGATTTCCTTGTCATCATAATCATTGGTAACGTGGCCATACATTGCTTTTCTTTCTCATTTTCTACAAGGACCTTCCAATCCATAACTCAGTTGTCGCATGGCTTTTATTCTGTATCATTTGGCTTGAAAGCACAGAAAGGCTCACGTTCATCTTAGTAGAGACCTATTACTCAACTGTTGAAGTATCTCCTAAAATGGTATCTATCAAGTTAATTCTCTCCCTATGTGTGCTATTTCTTCTGGTTATCTAGTATACTCATGGATGGAGCATGTGAATATGGATTTTTCGCGTGTTTATATAGATGCACTCTTGCATCGCTGATTGAACTTTTGCTCTTCGCTTGCCTTCACACGTAGCAATTAAATTCATGCAGATTGCAATACTCACGATGCCATTCCTTGTCACACCGATTTATTTATCACATACTGAGTCACTGACGTAGTAAATCGTTTTTCTCTTCAGAACAAACACCGGCAGGCACTGTTCGGATGGTTTTGCAAAATGCGGTATCAGGAAGGAAGATGATCATCAGATTGAACATCATACTTGCTTCAGATGTTGTGGGTGCCGTCACTCGAAGAGAAACAACATGGATCAGTAGATCACCACTTTAAGTACAAGTACTATTAATGCAAAGTTTCTGTACTCACAATTTGATTCTTAAATTGTTAATCTACATCATATATACTTTTGTGGCACTTAGTCAAATGTTTGATTATATTTTAGTCCAATCTCACTCTACATTGTTTTCATCTTTTATGTTCTATCTTTCTTGTGTGAGGTTATTAGCATCTCATTTTTGTTCTTTTGGTTGAATTAGTCCATGATTCAGATAAAGTTCTCATTATTCTTATCCATAGTGCATAGTAAACAATAAAAAGGATAGCATTCTCACATCTGGAACTTTCCACCCATTTTAACTAATGATAATGATATAATAAATGCTTAATTGCAGACTTTGCAGTACATATTACAGATTATGCTCAAGTACAGGCTAGTGTGTGCTAAGTGGTTTTTTTTTTTTTTTTTTTTTTTTAACTTATAGTCGAACACACGACTTCTTCAAATCTTGACTTTTAGCAAAATAATGTCTCGTCCATCTCACTTAAGATGCTTTGGCACTGCAATGTGCCAAAGTTGCCAACTATAATTTCACAAAGGCCGAATTAGGCCGAATTTTTGTCTTTCAAATTAATGGCTTGGAATAAATACTGGCCAACTAGTAGCTAAGAAAGTTTTCATACAACCGTTGAGAGTCAAAATTGGTTCTCATTAATAAGAAATGTATAAATACATTGAACCTGGATAAACATCATCAGCTGATACGACAATTTGTTAATTACAACACTTTGAAAACTTGAGTAAACTAACAAGGTAGTAGTTGATATATAGCCCTCAAGCATGACAGCAACAAGTGAAGAAGACTTTTTTTACTTAAGTAAAAGTCGAACTCACGACTTTCCCAAATTATTTTTGGTAAGTGATGCATCCACCATCTCATTGAATTGGATCGATATGATTTGGCAAGTGACGAAGACTTAGTGATAGTAAAAATGTGGGAAATATTTTTTTTTTTTCTTTTTTTTTTTTTTTTGATAAATGACTCTAACTAATATGTGACGAATGCATACATACCTCCATGCATACTCTATTAACTTCAACAACCATGTAATTATCAACTATATAGATTTATGTGGATGGTCTAAACTAATTTGACTTTGAAGCACGCACTGCATTAAATCCAGTAAAGTGAAAATATTTGATCATGTAGGTGATTATTTCTTATTGTTGTGTTATTCTACTTGAACCGACCATCCATAACTTATATATATATTTTCCTTGTGATTCACACAATTATTGCGTGGGCCTTTGGACTTCACACATTGAAAGCACTGTTTGTCACGCTAACGTTACTAACAAAAAAAAAAAATCTGAAAATTACGTACTGATATTTCTTAATTGGAGGCTCATAGGCACCCTAAAAGAATTTCTTTTCCTACACAAATAAATCATATTAGATGAGAAGGAATTTTTTTTTGTTTTGTTTTGTTTTGTTTTTCTTTTATTCCTTACGAGTTTCTTTCTCACGGGGTAGCTCTCTCAACTCAATTTTTTCATCCACAAAACTCAAGCTCGATAAGTTGCTATAGGGAATGAGTCTATTACCACTTGAATCAACTGATTTGTTGATTCTAAATGAGAAATTTTTTTAAAAAAAAAATTCTCAAGCGTTTTCACGTAGTCTTCGACTCAACTAATTTGAGGTTGAGCATATGTTGTTATATATATTCAGGTGTTTTTACGTTTATATATTGTCAGGCCTCATTCAGGTAGTTGCCCTTCTAATTTAACTTTTTTTGATCTACAAGACTCCAACTCGATAACATTACTTAAGTGGAACGAGAGTCCCTTACCACTCGAACTAAATTTAATATGGGATTGATGTTATGTTTTTGTTTCATGTTCGTAAACTGTTAGGCCCCAATACAGTGAACTACCCCTCTTAATTTAATTTTGTCGAACCAAATTAATTTGAGGACCGAGGATATTTTGTTGTTGTTTCACATTAGTATAATGTTATACCCTTACAGTGAATTACTTTCTTAATTCAATTTTTTCTTTTCATAAAACTCAAACCCGATAACATTAATTAAGTAGATCGAGTCTTTTACTACTAAAACCAAATGATAAATAGTAAATGAAATGAGGAGTTTATAGAAGAAGAGATAGAAAGATACGTTGTTTGGTGATTAATAATTAACTAAATATTATAAAACAAAGAATTTCACATTTATCATTTGGTTTGTAGCTTAATATTGTTAATAAAAAATAGTGATTAATAATTAACTAAATATTATAAAACAAAGAATTTCACTAAAATTAAAAATCATTACACATTAATTTCTTAATTATAGATAATCTTGTTAGATATTTATTACATATTAAATAAGTTTTAACAACGTCGAGTATAAAAATATCCTACATATTTTTAATTTTAATTTTTTACTAATCTACTATTTTTTTAAGTTATAGAGATACTTCTATAGAAATGAAAAATATTCGCAATAATATTGCTTCTCAGTTATGGATGATGCGTTAGATATATGTATAGTTATCCAAGTCGTTTATTGTATTTTATTTACATGTGTTTATTTTTTACGAATTCTTATAAATTAATATAGAGTTATTTTCATGTAAGCATTTATGTACACACATAGTTTAGTTTTCTAAATAATATAATTTATTTTATGGTATTAATTTATATTTTGTAAATAAAATACATTAATTATATGATTATATAATTAATATACTTAATTGTGTCATATGTCCTTTATTATCATTTTGCATTTATCAACTAATCTATCATTTCAAATAATTTTTACTTGATAAGCTAGATTATCAGAACTTTTCATTATCATTTAATAGATTATGAAAGTATCAGATTAGTATTATTAGATTATCATTAAATTTTTGCCAAACATAGCCATAGTGGGGTCGGTAGAAGACAAAAGAATGGCTTATTATCATCCACATTTCTCTTCTTCATTCTTCTTCTTATATGACACACATACTCTCTCTCTATAAAAGCCTCGCTTTCTCTCTCTACTTCCCTCGCCGACCGACCCCAATCGCTCTCTCTATCTCTTCGTCTCCTACAGAAGAAGAAGAAGAAGAGAGAAGACAACCCCCAATTGTCTCTCTATTGAGGTATCTGTTGTTTGGTTCCACTTACCAGAAATTAGGGTTTTTGATACATCTCGATTGTTTCTGTTGTTGTTCTTGATTTCTAGCTTAATTTGTGATTTCGATTGGTTTGTTTGAGTTTGTGGAGTGGTTTATGTGGATTTTGTTCCGGATAAGGAAGAATTTGGGGGTTTGGGGTTTCAAGATTGGTTTTTTTGGGGTTAGGGTTTTGGGTTTCAGATTTTGTGGGATTGGTTTTGAAAGTTGTGAATTTGGTTGTTTTTAGATTCAGAGAAGTTGTGTTCAATGAATCTAGCTTATCTTATCCATGGATTTGTACAGTGGGTTTTTTTTTCTCTTATTGAATGATATGATTTTTGAGCAAAATGTTGGAGATTCTTCGATGGGCAGCGCGGTGATTGTTTTCTTCTTGGTTTGGTGGTATCCGCGGCGGATTTGTAGTTTACTTTGCCTTAGTTATGGCTTTCATGAAATTATGATGTTAGAAACCGCCTTCTTGGTCTCATAGTTGAGGTTAGGGAAAAGCTAAAGCATTTCCTCAGTTGTTACTCCCTATTGAGAATTGTTTGGGTGGTTTTTAATTCGCATTTTTGTGTAGAGTTTGAACTTTTGAAATGCTTATCAGAGTTTGACTTAAGTCAGGTGATATATTTATTGAAATGAAGCAGTACTTTTTTTTTTTTTATAATTTTACTAGACTATCTAGCTAATCTTCATTGTTTAGGAGTTGAATTGTGCAATTTTCTCATTGAGAAGTATAAATCCATAGTTTTGCTGAGGGAAGATTCTCTAGTATTTTAAATTTTGGATGAACTATTGTTTTGGGATATCTCAAATTTTAAGTTACTTGGTTTCTCTTTTTATTCCCCTTATCGTTATGTTCTATATTTCCTTTTTGGATTTGAGATTGTTAATGATTAATTGTTTGTAATGTTTTCACGTTTTGAGTCATAGGTCCTTGCAACATTTTTCCCTTAATGTAGAGTTTCACATGTTTGTGTATCTGGTTAAACCTGTGATGTGTGTCTGGTTAAATCTGTGATGTTAAATCTTGTTTAACTTTAGTGTGCTGAAGTTTCTCTAGTAAGATGGATGAAACATCACTTGTCAAAGGCAAGGTTGGGGGAGGTTGTGGGTTCGATTCATTTTGGAGCGAGGTTGTTGGTTTCTTATCAAAATAATAATAATAATAAAAAAGATCTTGTTTAACTTTAGTGTCATTGTTGAGCAGTAGGTTGATCCTGCTTTATTTTGAATGTGCTTGCTGTCCAAAAGTTTAATCCGGAGGTCAAGAATTTAGATGCAAGCAATAGAAATTTTCGAGTTTTATAATTTCCATCTTGTATGATACTATGATTACTCAATTTTATGTGCAGTAGTACTATTTACTTTACACCTTTTCATTATTATTTGAATCGCAAGTTCTTTTTCTTTGAGTTATAGTTTTTTTCTTAGTAATGTAATTGTGAATCAGGCAGATGTAACCAGAATGTAGTTTCATAGTCATGCTATGGTAGTCCTTTTTCATAGTTTGTATGTGTGCCTTTTTAGAGATCAAATCAGGAAGTGATGAGTTACCTTCCACTTTTTTCTGTTGCAACTTAGCATTAATATTGATAAGAAGCGGCATTATTTGCAGGTTATTTGGTGGCAGTGATCATAAAGATTTGAGCTTTTCTTGTAAGTGGACATCATGGCTAGGGCTCTTGTTCAATCGACAAATCTTCCCGCCACAGTTGTTGGTGATAATCATGGGCAACTTCGAGGATCGGGAAAAAACAAGAGAACAGTTAAAATGATGTGTAATGCGCGGGCATCATCCCAGAAAGTACATAGCTTCATGGGGTTGCGGCAGATAACTGCTCTGGATACAATGTTGAAATCTAAACAAGATTTTGGATCCAAGGTAGCAGCAGCAATTTCTCTTCCACGTGGAAGGGCAAGACGAGGAGTTGTTAAAGCCATGTTTGAACGCTTCACGGAGAAAGCTATTAAAGTTATCATGCTTGCACAAGAGGAAGCTAGACGTCTGGGACACAATTTTGTTGGTACAGAGCAGATCCTATTGGGGCTTATTGGTGAGGGGACTGGAATTGCTGCCAAGGTTCTTAAATCGATGGGAATAAATCTGAAGGATGCACGGGTTGAAGTTGAGAAGATCATTGGGAGAGGAAGCGGGTTTGTCGCTGTGGAGATACCATTCACTCCCCGTGCCAAGCGTGTTTTGGAACTCTCACTCGAGGAGGCCCGTCAACTTGGTAAGTATGAATTTTCTAAAACATGTAGTCTCTATTCCCCTCTATTTTTCTCATGTATTTCCTTTCGTAGAATTCATCTTGAACACGACCTCACATCAGTGGCTAAACTGGTCTTATGTTGGATTGTTTTAATGTGGCTCTACTCATCTTCTAAGAGAACATAGCTTTCTTAGTAAATCATTTCTTTGAGCTATTGTGTTACAAATATTTGATTTAAAGAAAAATCAAAAGCAAAAGGGTGCATCTTTTGAAGTAATATAGCACGTTCTGGAATTCTGGGCATTTTAATCTGCAGATGGAGGACTATCAATGGTAATCTTTGTCCCATATTTCAGGTCATAACTATATTGGGTCTGAGCACCTGCTTCTGGGACTACTGCGTGAGGGTGAAGGTGTTGCAGCCCGCGTGCTTGAAAACCTTGGTGCTGATCCCAGTAATATTCGCACACAGGCAAGTTTTTTTGCTTAGCTCACTCTATTCCCTTAATCATTTATTGTTTTTGATCTTAAGATGGAATATCTTATGAAGTTCTAAATTTGGTTGATCATAGTAGGTTATTCGAATGGTCGGCGAGAGCACAGAAGCAGTTGGTGCAGGAGTTGGAGGTGGCAGCAGTGGCAACAAAATGCCTACTCTTGAGGAGTACGGAACCAATTTGACAAAATTGGCGGAGGAGGTACCATTGCGAATAGTGGATGTATTTTTATGTTAATTTGTATGATTGCAAGTTCTCATTTGGGGGTTTTCAATTGATTCACAGGGAAAATTAGACCCAGTTGTTGGAAGGCAACAACAAATAGAACGTGTGACTCAAATCCTAGGAAGGCGAACGAAGAACAACCCCTGCCTGATAGGAGAACCAGGTGTTGGAAAAACAGCAATAGCAGAAGGGCTTGCTCAACGAATTGCAAATGGTGACGTTCCCGAAACAATTGAGGGAAAGAAGGTGAGATCAGATTTTTTGTGACAATCAGTTGTCTCAAATGTAGGAAATATCATATAGATTCTTAGACTCTGTTTAGTTTGATATCTAGATAAGATTTTTCATTTTCGAATGTCAGAAAAGCATAACATTCTGAAATTATCATTTGGTGGAGCCAACTGGAAAACAATAGCTAAAATATATTCATTTTTCATTGTTAAACTTGAACTACATGAGAGAGTTACTAAAATAACTGAAAGTGATTGATGATCTTTGCTGTTATGTTATATTGTTCTCCTAAAATGTTGAAATGTGTCTCAAATAATCTGGGGCACTTTATTTTATGTTACAAATCTAAAACGTCAATTGGGGAAAAGAGGTCTCTATTGGATCGGATTGTTGTTTTTAGGGAAAATGACTTATAAATGCTTGATGTGATTCAGGTCATCACCTTAGATATGGGTCTTCTTGTGGCTGGTACAAAATATCGTGGAGAGTTTGAGGAGAGGCTAAAGAAGCTGATGGAAGAAATCAAACAAAGCGATGAGATAATTCTTTTCATTGATGAGGTGCACACATTGATTGGAGCAGGAGCGGCCGAGGGTGCAATTGATGCTGCAAACATCTTGAAACCAGCACTTGCAAGAGGGGAACTCCAGGTAATTTTAGTTCATTCTTTGGTTGCCATTGGAGCTGTGGGTGCTTTATGCTGGTTCGGATTTTCAGCTTGTTTTCAGCCATTCTATTGAGAGCCCTATGTGAGAAGATAATGTTCAAAGTTAATAGGTCATAATTATCCTCTGCAATTGGCCACTTCCAGTTAATTGATATGCTTGGCTTAGTTTATAAACAACTCACTTATGTATAAGTCTTAGTTGTGTGGCTGTTTCATCTTTCTGTTCTTTCACTGTTTAGCGTGGTGTTTAGCGCATTTGACAATGGAGGGTTGACAATTCAGTTTACTGGTTTTCATTGTTTTTAGTTTTATAATCAACTCTCTTATGTACAAGCCTTAGTTACGAGGCTGTTTCAACTCTATTTTCTTTCACTGTTTAGCATATGTGACAATGGAGGAGGGTTGACAATTCAGTCTACTGGTTTTCAGTGTCTTTAGTTCCTTTGATTGTATTATTTGTATTTCTAGGTTCCTACATGTTCTTCGCCACTTACTAGTTTCACTGTCCGTAAACTAAACTACAAATTTTCGTATCCTCTCACATTTTACCTGACCTCTGTTTAGCATGACCAATGTGCATTAGAAAATCCTTCATTTACCTACGCTAGAATGGATGTCTAAGTTACCTTTAAAGTAATATTGATAGTTTAGTTTTATTGGTGCAGTGTATAGGTGCAACAACACTGGATGAATACAGGAAGCACATTGAGAAAGACCCAGCTTTGGAAAGACGATTCCAGCCTGTAAAGGTTCCTGAACCATCTGTTGATGAAACCATACAGATTCTTAAAGGGCTTCGGGAAAGATATGAAATTCACCACAAGCTCCGTTATACAGATGAAGCATTAGTAGCTGCTGCCCAACTGTCGTACCAATATATCAGGTTTGTAATGTTTTTACTCTTCTAGTTTTCTAGACTCCTCTCGAGATAAGCTGATGAATGTTAATGTTGCTCAGGTAATGTAAAACTTAGAGAAGTGTTTTATCTTTGTTACTCTGAAAACTTTAAACTATTGTGATTGTCTAAAATCTTTGCTAAATATGTGCAGAGAAGTTGGAACATGGGATTTGGCTTGAGATTGTTTCATAGTTTGTTTATTAATCTTTAGTTTACTACAACAGCTTTTTGGTCATAGTTTAAATGATTATGGAAATAGGTAGCATTGGATAAGCTCTTTCTCTTTTGTTTAAGTCGTCAAAGTTCTTAATTTCGATAATCAACTAATCACTGCAATTCCCATATTTTTTTTTTTGAAACCGCAATTCCCATACTTATATACTTTGTTTTAACAAATTGCAAATGACCTTTGTCGTCTCCTGAAAGTATCAAGTATTTAAATGTTTTACTCTTGACCTGGGATTTGTGAAAATAGACAAGTGTGGGATTCATTTTTTTACCTTTGTTCTTCCCTTACATAAATTGTGCTCTTTTGGAGGTACAAACTTTCATCAATCTTTACTAGTATTAGGCTATTAGCATTATTATTATTACTGCAATTTCTCGATGGAGTTTTCTGATGTTTTTTTTTTTTTTTTCTATTTATCAGTGATCGCTTTCTTCCTGACAAAGCCATTGATTTGGTTGATGAGGCTGGTTCTAGGGTTCGTCTACGTAATGCCCAGGTATTTATCTTTTTCTCCTTGTTATAGCTACTGCTTACGCTACCGTAGGATGAATTTATGTTATTGATTACTTAATCATCTGCAGCTCCCTGAGGAAGCAAGGGAACTTGAGAAAGAGCTGAGGCAAATTACCAAGGAGAAAAATGAAGCTGTTCGCAGTCAGGACTTCGAGAAGGTACTTGACTTTCTGCTATTAAAGTCGATTGTATTACCTGCTAACGATCTCTTTGAGGAGCATAAGTTTCTTTTCGTGCCCTCCATGGAACAGCTGTTTGTATCTGATTTATGTGCTTAAATTTCTTAGTAGATATGTTGTTCAGACACCTGTTTTCGAATTCAAAGAGGATATTTGATTATTATTTGACATGATCTTGAATTCTTTTTGGTATTATGATTTTGTCGGAATTGTAGTTTTCTACCAAGTAGACTCACAAGTGAAGAATTCTCGACAGGCTGGCGAACTGAGAGATAGGGAAATGGACCTCAAGGCGCAGATTGCTAACCTCGTCGACAAGGGGAAAGAGAAAAGCAAGGCAGAGAGCGAGGCTGGTGAGACAGGTCCTATTGTGACTGAAGTGGACATACAACATATAGTATCATCGTGGACGGGCATTCCAGTTGAAAAAGTATCCAGTGACGAATCTGATCGCCTTCTCAAGATGGAGGAAACACTCCACAAAAGGGTCATCGGTCAGGACGAGGCTGTCAAAGCTATCAGTCGTGCCATCCGCCGTGCTCGTGTTGGACTGAAAAACCCCAACCGACCGATTGCCAGCTTTATATTCTCTGGTCCAACTGGTGTTGGAAAGTCGGAACTTGCGAAGGCCCTGGCTGCATACTATTTTGGCTCCGAGGAAGCCATGATCCGGCTTGATATGAGTGAATTCATGGAAAGGCACACCGTCTCGAAGCTCATCGGTTCACCACCTGGTTATGTTGGTTACACAGAGGGCGGTCAGCTAACTGAAGCTGTGCGACGCCGTCCATACACTGTGGTTCTCTTTGATGAGATAGAGAAGGCTCACCCTGATGTCTTCAACATGATGCTTCAGATTTTGGAAGATGGACGACTAACAGACAGCAAAGGACGAACTGTAGATTTCAAGAACACGCTGCTGATAATGACCTCTAACGTCGGAAGCAGTGTGATTGAGAAGGGTGGTCGTCGGATTGGGTTTGATCTCGACTATGACGAGAAGGATAGTAGCTACAACCGGATTAAGAGTTTAGTGACTGAGGAGCTGAAACAATACTTCAGACCGGAGTTCCTGAACAGGTTGGATGAGATGATTGTTTTCCGACAGTTGACAAAGTTGGAGGTGAAAGAGATCGCCGACATCATGTTGAAGGAAGTGTTTGACAGATTGAAGGCAAAGGAAATCGAGCTCCAGGTGACGGAGAGGTTCAGAGATAGAGTAGTCGATGAGGGTTATAGTCCGAGCTATGGCGCTAGGCCCTTGAGACGAGCAATAATGAGGCTTTTGGAGGACAGCATGGCCGAGAAGATGTTGGCAGGAGAGATCAAGGAAGGCGACTCTGTCATCGTCGACGTGGATGGCGATGGAAATGTCACCGTGCTCAATGGAAGCAGCGGCGCTCCCGAGTCATTGCCCCCCGCGATACCAGTGTAAAACAACAGATCCATTCCTCTTTCCATTTGATCACAACCATGTTACTTGTACTAGTTTACTTGCAATAACATTCAGTTAGGTTTTCATTTGTTGTGTTCTGCATGGTGGGTGGGCACATTGAGATCACATTTGATGTTGAAAAATCTAAAGAGGTATTTGTATTGGATTCTATTTATCCCAGTAGATGAATGCCTGACTTTCAGTATCTGTACCATGTAAAAGTAGAAATATTATAAAACCACGTCATCGCCTGCATTAAATCGAACTGAGTAGAAGCGTTTGATCCGTGAAGCTGACTAATTATGTTTTTGTGGTATGTTCCTGATGCATCCTACATTATAACTTCCTCTATTATCAGTGTGCTTTGAGAGTACTGTATAAAACATTTTCATTTCTTGTGATCTTTACAATAATTCAATCATAGTTCCACTTGCATGAGCAAATACATTAATCTACAAACAAATTGTAAACTTATCTCTAACTTTTCCCATCCCTATTTTTTTCATGATAAAAATAAAAACCATGGATTCTTAATGACTACCAAAGCTGAGCATTAATCATAAATTCATCACTTGAACATTACTGGCAAAGGCTTGCTTTCCAAAAATGCCTGGAACAGCACAAGAGATCTCTCAGGCTGCGAAAATGGAGCTTCGTGCGACGCTCCTCGGATTGTGGCAAATGAAAGCATGTTACCATAAACTTGAGTCCATCCACCCACCTGAAATCAGAAAATGGCCAGTAAATTCACATCAAACACCAAACAAATATTGATGAACATCACTTTTAGGGGGAATGTACTAAAATCTTTTGGTATATATATAAATTCTCCCTAGTTTCTATTTTAGCTTAACATAAACAACATAACTTTAATTTTTTAAAAACTATTAATATTGTGAGTGTTATGTGTTCCAACTTTTTTTTCGGCCCGTTCCTACTTAAACTCAGGTATTCCCCTAAGATTCAGTCAGGCTATTAAGTTTATTTTTTGATACAACTACTAATAAACAAGAGAAGTTTAAAAGTAAAACATATATTAGAAGTATTGAGAAATGAATTAAGTGCAGCAATAACAAAAAATGAGAAGATATAGAGAACAGGTTACTAAACAAGTTTACCTGTTTTCCTGCAAACCAGACTCTATAAGGCACAGTTGTGTTCAAAACCAGGGTTTTCGCCAACCTTTGAACCACTTTTCGACTTCCGATCAAAGGGATGACGGAATCTTGATCTCCACTGCAATTAGAAGGGTATTCATTATTTTCGGAAACAGTCGTAGACTACTAACATCATGGAAGAATTAAGTAAATTAGGAAATTTACCTATATATCATGACTGGAATCCCAGCCTTGACGATTGAACCTACGATGGGTACTGTCGGAATCTCAACGTCGAGCACTTGATAATCCAGGATACTGCACTCATCAAAGTCTTAAAAATCAATTCAACTTGAAACTAAGAAATTATGGATAAGAAAGAATACCCGAAAACAAAGTAACAGAGTAGTAGCACAGGTTTGTATTTTTCAATTGTCACAACTATCCATATTAGTCCCAATTTCGAGGTTTTACGGATCAAAACTTAAGTAGTTAAACCAAAATTTCAGATGATGAGACTATCTAGCAACTGGACTGCCTGAATCATTGCTTGACTGTCACTAAATTGATTATCATGAACTAATTGTTTAACAGTTAGAATAAGCTTCAGCACATAATATACTTCATTAGGGGAAAGAAGAAAGATTACTTGCTGCAGACTAGCCATCTATTGACTCCAAGAAGACGAGCGTGGAGAGCATTTTGCACATCCCGCCGGTTCAAATAATTCAGTGTTTCGTCTTCCACACATACATCAATCGGCTCTGAAACTTGCTGTTGTAACAATGAAACCAAAGTTGGTTTAAGAATAAAGAGAACAGTGTACTTGAGAAAGGAAAAGAATAACATGTATTCAACTGACCTGGGGACTAATTATCTTGGATTGTGCAAGAACTGAAGCTATGCAGACGTCGAGGGTGACATCATACTTGTCGACGAATCTACTAGTTTCTCTGCTCACTTGGCTCATCACTTTTGAACAAACGGGCGAAACACTGCCTCTATACAACTCGCTTACAAACCGAGAGTAGTTACAAGCCGAAGTGAAAATCTCATATGTGGAATCTGATATCAAGCCATGAGACCAAACGTACTCTGCTCTCGAGTTGAAGTCAGTAGCAAATTCAAGAACTGGATTACCAAGCTGCACTTCAACAATTGGTCTCTCTTCACTCAACAAGTTCATTACAAAGTTAAACAAATTTTCACTTCTACAGTCCTATAATCAAAAAAAATTTCCATGCATGCAGACTACAGTTACAGAAAGATATGTTTTGACAGTCGCGCTACTCACTGCAATCCCTTTAAGATTAAATAACTTCTCTTTCTTGTTGAATTGAAGTATCAACTCCGCAAGTTGCGGCACGTAGTGACCTGAAAATGGTTTGAAACTTCAAAATAATTATCTTCTCATAGTCATATTAACAAAAAACTTAAAGAATGCAAAGGGTGTGGACATACCAGCATAACTTTCTCCTGTTAAAAACAGGTCTCTAAGCTTGTATTGTGGAAACTTCTCCAACCAGTTTTGCAAGAATTGTAGATTATCTTTGGCTTAAGAAAACAAAGGCAAGAAATTGACATCACAGTATTCAGCACTACCAAAAACAACTACAACAAAGGCTCGATCCCAAATTAGTTGGGTCACCTACATGGATCAAACTCTTCCATTGCGCTCGATTTTACATTTATATTTATTTGATTCATTTCATAAAGAGTGGCAAAATTTTACATTGGTTGTCAACCTATTACAACCCTCCCCATTTTCCGGACATGGATAACATGCTTGGGGCCCCTCATCCTTTATCCAGACTTGGGACCGGCTACGTAGAGCATACCGTATAGTGTATAGTTTTCAGCACTAGCAATCAATGAAAAAATAAATCTAAATCCATTTTTCTAAAACACACCATATATTGATCTTCAAATAATCTATCAAATGTGAATGAAATGTAACAAATGCTACAATTATAAGCAAACGCATGCCTGTTATCTTGTCACCCACAGCTGCATAAGATGAGGCATCAGTGGAGTAAGAAAACCCAACTCCAATTGGTGATTCCAAGTACAACATGTTAGCCACTACAGTGAAAAAACAACACAAAAACATTAGTACCCAAAAATCAATCACAAATAAATTACACAAACATTTGAAAAAATAGACCCATAGTTTTTTTTTTTTTTTTTTCAAACTAAATGTACCTTTGTTCCAGCTATGTTCATTTCTCACCAGAACCTCTCCTCTTGGCCTGAAAGGCCCATTTTCAGAAAATGCCCCAACACCCACAGAAGAACAACCAGGACCTACACAAAAATCAAACCAAAAACCCCTCAAAAAATAATTAAAAAAAGCACAACAACAACAACAACATAGAGCCTCAATTTTAAATCAGTTGGGGTCGGCTCCGTAGATCAGACTCTTCCATTCCACTCGATTTAATGCAATCCATAGTCTAAAAAGTTTTTTAAAAAAAAAACACACACACGCACACATCTCTAGCTTAATCTCTTAATTTGTTGAGAACCCATTAAATGTATGAGACAAAAGAGAGGATTCACAATTTCAGACCTCCATTCAACCAGAGCACAAGAGGCTTTGATGCTGGATCTAACTCTGCTTCAACAAAGTAGTAAAACAGGGCTCTCTGTTTCTTCTCAACAGCATCAACAGTGACATACCCAGAGAATTGTTGGAACCCAACATGGGGTTGGCCAGGCAAAGCTGTGATCTTGTCAGTTAGGCCTGGAAATGCTGCAATTTCAAAGGGAAATCCTAGAAGAAGAAACAGTTGTGCAGTTACAGCCCAGGTCTTGTAGTGCAAAATGTGCACGATTTGAGAGAAAGCCATGAAGCACAAGAGAGCAGAGAGAGTGTGAGAGAGAGAGAGAGTGAGTGGTGAAGAGATTCTACAGAGATGTGAATCAGTGATGGATTGGTTTAAATAAACAGAAAAGCAACAAAGAGGGGCCTTTTTGAGAGAGGGAGGGGGGGAGTCAAAGGTGAGTTGACCAGTGAGAGACTTACAGTTGGGCCCTTTTTGGTATACTGAGTTAATGCAGAGCTGCTCTGCTTACAAAGGACCTGATTTGAGCTGCATCCCTGTTTGTATGCTAAGGTTTTAGGCCTTCTCGTTTAGAATGTGGGTGAGATATCTCTCAACTTACAGTTATCTCTCCCTCTTTTCATAGGGAGATATCTTTTAAGAGATATCTCAATATTCATGAAAGTTATCCTCACTAAATTATTTTTTAAAGTCACAAAAATAAACTAAACGACGCCTTTAGTCTTCCTTATTGAGTCTCACGAAGTTATCTTTACTTTCAATAATTAGTGGCAAAAATGAACAAATGATAAGTCTTTTGGTCTTCTACTTACTAACAATTGGTTAAACCAAGTGGTAAGGGACTTGGTCTTCTTAAGCGAGGTTTCGAGTTCGAGTATCATGAAAGAAAAAAAGATTTAGTTTAGGGATGTTCCATATAAGGAGGTCATCCTCCACGAATTAAAGAGCACCTTGATGAAAAACCAAAAAAAAAAAAAAGCATAGATGAAAAAGACTCAGCTTCTACTTTTTTTTTCTCATAATCGTTTTTTTTTCTCCCATGTTATCTAACACAAATTGTGCTTAGTAATCCAAAAGTTTGAGCATTATCTAATATTTATTTATATACATGCAAGAAGGTCAACATTAACGGGTCCATCACGTCAACAACAAACTCGGCATCTATTTTTCTTCTCAAATCATGTGATAAATACAAATTATGAACATAACTCTTAAAAAATACTTCATTCGGTCTTTATATAAGTCGTTCGAGTAAAATTTTTTATTCAAAATTGTAAGTCGTTTTTAGAAATTTAAGAATATATTTATTACATTTTTACATATTTTACACTTATATAATTCAAATATTTATAAATTTTCAATTCTTCAATTCATTTAATGTCAAAATATATATATATATATATATATATATGCAAATTACACTCATAATTAAGCTACCTTAATTCTTGTGTCTTAACTTAAACGACTTATATAAATGATCGGAGGGAGTACATAGTAGTCTTATCTAGTTCTGTTTCCATGTAAATATGTTAAAATGTACAAAGAGAAGTCCCAAGTTAATAAGAAAAAATGACAACTATATTTAATAAAGACTGTTGAAGGTGACTTTAGATTATCATCTTCCTTTCTTTAACTCTTTTGGTAATGCTAGTAATGGTGATGTCAAGAGTTTTGTTTTCAATTTCATAAGGAAAAATGGAAGAGCTAAATAGAAAAAAAATAAAAAAAAAAATCTCAAGGAGTATGTCTTGTGTTTATAATGAATATGCATGATTGATGGCATGTAGGGACCTTAATTAATTAATTATCTAACCAAACAACAAAAAGGTTAAAGAACACATTCCACTAATTATATAAGTGTTGTAAAAGAGAGGTAGTAATGATGGTTTATGCCATATGTGAGCTAGAGAGAGAATATCAAATTAAAGAGTAATGTATATATCTTGCCCCCTCATTTGTTTCTTTCTTTAAAATGGGAAGCATAGATAAAAGCTTAATATAAATATTTTTCATCTGATTTAACTCCAAAGATAAATGCTTTGATATGAGATAAGATCAAGAGAGACAAACCACCCAACTCATAATGTAATACCTCAAATTAATAGGCAACAGGCTATTCGGACCCCATGTTTTGCTTCCTTTACCTTATTTTTAAAATTTTTTTTACTGCTTTTATCGCACTTTTTTGTAAATAATTACAAGACTACCCCTCACCCTCAACGAATGTTTACCCCATCTTTTTTTTCATCCCAACACCCCTCAATCATCTCTATTTCTCGGTTTTAGTCATCGTAGAACACTTATACTATGTCACCAAGTGTGATAGAAGTGTTTTTTCGTTGAACGAGGTTAAATGTAGTCACGTCGTGTCTAAAAATGAAAAGTGTCGCCCACAGAGTTCGACTAACTCTGATCGATAATGCGAAGTGAACTCAATTTTAATTGGTCACGGAAAGGTCCAGCCGAGACCTCTAAAGAGGTGTCGGCCATGTGGGCACAAGTACTAAAAACGAACAACAAATTTTCATAACTCCTAAAAAATATATGATAATGACAAAAAAAGTGGATTTTGTTAGAAATCGCTTAATATTAATGATTTTATCACGATTTTGCACCCAAAATGCAAGATTTAACCTTCAAATCGAAGCCTTACACTCAACAACAAAATCACAAACAATACCAACTCAAAAATAAAAAAGTAAAAACTCCAAAAAACTTCGAAATCAACACTAAATGAGATGATGAATGTACTCGTGGCATCGAATCGATGTGGTTTTGCTCGGATTTTGTCAAATTTGAGTTGGTGATTAGAATGTGATTTTGAGAGAGGGTGATTGGGGTATACGTGAGTGAGGTGAGTATAAGGTGACTCATGCATTTCTACGTCAAAGATGAGCCTTGGTCCTATCGCTTGGTTGTCATACATAAATTTACCTTTTATTTAAATTTTTAATTTTTTCAATAATTAATTTTCAAAATTAATTAAAAGTTATGCAGTTAATACATTTGGGTTTTTCACCAGTGATGACTGTTGAACCCAAAGGATTATTTTAATTTTCAAAATTAAGGAGTTGTGTTTTTAGGGAAACAACTCTTCAACTATTATTTAAGTGCGACTAAAACACAAATTCAAATACTGAATTTTTTCGAAATTAATTGTTTTGTGAGAGAGAAAGATATACAGTTTGGCGGACTTCCAAATTTGTGATTTCTAAATTTGAAAGGCACTCCAATTGAATCCTAAAGATAAGTTTTTGAAAATTTTTTATCACCAAATTAAGAAACAATTATGTCTTAAGACCTTGCCCGTAGAGTAAGGTGACTGCATTATCATTTAAGGGGAGTGGAGAGAGAGTGTAATTAATGGGAAAGTTGAAATTTTTACTCAAAAGTGTTCATTAAAGTGTGAATGGGGCGGCAAATGAATGAATAGATAAACAATGAGACCATTTTTATGTTCTCGAGGCAACGCTTTCTCTCTAGACATATCTTAATGTCTTCTCTACTTGACTTTATATTGTTCTCTAGGCAACGCTTTCTCTATAGACATATCTTATTGTCTTCTCTACTTGACTTTATATTCACAAAACAAATTAATATTATTTGGTGTGAATTAATGGGAGCACTAGTGATGAAATTGAAAGAGCCCCACTGGTTATTATTATGCTCGACCGACCATAGTGTATAGTAGCTACATTAATGAATATTGATTGGATTTGTTGAAATAGACGTCATTGGCATTGATCATGAGCGGAGCCACATACAGATTTGCTGCTCACATGTATGCCCAGGGTAACTCTGCTTTAAATTAAGGGTAGTCTTAGATGACTCAAAAAGCCCAGGACTCAAACAATCTCACCCTTAATTTAAATTCATTATTAATGTTTGGGGATAGAGGGTAATTAGGTCTTTTACTTAGGTAGTTATCTTAAATTGTTAACAAAAAAATTTTTGAGTCCGGACTCAAAGAGTCTAAACAGATTTTTTGTTAAATTAATGTCTAGGCTACCTTAGATTCAGCTTAGAGGAGTTTGAAGTCCTGGCCCCGCCCCTGATATTGACTATATATAGTAAGTTGTGAAATTAACATGCAAATTTCAGGGTGCAGTTTCTTTCGTTTAGTTGTCAAACTCAAAGTATCGTTGTACTATTTAGACTCATGAATTTGGACTCAAAAATATTTTTATTTCATAGTCATCCTCAAGCAATAGATTAAGCAAATACGATCACTTGTAAAATTCTTTTGATACCCCTAAAACATTTGTAAATTTTTTTAAAACTCCCTTATAATTTATGACTCATTAGTCTAAATAGATTTATTGTACTGAAAAAGAACCAAACACTAATTGTTTCTTCTTCTTCTTCTTTTTTCGCTTAGTCTAATTGTTTTGTGTATGCATAGTCATTATATTGAGCACATACATAGTATATTTTAGAAACACCTATGTACATATATAGTTTCTCTTTTGATATCAAAATATGCTATTGTTGAGAGACAAAAGACTTGGGAATTGTGGGCAGCGTACTGTCTTGCAAAGGAAGCAAAACTCAACTTTTCCTTCACTTTGTTCATTCTCTTTAGCCTTTTCTCTCTCGCTTCACTTGCTACCTCTTCTTGTATGTATATGATGATTCTTCCTTTCTAATTGTTATCTTATCCATAAAAGCTAATGTACTTCACTTTCTTTCCCCAAATCTTATGCTCACATAAAATGTACATATGCCACATGTAATTAAGCATACATATTACATATTGTATACATTACGACGACATATATATAGAATACTTACGTGGGTCAATTGAGATTATATAGAAATATATAATAATAAGGAATGGATAAGCAGTACTTTATTGAGAAATCAAACATTTTTTTGGCTTTTTTATGAGTGGGGGGCCTAGTACTCAGCATTGTTTTCTGTCTCATTCATCTTTGAAACCAACCACTTTGCTTAATTATATACAGGATATTCCTCTTTAGCAATTCATGTGTGCTAGCTGATGAAATCATTCAGTCAGTCTTCAATGAAATGATATCACTTCATCACATATTTGTTGGATATTAATGTGAATTATAAGACTCCTTTGCTTTCTGCCCAAGCATGACTTGATGAAGAATCATAGAAAAGACTACAGCATGTTCAATGTTACATTCCTCACAAGATAACTGTTTCTGGAAAAACTTTCACAATTTATAAACAAATATTTTGAGCATATAGTTATACTTCAAACTATACATGTTTAACCCTGCAAAAAGGTTGAAAATTATTTCAATCTATTAGGTAATGCTCAAGATCTATTACGCACTCGAAGAACTCGTTCCTGTAGCCTACTCTAACTAATTTGGGATTGAGACTTTGTTATTGTTATAGAAGTCTTAAAGAAATTCACAGGTATTTTTCAACTTTGTTTTGTCAACTGAATGATTTGATTACCTACTCGCACCACCACATAAACAAAGCAATGAATTCCAAGAGCACTAAAGCATTAACAAACAAACACTAAGTATTATATTTATCATATTCAATATTCAAATCAAAGACTAGCATTGGATTCAAGTATCCAAGGGAGATATTCAAAAGGGCTTGACCTTTCTCACACAAAATAGTAACGTATGGTGAATTAAGAACCATTAGAAACACATTCAATCAATATTTTCTATTAACAAGTGGATGAGACCTATAGAACATAAAGTTGGAGAGTGTTAGTTAGGAGTGGGCCAAAAACCCCTTTAGCCTATATCACATATACATTTTTTCACTTTTTTACATACTTTGCTCTTAGTGCTCGTCTTTTTCACTGGGAAATGCTTTTAATGCATCAATAGTGTTATTTTATTTAGAGGATCACAAGTCATCTACTGCTGCAACAACAACATAGCCTCAATCCCAAATTAACTGGGGTCGACTACATGGATCAAACTTTTCCATTGTGCTCGATTAAGTGCAATTGATGGTGAACTTTGCAAACCATTCAAATCCCTATTAATTAATGCATCTCATGTTAACTTTGATCTACCCCTACCTCGTCGAATTTCTACAGTTTTTATTGAGTCAAGTTTTTTAATTGGAGCATTTGTAGGTCGTCTTTGTTGGTGATCAAACCATCGCAACCGCCCTTCCCTAATCTTTGTATCAATTGGTGCTACTGCTACTTATCTTTGAATTTTTATATTTCTTATTCTATCTTTACGAATTTTACCACACAATCCATCTAAGTATCATCATTTCTGCTACGTTCACTTTATGTAATTGTTGTTGCAAGTCATCTACTGCTAAACCAAAGTTTATTCATACAACATGTTTTAAAGGTCATCAAAGAGCCTAGTTACCTACAGCCTAGCTAATGTAGTGCCATATAGTGTATGTCACTCATGCTACATATATGCCATCTACTACGTTCAACTTAAAATAGACAAACAAACATTATTAATCCTGCTCTCAGTCTATGATCATTAGGAAACATCTCATCTATTAAAGTTCACAAATTGATGAAGACAACAAATAAAACACCTTAATTACGTTTTGCATGCTCATCCAAACAAGCATGGATGACGTTTGCGCATTTTGAGGACCATCCGATGCATGCTAATATAACTCTTTCATCTCGTCTCAATTGATGGCTTGATGCAAGTGAAGAAAAAATCTATATTAAACTATCACTAGAACAAGCAAAAGTTGGTGATAGTCAGGCAGTCTAAGGATCAAAATCATCTAATAAAGTGATGAAGAAAGATTTCAGTAAAACAAGAAATTATTTGAACATAATTGATGTAGAGATATTACCCCTACCATCTGCATAAGTTACTGTCTAATGAGCTAAAGCTTTGGGCCTTCACAAATTACCTATCAGTTTTCTTTAGTCTTATCATCCATTACTGTAATACTAATACTAATTACTAGAGAATACAGTCATTGGTTTATAAACCAAGAAGAAGAATTTGATGGATTGGCGATCAACTCGTTCTGCTACATCCATTTTATTCACATCAGTTTCATGTTCATCCGAACTATAGTTTTTATGTACAGTTTCAAGATCTTAAGCGTTTGATCCTTGCTTTTTCGATATCCTAAACTTAGCACCATAATGAAATTATGAGCATTATATAAGATTCGGGGAAGCACAAATGGCACCAACGAGTAGAGAGCAAGATAAATCAAGAACCCAATGCAAGTACCCGAGAGGCAGACATTGAAAATTTGCAAAGAATGGTGTCAACTATAGCAACTTTGCCTGCAACATTCAAGGAAAATAAATCTCTGCACCTGCAACGCTGCAACAGGTTTGTGGTTTGTGGTTTGCTGTTTGCTATATCTGCAGACTAGGCTTTGTCAATTTCCTTGCGAGAGGCTTCCCACAACTGTCGCTCTATCCCCAGCTTCCTAAGCTCTATTAAACCACGCTCAACTGTAGAAACAAAAACATTTGTTACGGCATATTGCCTTTATTACTTATTAGTTAGATCTCGATTATCTAGAAAGTAACAAAAATAAGCAACCCATCTTGTTGAAGCTCCTTCGTGTACAGGGCGTTTTCCCAAATTCAGCCAGTAACTCTTTCAATGAAAGAAAATCGCTTTTCTTAACTAAAATTATTAGGTTGCGATTAAGAAGCAATTGAAGATCTTGAATGGTTATAAAGCTCTCAAATGATTATAGATAAGAAGAAATTACCATCAACGGCATCATGGGAAGTTGGTGTATGGCCAATACGATTGATCCAAAACTGTAATCTTTCGTCTGCAATATCTTCTTCTACACCATGACTTTTGGCTCTTCTCCAGAAATAAGTCAGCCACGCCTGAGTGAATAATTTAATTCTAGCAGAATAAGAACTTCAATGTAGTTTTATGGCAAACAGCAACCATGAGAACAAGTGTTCGAAATTAGAATAGAAAGACTTAAATTAGAGTTAGATATGCAATAACAAACCTCCTTGAAAAGAATGTCTTCTGCTTCATCTTGAGTTAAATCTGTTGAGATAGAAAAATTAAGAGAAGTAAGATCATGAGATAGTGGAAGTGAAGTCAACTATCAATGAGCACATGCTAAACCTCTCCATTATCCAAAGACGTTGAATAATAAACTTACCAAACGCTTCCATGAACTTCAGATCGCCAGGTGAGTTAAGATCTGCCACATCAAACACACAAGGAAGATAAGCAGGGGCACATAAAGGAGGAGCCAACAATTCACTGGGTTACACATAAAAGCAATTATTGTACTGAATAAGAATCGAATATTTCCCCAATAATCCACCATACAACTAACAATTTTCGCTCCGATTTAATAAGGATTTTATCCATTAAATCTCTAAAATTCCCATGATCTAGTCCCAATAACAATTGTCAAGCAACAAGAAAATTGTAATCTAGCGTGGATGGGGAGTCAAAGATCAGGTCACCCCCATTACAAATGATAACATTCATCATTGGTCAACTTCATAACCACATTAGATTAGATTAAATACATTCAGATAAGCTTATTGTTATTTAGATGGTACGTAGGAGCACCAATCATCGACCAAAGGATATCATCTCCATAGGGTCCCTCAGTCTGCAAGTTGATGTATGAAGTGCATGAAGCTTAAATTTTATAATCTGATATTCCATGCCTTATCAATGAAACATTTATCAAGTAAAAGTTTGAATTCTGAACTTGACAACAAGACCACTTAATCAACTTACAACTAGAAGTGCTGGAAAGAAATGAGCTATAAGACACTATTAACTTGAAGGGATTTTGTCAAAACCTGAGATGGGTCGAAGCATATTTGGGCGCCGACGCTGGGCTAATGCAAGTACAACAGCATCCTCAACCTTGAAATACAGCAATGATGGATATAAACATTTGTAGATACATTTTCAATAAAACATCGCAACACTCGTAAGTGACAAAATCAACATAAAATAGCTGTTTTAAATATCAAAAGGTGACACGGGGCACCTTTAAAGAAGCTAGTTCCCTCAAGCCCATCTCAACAGAAAGCATACTCTCTACACTGCCTTCTCCACTATTTGAATCACGTGCCAGCTTACTCCTGTTTGGATCATTACGACCTGCCGACATTGTAAACGAACAAAAAAATGCATGAGGGTTTTAAGAGAAGAACAGGAAACAGTAGCAAAAAGAAACAAAATAATATTGTTTGCAAAAAAAAAAAAAAAAAAAAAAAAAACTAAAGATCTCATCAATAACCACTAATAAGACTTAACAATCATTGGTTTCAATAAAACAAGGAAAATAAGCAGTGATAGATATGAGCAAGAAAGTTATTTCACTTGCCAACACACTTGTCCTTTGCCATTGAAAAATTCAATTCTTATTAACCATTTGAATATTATCGAGGACATAACAACACAAAAAAAAAGAAACAAAAATTAGGTTTTTAGTTTTAAATTTTAAATGGCCTCACATGCTCCAAACTAGGGATGTCAATTTTTTGTACGACTGTCGTCCCGCTTTATCTGGCCCAGAAAAAAAGGGTTTGGACAATAATTTTTTAAATCCGGACCGGATCTAGGCAAGGCTTTGATGTCCGAATTAAAATCCGGGCCGGGTCTGGATAAGACCCTTTAAGCCCAGACCCGGCCCGGATTTCAAAAGATGCCTATTTTTTGAAAATATATTTCTATACATTATATGATTATTCACAAAAACGATCATAGAAATAAGGAAACTATATATATAGTTTTTTCTAAAAAAAACAAACTACATATATAGATTTATTAGATTATATAGAAATGTACGATTTTAGTTTCGAGACTTAGCTAAATTGCTTGAGACAGCATTATGCATTTTGTCTTTAGCAAAAAACTTTATTATGTCTTGTAATTTAAAAGAATAAATACAACTTGGACATTAATTTTTAAAACTATGTCAGAAAAGATTATATCACGAGGAATTTACAATGATACTTTTAATTAAAAAAGCTTGTAAACAAAAAATAATTTTTAAAAAAGTTTGACAAATGACATTTGGACAACCCAGATTTAAAGTAAATTGGGCCTCTGGGCAAAGCACACTTGTCCGAATTTAAAATCGGGTCGGGCCTGGACAATGCAAATGCTCGTTGATATCAAGGGTTGTCCAAACCCAGACCTGTCCAAACCCGAAAAATTGACACCCCTACTCCAAACAGACTTATGTTTTAATAAGAAAGAAACCAACTTGCCTCCCACTTGGACTCGAACCTCCAACCACTTACAAAGTGACTTATGAAAGGTTTATTTTGACTAGCATGCAAATGCATGACAATTTCAAATATGAATATATTTCAACAAACACCTAGACAGGTCAATAGATGCCAGTAGCAACAGTCATCTGCATGTATCATTCTAATAAATAGCAGGTATATTTACATGTTGACGCCTCGATTTCTTTTCTAGCATCAGTTTTGCCATTTTCCTTTTTTTTTTTGTCATTTTGACAAAAAAAAAACACACACACACACCAACAATAGAGCTGAAGAAAAACTTGACAGTCATATATCTGGTTACTGACCTTCGCCAGATTCTTCCTTGGCCTTTTGTCCAGCCGAGATGACAACTTCAAAAGGAAGAGGTGCTAACGAAGACCAGTGCTCATGTTTCATTACCGCAACATCAACAAAGATGCCTGAAAATGCACAAAAGAATAACCCATGCCTATACAACTCAAGAACAATGGAACATGTAAAATTATATAAAAGAATAACCTAGCCCCCATTTCACCCTCCATTTTCTCAGTTTCATTAAATTAACCGTCTTAAAACTTGCACAAAATCTTAATTTCACATTAATTATCAGATACTGAGCCTCATTCCAGGTCATATTAAATCTAAATATGAGCAACAGAATGTAGCTAGATATATTAACAAAACTACCACCTTGATTTTTCTCTAGTCCACTACTCCACAAGAATAATGAATTACAGTGCATGGGGTTACCTAAAACTCTTAATGAGTTGTAGGAACGTCAAAGTTCAAGGAAGACTCAAGAATTGGATAACAATCTTTTCTCTAAATCATTAAGTCGAAAAAGGGCAAGTTAATTTTACCATGTTGTACAGCCAAGCTCCAATAGCGAGCAAGCCAGCATCTTTTTAGAACAACTTCCTCCTGTGGATGCATAGCAAACAACATTGTTCAATAGCCAAACAAGAAACAAAATTTGTAAAAGATCTTTTGGAAAGTAGGAAGTACAAACCATCTCTTCCTGGGTCAAAACCATTCTTTGTGTCATTGAACGGAGTGTTTTTGATTCCGACTGTGCTTCTTGAACCTGCCCTAAAGCAGCTGCAGCCTCTTCTTTTGCACTCTACAAGAAAAATGAAAGAATTAAAGGACAAAACCCAACAAAAGATTTGCTCAAGCTTCTACAACATTTATGAAATCCTTCTTTCAAAGGTTATTGTACGATTTACCTTCCTATAACTTTGACCTGCCCCCTATCAACCAAGGCCACACTATGATAGTTTCACCAAGAAGTAAAGACCACTCTAGTGCCATAGTGCATAAAAATATCCAAGTAATTGAAAGTGGAAGTGTTTAGAAGCCCAGAGATCAGCAGTCCTTACCTCAGCTTCTGATCGAAGAGCTGAAACTTCAGCATCTCTTCCAATATCATTTTGTCTTGCAGCTTTAATAGCATTCTGAAACAAAAATTATAGTTCACATTGAAGAAACTCCTAACATAAAATCATGGGGATGATCGGGGTTTTGAAACACACAATAAAAGTCAACCTAAATTCTTTCACCTACAACAAATATGAGAACAGCATAAATTACAGGACATATAACTGCTCCAAACAGAACGTTGGGAGCATATCTCGAGATTCGACTTGGAGCAGCATATTAGTAAACTTCACCTTTTCATAATTTTAGAAAAATACTTAATCACGAAATGAAGCATACCTCTCTTTCTCTCAATGCCGCTTCTTTTCTGCAGATATTCGCACAAAAACTGTGATCAAATATCCAAAAAAGTGGGAAAGAGAAGGCTAGGCAAATCCCACATTACCTGCTCAGCAATTTGGCTTCTAGGGATATACCATCTCCAAGGGATGCAACCTGTGAACAAAAAAGTGAAAAAAAAAAAAAAAAATCTAAATAAAACAACCTCAATAGTTAAAAACTCAAAATTTATAGCCCTAGGACTAAAGCAGGTTTTGCCCTTTAGACCAAGGTTGTTGGTATATCGTATATGGTTCAAACCATGTGCTGGCCTAAAGATGTATTTGTGTTCATATTCTGCTGTGACTTGCGAGGTTTTGTCTATGATCCGTATGATTGAATCTCTTATTATCGGGTCTCAAATGTAATGTTGAGAGTACGCTTGAGTTAGTGAGAAAAGAACAAAAGGAAATACAAAACCAGAACAACAGCAAGAAATAAAGACAGAGATTTATTCCCGAAGTTGGAGCCAGGGGGTAGATAATTTTGTATTAAGTGGCTTACAAACTGCTCATATTACTTCTTCAAGCATATATATGTTAGTCAGTATCCCTCATTTTCTTCTCTTCCTAGTTCCTTCTCCTCTTCATTTCTTTCAAACTAAAATTCTTTCTCTCCATTCGACTTCTGTTTTCTTTCTTTAAAAAAAAAAAAAAAAAAAAAACCTATCTGGTTATCTAGCCGAAAGAAAGTCATGTCCGCTTCCTTTGCTTTCCTTACTCCATGACAACATTCCCTGCTATCTATTTCTATCTTTCACTTCATATATTCCTCTTTAGAAAACATGCTGAACAGTGTCTAAACTAATATCCTGAGCATGTGTCAATTTCTATTAAGTCGCCACCAAAAACTTCAGACAAAGAGGACAGTTTTGGTTGATCTAACATACAAAATTAGGTCAAATATAGAGACAACTGAAATAAACTGTGACAGTGGATGCAAGGGCCTCACTTTAACTCACAGTTCAATAGCATCAAACAAAGATATATTCGTGGAGAAAAGCTCATGGAAAGAGAAAACAAATTAATACAATTATTTGAATACCAAAAAGAAGTAACCTGTTTCTCAAGTTCCTTTGCTCTGGCTTCTGCTTCCTCACATCTTGCTTCTGTAAGACGAAGCTGTGGTGCATGATCGTGTGTGAGTTACAAACTGATGCACATTTTGAGTTTCAAACCAAAACAATTTGTTGGACAAAAGAAAGGTTTGGGATCACCTTGTTTAGTATACTTTCATTCTCTTCTTGCAGCATATCGAGCTGAAGATTAAATATGTCAACTCAGTTCTTTTTCAAAAGGAAAATTAGATTTGGAAATTTCACCAGATATCAGAAAAGAAAACTCAATATGAGTCTTTTAAAAATCTCATGTACCAGAATTCATCACCAACGGCTTTACATTAGTTTTAAAAACTTTTCATTAGTTTTAAAAACTGTGGCAAAAGAATTATAGAAAACAAACTGAGGTTACCTCATCTTGAAGTGCAGAAGCATCATGTGGACTACCTATGTCTTTAAATTTGGCATGGTTCATATCTATGGAAAACCTGAAATAATTGCCCATAAAAAAGTTTCTGATCTCATAAAACTGAAATATAAGTGATTCCATCAGCCTATACTACTTAAACAATTGCAAGTTAGAACTAAGGAACCCATTAATCATTCGGCTATGAAAAAAGTAACTCACATACACATTCCACTTTGCCAATTGATGTTGAATCTAAACCAATGATGAGAGGGAGCTATTCATACACAATCAAATATCATAAGGAAGGGGATTCTAAATATTATTTAAATGGTTTAGCATTGCAAACAGACCTTTTACATGGAGTATTTGAAAATTCTATGTGTTGGAACGAGCTGGTGACAAATGTAACACCGACCACAAGGACTTTTTTCAACAAGTTAAAAAATCCATTCTCATAAAAAGTATATCGACAATAATCACTATCTAGGTTGACATTCAAGTCTTATGTCCAAAATAGAGGAAGACAAGGAAGTTGTAGAATGTAATATAAACCAAGAAAGAAACAGAAATTAGTAGCATTGCAGATAAAAAGAGTATGAGATGATGCAAATGGTAATCACACATTCAAATCTAACAAGGGCCATTCAAGGCAAGGGTTAATATGAGACATACGACTCTGGCTCGCCTACTTATTAAAAAAATGACTATACATTCTAGTTTTTGAGTCTTGATTTACCGTAAGATCGCACAATAAGTTATAATAAAACACCCTTCCCAAACAGAAGAACAAATAAATCAGTAATTAATAATTTTTTCAGAATATAAAGGATAGATTCCTCGATGATGATGAAAGAAACTTACCTTTGTTCTTTTTTCTTATTATTAGGAGGTTGTATCGGTGGCATTTGAACTGGTGTTCTCAGTGATGTTCTAGTAGGTGGCACAATTGGAGGCGCTCTAGCAGATGCAGATGGCCTTCCAGCTGATGTAGACCTAACTGAATGAGCCTGCTCTACAAAGTTCCTACCTAACTAATCAAAACATATAATATCAGTCAGTTAGCAAAGTCATTCGGCCTCTCAAACAGATCATTAGAACACTCGAAACATAAATAAACACAAAGAAATGTGAAATGCACTCCAATAAACACCAAACCAGCAGTTCTCGATACAATCCTACACCACGCAAATTCGATTAAGTTTAATTACAAGTGAGCTCATTTCAGTAAGTACATCTAGCAAGAATTCCATAGACATGGAGATAGGAATCAAGAACAAAACTCTGTTAAAACTACAATTCCAAGCAACACGAATATCTTTACTCACTAAACTCTCAAACTACACAATTCAACCAACAAAGAACATTACTACGAGCTTCAATTCACTAAACACACTGAAATGTGAAATGCACTCTAACAAACACCAAATCAGCAGTTTTCAATACAATCCGACATCATGCGAATCCGACTAAGTTTAATCACAAGTGAGCTCTTTTTTTTTTTAATCCGTGGGTATCCAAGCGAGCATGACTATTCCCACAAAGCCCAAGTGCAATCAGCCTGAGCTTACCCCTGTGGCTCGGACAATCTTGACGTAGTGGGGAATCGAACCTGAACCTGAACCTGAGACCATGCGCCTACAAGTGAGCTCATTTCAGTATGTACATTTAGCAAGAATTCCATGCACAGAGAGAAATCGAGAACAAAACTCTGTTAAAAACTTAAAACCACAATTCTCCATTGAAGTTCAACTAGAAAAACTACTGAAATGGATCAATTCACCACAATTCCACGCGGCAGCGCGAATATCGTATACTCACTAAACTCTAAGACCACACAATTTTGAACTAATTCAACCAACAGAGAACATCACTATGAGCTTCAATTCACTAAAAAACCACCAAATCCAACTCTTCCACCACTAATCCCAACCAATCCACCAAAACCACTTCACCAAATCAACAAAAACATCAAGAATGGCAAGAAATTACCGCAGGAGACGGAGACCTAGCGAGTCTAGCAGAAGGCGAGCCAGTAGGAAAACCACTCTTAACATCGCTAGAGAACGACCTCCGCGAAGGAGGCGGAGGAGTTCCGTATCTAAACCCTAGGTTTTCTTCCTCCTCCTCGTCCTCGTCCTCCGGCGACTGCGACGCCATGACCTGCGCGAGCCTCTTCGCCGCCGCCCTCGCCGCGACGTTCTGGCTCCTCTTGATGGTGGAGAAGCTGTTGGTTAGCGAGGAGCGAGGGTGCGCGGGAGACATGGTCGGAGAAGACGAGCCTGTGCTGCTCGAGCCGCCGCTCGTCTGGCGCGAATAGGCTCCTGGACTACTCTCTGTTGACAGTCTTCGCTCCATTAGAGATCGATCGATGAACTTGTTCGTCGATCAATCGATCGATGAAAAAGCTAGACTTTCTGAGACGAAAAGCGTGTTTTGATCGAAGAATTCGCATTCGTTGTTGTTGTTGTTGTTGGTGGCGTTGATGGCGTGACTTTGTTTGAAGACTGAACAAAGTGGGAATTGACACGACCGAGAGAGAGAGAGAGCACACACAATAACGTAATGTTAATTCTCTGTGAATCAGACTGTATAAGGAGAGTATGTTCTTCGGTTTATTATGACACACGTGTAATAACAATAAATAATAAAGGTACACCCTCAAGTGAGCCCAAATGAGTGTTTATTGTGCAATGCATGCGCTCATATTCCTCGAGGTGGACCACATGGAGGGATACCCGTTTGGACCTACTAGGTGTCCAAAGTGATTACAAAAACATTTTCATAAATAATATATTAGTTGAAAGCTCTTTCTACTTATATGATACGAGACTCGAGACCGATTAGTTTTGATACAAAAATACGTGCATAAAATGAATGATAAAAATGAGATATTTAAGACTTATAGATGTACGATGAAACCCGTAAAAATAGGATAAAAATACAAAAATTAAAAGATAAGTTGAAGTGGTACTAATAAAAATTAAAAAAACAAATTGTGGTGGTGTGGACTCTTTTCGAGATGACCTCCAAATGTTTCGATTACAATTACAAAACTCGCTTAATAGAAATCGTATAAATTTTACGTGTAAAAGTATGCCTAAATTAATTAATTTAAGAAGAAAATTTAAAAAATTTGGGAAGCACTACATTAGTGCACTAAATCAAAAAGCAATAAGTGAGTTTGATCACATAGTGAATTTAAATTGTATCTGTGAGCTTGAGATGTGCATTTATTATGTGTCGTGACTATGTATAAACTTAAATAAAGTCGAAGAAAATATCTGCATTACCTAGAGTGTAAAATTTTCATGGCCGCATTAGCACCGATATTGAATCTCTAACTTATTATCTCTAACTTAACCACATTTAACTCTTAGATGTAGAGTTTTAATTCAAAATGTTTCGATACTAATTAAGAGGAGATCGTCACTTATAAACTTCATAATAAAGTTTCATTTAATCAATGTGTGACTATTATTTCAATCCACACGTCTCGACATAGCTGAATAGGAAAAAACACGTCATCTATATTACGATTAAGTGCACTAAGGAAAATACTAAAATGACAATAACAATTTCACACCACAAAACATATAAACTCACAAAGTCTTCCATGTGACCTCTCACCCCATATATATACGCCCGCATCTTGAAATATATATAAATAACTTTTGTGAGCTAATGTATTTTGCAGTGTAATCTGATTTCGTCATACTACCACTTCTCACACCACAGGCCACGTGACAATTCCGCTATTTAACCGATATTTCAACGTTCCCTCCAAAACGTTGAACTAGTTTTCACATTTACCGTTTTGTTAGTTAAGCTAGCGAGTGCTCTCTAATGAGGGCGTTCACAACTTCAAATCCATTTTGGCGCTCAAAATCTTTCAATTTCATCAAACAAAACTTCTCAACAGATTCAAACCTCGCAACTTTCTTCACAAAATATGTTGATAAGACCAACATTTATTCATGGAATTCAGTGATTGCTGAACTAGCTAGAAGTGGGGACTCTGTTGAGGCCCTGTTAGCTTTCTCTTCACTTCGCAAGCTCTCGCTGAAGCCTAATCGATCGACGTTTCCATGCGCGATCAAATCGTGCTCGAATCTGCTCGATATCGATTCGGGCAAGCAGATTCATCAACAAGGTTTTGTTTTCGGGTTCGAAACGGACCTGTTCGTGTCGTCTGCATTGGTTGATATGTACTCGAAATGCGGGGAGTTGGGCTCGGCGAGGAAGGTGTTCGATGAAATTCCTGTGAGAAATGTTGTGTCTTGGACGTCGATGATTACCGGGTATGTTCAAAACGAAGAGGGCAATGAGGCTTTGTTGATGTTCAAGGAGTTGTTGAGGGAAGGAGAAATAGAGGGTTTGGTGGTGGATTGCGTGGCGATGGTTTCGGTTATATCGGCTTGTGCTCGGGCTCCGGAGAAGGGAATGACTGAAGGGGTTCATGGGTTTTCGGTGAAAAGAGGATTTGAAGGGAGTTTGGGGGTTGGTAATACCCTTATCGACGCTTATGCCAAGTGTGGGGAGCTGAATGTCGCGAGGAGAGTGTTCGATGGGATGATCGATAAAGATGTTGTTACGTGGAATTCAATGATTGCGATTTATGCTCAGAATGGATTGTCATTAGAAGCATTGGAGATCTTTTCTAGTATGTTGGTTGAGGGAGAGACCAAATTCAATGAGGTGACTTTATCTGCAGTGTTCTTTGCTTGTGCTCATGCAGGTGATCTGAGGTTGGGGAAGTGCATACATAGTCAGGTATTTGAATTTCATCATTTGGTATCCATTTGTGAATCTCGATATTAATTGAATATTCCACAATTTTGAACAACGTAGAGAATTTAATATAAGTTTTAATATAACAACAATATTAGATCTAGTAAAAAACAAATTTTCTTGCAGTGTATATACTATATCACTTTGAATGGTTTGAAAAGCTCACCATCAATTGCACTTAATCGAGCACAATAGAAGAGTTTGATCCATGTAGCCGACCTCAATTAATTTGGGACTAAGGCTATGTTGTTGTTGTTGTTGTTGTTGTTGTTGTTGTTGTTGTTGTTGTTGTTGTTGTTGTTGTTGTTGTTGTTGCCGTTGTTGTATATACTATATCACTTGATTGGTAAGCTAGAACTTGCCGAAGACATTTTTGAAGTTTCCCTAAACTTTGTTTAGTTTACACTTTACATATAGGTGATCAAACTGGGTTTGGAGGAGAATGTGTTTGTTGGTACTTCAGTTGTTGATATGTACTGTAAATGTGGAAAGCTAGAGATGGCAAGGGAAGTCTTTGATTGCATAAAAGCAAAAAATGTCAAAACATGGAGTGCCATGATTGCTGGTTATGGTATGCATGGACAAGCCAAACAAGCTCTTCAAGTATTCTATGAGATGCAAAGGCAAGGATCAAAGCCAAATTACATAACGTTTGTATCAGTTCTAGCAGCTTGTAGCCATGCAGGTCAAGTGAATGAAGGGTGGCACTGGTTCAAAGCGATGAGTCGAAATTTTGATATAGAACCTGGGGTGGAGCATTACGGGTGTATGGTTGATCTTTTAGGGCGAGCCGGTTATCTCGAAAAGGCCTATGAATTGGTAAAGGAAATGAAAGTAAGACCTGATTTCGTCGTCTGGGGTGCTCTTCTTGCTGCGTGTAGAATTCACAAGAATGTAGAGTTAGGGGAAATATCTGCAAACAAGTTGTTTGAATTAGACCCTAAGAACTGTGGATATTATGTTCTGCTCTCCAACATATATGCTGATGCTGGTAGATGGGAAGATGTAGAGAGGATGAGAGTTTTCATAAAGAACAATGGATTGGCTAAACCACCCGGATTTAGTTTAGTCGAATCAAAGGGCAGGGTCCATGTATTTCTTGTCGACGATAGAGAGCATCCTCAACACGAAGAGATTTATCGATACTTGGAGGAATTAATGATAAGGATTCAGGATGTTGGCTATGTGCCAGACACAACATCAGTTCTTCATGATGTTGATGATGAGGAGAAGGAGAGAACACTGCTTGTTCATAGTGAGAAGTTGGCAGTAGCATTTGGAATCATGAATACAATCCCTGGGTCTACAATTCAGGTCATTAAAAATCTTCGAGTTTGTGGTGATTGCCATACTGCAATCAAGTTCATATCAAAGATCGTCGGTCGAGAAATAGTCGTAAGAGACTCAAATAGGTTTCACCATTTCAAAGGAGGGGTGTGTTCTTGTGGGGATTATTGGTGATATATATGCAATGTCAATAATCCAGTTTTTCACATTACTATCAAAAGCACCAATGGATTCTGTTATGTCCAAATTGTAATTTAAAGCGATGACAAGTTATCGAGATTATCGATCAATTGAAGAGGAGGCAAAAGCTAGCGGCGAGATTGATATTCGAAAGCAATAAATCGGATAGGGAGAAGGTTGGAACTCATTGGGAAAAATTCATTTGATTGTCTGATTCATTCCTCTTCTTGTTCTTTCTTTTCTGGTCCATGTTTTGTACTAGTTCTATTAATTTCCAATCTTTGCAGTTTAATAACAAAGAGGTTTATAATCATTTGGCAGCCAAGATGTTGTCATTGTTTAAATGTGCTTTCATTTGAACAAACCAGAATCATATTAAGATTTATGATTAATTAATTCTACTTGAAATGTTATCAGTTGATGTATCTTGCATGTCTTATTATAGTTGTATATCTGTGTTCCTTTCAAAACTCAGTTCAGGCATCCGTTATGAATTTTTTTACAGAGTCACTGTTACAATGTGGTTTTGAGTTTTGACCAAAATACACCGTTAGCGCTAATGGTTTGGTATGTGGTCACATATACATGATATTAAAAGGTTAATTTTCGCTACTTGCAAGTTCAAAAGGTGTAAATCAACTTGTCAACAAAAAAAAAATGACTCACCTTTAAAAGATGATAAAGTTTATAAGATATGCTTGGTGGTTAATATGTCATGCAACTCCGCACATGTTGGTCATAGAATTTGATCAATTGGCTCTCGTGAAAATAGAAAAGGATCAAAACAAAAGCTCTGCACTCACGATTATTGCAACAACATAACTTTAATCCCAAAATTAACTAAAACGGCTACATGAATCAACGCTTTTTTTTTAGTTCGATTTAGTGCAATTAATGGTGCACGACGTCTTAGCTTTTAGTTTGGACTGAACCGGTGCATGAACCAACACATTTTGATCATCCCAATACTTTGGCTCAAATGGTGCTCCAATTAACTTTTCATGGCTATCCTCCCCTGGATTCTTTGCACCTCAAATGGTTCTCATTTGTTCTCCAATCACGTCATTCCGCACTTCTCTGGGCTTTCTTCCCCACCACAGAAGTCTCAACTTTCTAAGGACCGTTTATGTGTCTATTTCTTACAATGTTAGTAAAATTTTCTCTATGGCCACCCACGACAAGTGACACCTAAAATTAGTAACATTTCATAATCTCAATTTCACTCTCAAGAGAAATCTTAAAAAAAAGAGAGGAAGCGCTCTTCTTTAGAAAAATAAAAATAAAAATCACTCCGTTCTATTTAATGCAATTGATAACGCGGTTACTCGCACTCACATTTCATTAAACCTTTCTTAATTAATGCATTCAAGTTCTCTTTTAAGTCTACCTCAAATTCGAACAGAAAACGAAAATAATAATTCACCTTATTTGGCTTTGCATCTCTCATTTCTCCTTCACATTCTTGACTAACAATATTGTTTTTTGTATATTTGACAATATTGTTTTTATATCTGTTTAATTGGCAATCTTAACAGATAGTTACAACGATTATGCTTCCATGTTACAACATCTTAAACCTTTAAGGTTGCTGCTTTTCAGTTTAGAAAAACTAGTTTTCAGGCCCCCTATCTTTGCAGCCACACATGTTTTCAAGTGTCGTGGCTCTCGTCGCATAAGCGAAAAACCCTAGTTGTATCCCATCACCCCCCTCAAGGTTAGGGACAAGGAACCCAGTTATACCGTTTCAATCTCTTTTAAATCAGTATGTCTATGCTTTCGCTTCTTTGTTTCTTTTAAAGAATGGATTTAATTACTTGAAGGGGTGTTGCTTTAATGGGGGGTGATTAGGGGAGATGGAGATGATGGTTGAGGTTGTTAATGGATTAGACGGCGAAGTCATGCTCATTCGCCCTTCGGTATAACAAAGCCGATGCTTCCACCCTGCCGAAAAAAGCACATTCAGACCTGTCTAATGCAAAAACCATGGCAAATAATTTCTACTAAGCAAGTCGATGGAAAGTTCTCACCATCCGGGTTGAACGACGAATCTTCCCGACGATATGGCCCAATTAACCTGATCAAAATTAATTATATCAAAGATGAAGGTCAGCTGAAAAATAAGTTAAACTGAACTAGAATCAGAAGATAGAGGTCAGCTGAAAGTTTTAAACTGCACTAAAATCAGAAGATAGGCAACCTAGAGGTCTGTAATGGCCATATTCAACTAAATAAACCAAAGGAATTGAAGTAATTTGCCCCTCTAGGGCCTTTACCATCTGCAGGGCGACAAACGACAATCTCCATATCGCGCGGAGTGAATTACAAGTTCGCTAACTCTCTAAATTAGAGCAAACTGTTCCTTCAATAGGTTTAAGTTCTATAATAATAAGCCAACATTTTTTTTTTTCTTTTTTTTCAAATTGGCCTATGGAACAACTTTGCAACTTTTTTTTTTTTAATAACTATGGGTGTCCGAACCTTTTTTAGTCTCTCTTTACTTTGGTTCGACTGATCCCATGAGAGTTAGTCGGGCGCCCCAACCTTATAGCCCGAGAACAACTTTGTAATTTTTTATTACTATTACTTACCAACTTCCTATTTTACTAGTAACGTTTATGAATCAACATTAAGGAAGTTGGTTTCCTTTAAAAGTTTGGAACACAGGAGAGCAACCATACCTTGTCAGTCCCGCGAGAATTGGCAACTACATGAGTAACCTGTTCATCGATCTGTGTGGTGCACACAGCACCAAAATGTTCGGCGGTTTGCCACAGAGGGTGTAGGTGAGGGTTTGCTTCGCCCACTGGGAAAACCCTACTAAATACTATGCGACAGCCATCCAAAATTTTCCGTTGCTCCGATGCAAGAATATTTCTAACATCAATATCATGTAAAGATCGATTTGAGAAAAAATTCTGGTGTATTCTCTCAATCACCTGCATCAAGAATCATGCAACCGCATTATAAAGCATTCATGCGAGTCTGACAAGTTACCATCAAATTAACCATGACAACCAATAATCTCACCGACAAGGAAGATGCTAGAGTGCCGTCTTCTGATCTCTCATCGTGATCAATCTCGAGAAGTGAAGGACCTGGAAGTCCAAATTGACGTCTGCTACATGGAAAGTAAGTATATCTGCAACCATGCAAGCAATGCACACGATAAGACCTCAGGAAAAGTGGGAATAAACTGTCATTGTTCTATCCTTGCACCGCAATTCGACAAATAGAATAATAATAATGAAGAAACAAGCCTCACCTCTCCACAACTATCAAGTTGAGTTTGTTATGAGGCCATACTCTTATAGAATCATCTATAATTATCACAGCCGATTCCATGCCCAGAACCCCCTCCAAATCTTTAGTTTTAGGTACCCTCTCTTCGCCATCAAAAGGATCGCCATCATCTCCTTTAGAGATGACACGACCAGCAAACAACACTCCAGTGGGATCGAGCACTTTTGCCATCTCTGTGGCATACAGTTTGTTCCCCATTGTGTATAGATGTAGCTCGAAAAGTTTACTAGCCTATTAGAAAGCCAACAAAGACATCCGAGGCGACTCAATATATATAAAGAAGGTTGCTTCTTTCAATAATAGAAACATCTCTAGACACTCAAAAAAAAAAAAAAAAAACCTACCTTCTCAAGGAAATTCCATATCCCTGGCCGCAACTTGGTCCACATCCCCATATGTGCAAAACGAAAGAGATGGCGCTGTGATTTTTCCCGATCCTGTTCTTCCTTCTTTCTCAAGATTTCCTCATGCACCGGGTCCACTTCGATAAACTTATAGAAGAAAAAAAAAAAAAAAAAGCATAAGCAAAATGAGGTGACAACTGACTGTGACTGCAATAAAGGTGGAACAACAAAATCTGTTATTCGCAAACATCACATACTTTGGCTGAATTAAGTAGAGTATGGTCAAGATCCAAGACAAGGCAGAGCTTTCGAGCAGAAAACATTTTGTTTTGTTCTTCTATCCTTCTTGCCCTCTCTCTTTGAATAGCAACTCTCTGTTGGTCATCATAACCTTCGAATAAATGTTCAACATCGTCCCATGCATTTTGAGGTTTAGCTGCTCCTACTGCGCCTTCTTCGGGTTTCGAATTACTTTGCTGCTCATTAGTATCGGTTACAACTCCAACGTTCGATTTTTCCATCTTAACAGGCAATGGTTGGGAAGACCCAGTCAGAGGAACTGTCGAAGCATTGATTGCTTGAGAAGTCAAAGCGGCCAGATTCTTCAGCTCCTTTGTGAATTGCCTAGAAATATCTGGTGGCTGGGAAGGTTGAGAAGGCATGGAAGCTGTCTGGGCCTGGTCGCCCAGCTGTCTGACAAGAACATTGTCTTTCACCGTCTGATTATTAGAAGGCCCTTCAGTTCTCAAGTCCCCATTCTTTTGAAACATGGCACTGTGAAGAATACGACGAGGATCACGTGGTTTCATGCGAATCTTCCCCCCTTCTGCCTGACCATTCTGTGACTAGTTAAAATAAAAATCTGAATTAGTCAGGATAAAAGAGATTTTAAGGATAACAAATAAAAGGATTGCAGAAGAGTAACATTCCATGAAAACAAATATCCAAACACGAGCATCAAAATAGTACTTCTCTTTTCTATGTAAAGGGGCAAATTGGAAATAAAACAAAGAAATTTATCTAATCCTCTGTGATGAAATTAATATACCATTTTTTAAGTCCAAAAGCTAACATCAAATATCAAACATGAGCATAAAAAGCTCAAAATTTGAGAAAATACTGATTTCGATCCATGCAAAAAAAAAGAATGTGGAACATCTTCCCTTGATAAATCAGAAAACGAGAATTATATTGGAACTCTCAGGGCGGCACATGAAGTAGCGGTAGATACTTTTCATCAAAAAAAAAAAACACGCGCGAGAGCGCACGCACACACACTTTACACATATGTTGCCTCAAAATGTTTTGCTTTTTGCAATAAAAAAATGTTTAGCTCCTTTATTAAGTGATGAAAACTAATGCAAATCATACTTTTCAATAACTAGGTGTCAGCATAAGAGGACATCAAAATATAAAATTTTCTCAAAGTTTTAGATTCCATCCAAAGTTTTCATTTAGAAATTTTAAAAGTTATACAGAGAATCAAAGCGAATAAGCACACTCCGAATCCATATTTTCAGATTATTTTAGCCAAAAAAAAATTTGAAGTATTTTAGCAATTTGATTATCTCAATCTCATTTTTTTACCGGTCCATGGCAGTTGAGGGTATATATCATGCTCAAGTCATCTGAAGAAACTTGCAAAACTCTTTCAGATTTGAAACAATTCAATACTGGTAAATGCGCATATTAGGAGGGAAAAGAAAGGGAACCAAACAGCAAAAATTGCATAAAATCGTGGGAGTGGAGATCGACAGTGTTACTATAACTAAGATTTTCAGAAAGGTATACGTTAACCCTCACCATGGAAGTAACTGGTAAATCATCACGAGGCTTTGCAATGACCCTTTGCTCAATAGGGAAAGAATTTGAGGATAGAGCATTCGCAACAGGAATTGTTCCATGATTGACACTTGAACTGAAAGCGGAAGTTGTATTCTGAACTGGGTAACTAGATTTCTTTTGAGCATCGGCCAATTTTTGTTGCTCCAGGAGGAGTTGCACCAGCATAGTTGGGTTAACAGCAATATCCTTCAACAAGGAAGGCAAGGAAACTGTTGAACTGGTACCTATTAATTGTGACTGCTCATTACTACGATTGGCCGCATGAAGGTTAGAGCTGGCAGCATTTTTCCCTCTGACAAACACATTTTCTCCACTTACTGATTGCCTATTATCAGTCCCCAAGGACCCTTCCATTTGTCTCTTATCAGAAGTAAATGAATGAATGGCATTGTTATCCTCCAACCATCCGCCACTTCCTGATACCATCTGCGCATCTCTTGATACCATTGAACTTAGTAATCCATTTCTTTGTCTTTTTGAGGCATGAACATCCAACAACGACTCATCAGCAACCTTGTTCTTCCTTGAACCAATTTGTCCTCCAAAAGGTTCGTTATTCAACCGCCCTGTAACTGTAGGGCCTTGATTGAGGTCAAAATTACCAGCTTCAGAATTGGCAAATCGAAGCCTAGGGTCTCTACTCTTTGCTGAGGCTTTAATACTCACATTCGGTCCAGGACCAGATTGTCTAATATTGTTAGTTGGAATCACTAAGCTTGCACCGTTCAAATGAGAAGCCGAAGAAGAAAAAGGTTGTGATTGAACAGATAAATTGACGGTACTAGTATTAGCAGACTTGGACGAACTGGAAACCTCCCCATTAGTGTCGCCATCTCCAATCTCACATTCCTCGGAGGGAGTAGGGCTTGGGAGCTCGGAATTCATAAATAATGAAGTTCGGCTAAATTTTTGCTGATAGGTAGAAACAGCTTTAAGGGCATCAGTTTCATAAGAGTGAGCTATGGCACCAACTGTAGGATCTGCAGCACTAGGGGCAGCCAACACTGACTTTACTAAAGCATTTCCTGTGATTTGTGGTTTCGGTGAAGTGAATGTAGTCGGCGGAGTTTCTCGAGTAGGTGAAGGAAGGCTGTCGACATCATGATCCCCATGAAGATCAAGAAGAGGACCAAATGCCCCCCTACTCCTAAATCCAGACATAAGCCCTGGTTTTGAAATATCAAATCCTCCAATTACTTTTCTTTGATCAACCGTTTCAACAGTCAATGGATCTGAAAGTTTTAAAGGATTGCTAACTGGTCCAGGTTTTGAGCTGAAAAGGCCCAATTCATTAGGATTGTTCCTGTTATTGGCATTAGTCTCTTTCTCTCTTTCCGAGCTCTTATTAATTGACAAAGAGGATTTCTGAACCATAGAAAGAATAGCAGCCTCAACCTACCAGAAAGAAACACCGAGTTAGTGTATCCATCACTCGAGTCTTCAATTTTCTTCAAATCATGATTAAGAGAATCTCCTATCTAATGTTTCAAAGATTCCAGACCGAGTAAAGTCAAAGAAATAAATTACGCCATTCCCATCTAGATTAAACACACCTCTTGCAGTTGCCCGGGTGAGAACAAAGAAGAAGCTTTACTCTTTATATGATCAAGCAATCTGTAAAAATACAAGAGTATGCCATTAATAGAAACATTCTCGAGGTAATACCACAATGAAAATAAAGGAACCGCAGTCTAATAAACTATAAAAACCTTGAGAAAGCTTCCTTGTTTAATTCTTGTTGTTTTGAGCTCATTGCAACGAACACCTAGCGGCACCAAAATCAAATTGGGATTATAACAAAAACTAAGCTGCACAAATACATACATTGTCAAGATAAATGAATTATGAGAATAAAAAACAAGTGAAAATGAACTAAAAACACATTGCGGCCGCTTACGGTATTGGCAGCTCGAAAACCAGTGAATGCCTGTTGCTTAATGGCAACCAAAGCTGGTGGACAATTTTCAGAACCTATCTCCAGCATGACATCTAAAATTGTGCACAGTTGCAAACAAACTCCGCTAAACGATCTACATTTCAAATCAAATCAAACCAAGTTAATAATGTAAGACCAATCTTCAGAAAAAAAAAAAAAAAAAAAAAAAAGGTAATCACATAGAAACCCAATGAACAAAAAATGGTTTTTTTTTTTTCCTTCAATCAGTCCTATTCCTATATAGTATCAAAATCTGAACTAATAAACCTATCATTCAATCCAAATTGAGTTTTATCATTTTTGTTTTCTCAATCAGTCCTATATACTAATAAACCTATCATTCAATCCAAATTGAGTCATCATCACAAGCTTACTTCTCTGCATCTTTCACAGTCACATTCTCTAATCCGTCCCGAATCGTTCTAATCTTCTTCCCCAACTCCCCTCCATTGTCTAACTCCCCAAAAGCTCCCTCCTTTCCATCCCCAATCATCATCTCCGAATCCATATCAATCTCTCCCTCCTCCAATTCCCCTTCCTCCTTCTCCCACTGATCAGCATTTTGAACTCTACTATCCACCTCCTCATCACTACTATCATCAATTATTATATTACACACCTCCTTCATATTCGAACCACTTCTACTACTCCTCTTACTACCATTACCGTCCTCGTCGACGTCTACATTCGACGAAGACGACGTTCTCTTCAATTTGTCAAGAATCTCATCTAGTGGTTTGTTTTGCACTGCTCGCGCCCACGCCAAATTGTGCAAACCATGTCCATAGTTACTCGAAACACGAAACTTATACAGATCGTCCATCCAAACCTCTCCACCTGAACCACCACCACCACCACCACCACTACCACTCTTAGGTTTAGATTCCAGTTTAAAATCTTCTGCGCTGATTTCCTCAATCGATTGCGTCTCCTCCGAAATCTCTCCTTCTTCCACATCTACATCAACAAAAGATCCATCTTTGGCCATAAAAATTAGGGTTTTTCCCTCGCTAGGGCACAGAAAGAATCGATTCGACCCAACTACTCGCATAAGTTTAACACGATCGACCAAAACCAACAATCGAGATCAATAACTTATCCGATTTGATATCAAAACCAATAAATTAGGGTTTCTTGATTCCTCTTCGCCAGATCTGCGAAAGTTCAAACAAATCTCAGATTCCGATCAATCGAGACGATAATCGTCCAATCGAGAGAGGTTTCGACGGATTCATGGAGAGATCGGTCGATAGATCTTCCCAAAAAACTAGGGTTTTGTGCAATCGTTGAAGATGAAGAACAACTCGAGCGATGAATCGATCGAGAAGAAATAGAAGTGCGACTGTTTTGAGTTTGTGTTTGTGTTTGTGTTGTGTGTGGAAGCGAATAGAGGGTTTTATATATATAGTACGATTTGGTTTCTAAAATCTCTCTAAATCTCAGCCGTACGTTGGCGATCTAGTGTTACCTTTTTTGTGCGTCAATCCTAACATCAGAGTGACTCCTTCGGTGATCTGGACTTCCTTGTTCGACTTCGAAAAGGGGAAGTGCTAGGAATTGACGATATTGGCCCTGGTGATTTGTTTAATTTCGTGGTAAACCTTATGCACTGCCTAAGTGGCTACGGAAGGAACTTCCTAATTTTGAAAGATAATGTATAGATTGCAATTAGCATTAATGGAGGTTTACATTGATTTTACTATTGAAATACATGGAAATAATATCTATAGGATAAGGCAACAACTATTGTAATGGTTAATGTAAAATGATGTAATTCAAAGTATAAGAACATCTCGAATGGAATGTTAATTGAATGTCAATATTCGCCACCTAAGATTAAATTGACATTGAGATGAAAAAAAAAAGTCTCCAATGAGAATGTTTATTTAAAATGTCATGCTGGCGTGGCATAAAAAAATTGACATTGTTAATTTCAGATGTAAACTCTAGATAGTCATATTGACAGCCGCATAAAATTCGATTTCTTTTTTTTTTTTTTTTTTTTTTTTTTTTTTTTTTTTTGGGACTTGGTCTCTTTTCAAAAAAGAAATGTTATATTATCAATTGACGTTCAATCCACATTTATTTTTAAAGATAAATTTTGAAGTTTAATGTCTATTTAAGTAGCATGGGATGACATCATCCTCGCATTGATTATGTGGTAAGAATTTGTGCCCACAATCCACATTTTATCATTGGAGATGCTCTAAATCTTTGAGACAATTTTTTTGATCCATTGTCATTTGATCATCTTTATAGGATGGTTTGTTTATAAAACACCTCGAATAAAGTCACACAAATATTTGTAAAAATGCTTGAATGGAGTTGTTGGTTTTGTAGCTCAATCAAAAAGCTCACCTTATACAGTTTATAATGAATAATACAGTTGTATTTGTTAGTTTAGAAACACCGCAATGAACACTTGCAATATTGACAAAGTTGTAAAAAGTTTTTTTTTAAAAAAAAAAAAAAAAAAACTTGGCACAAATCACGATTGAGTAGTTAGTTTTACTGCCAAATAGTTATATCTAAACCCTTTTTTTGACAAATTGAAAACAATACTCTTTTTGTACTCACTAAGATTTGAACTAATAACCTTTTGCTTTCAAATCTCATATCAAATCATCGGGTCACCCAATTGGGTGACTATATACCTAGGCCTATTTATGAACCAAGCCTAATAATCCTCGCGCCTAAACCCCCATGCCCAAGTTCACTTATAATTTGTATTCATTTTTACTTCTATAATATGTATTTTTAAAGCTCTATAATATGTATTTTACTATTTTTGCATATGTATCGAAACAAAATATATGTACAGCTTGGATGATCAAGCATATGCATACACATCTTTCTTATAAAAAAAAAAAGCTTGGATGATCAAACACCATTACGATTGTTATAATGAGATAATGCATGGGTTTAAAACTTTTTTTTTTCTCGACTATAACTGGAGTCAGACTCACGACCTCTCTAAATCTTATCTTTTGGCAATAATGTCTTGCTTATCCCTCTATAGATGTTTTGACTAATTAAAACTTCAAATTCAATAGTCGGGTTGGGCTTTAACTTTTTTTTTCTACGTTAATTAGAGTTAGATTTTAATTGGAGTCAGACTCACGAGCACCCTAAATCTTTACGTGTCAAATTTATGTTTGAAAAAAGAGTCTTGGGTTCTTCTCAAAACTGCACCGTTAACAACAACAATTTTTATTTTTAAACTAAACGAATTTAGTTGATGAGTCGGGCTGGGCTTTAACTTAAAATTCAATGGTCTTCCCAAGTATAATTCATTTTCTTATGGCTATCTGCTCGTACTTACCCATCCACATTTAGAAGTAAAAATACATAGTAAAAACTAAGGAAACTATTATATGTCAAAAAAAAAAAAAAAAAAAAAAAAAAACTACATATGGAAAGCATAAAATTACAATAAAAATAACTTATAAGAATCTGGAAAAAAAAAATGAAGGAAAAAGGCCATAGTGCATATAACATCATGCCCCAAAAAATCGAGGTGGATAAAAAATTGACCTTTTCAAAATGGGCAAATAGTTGACCTTCAAAATAAATTGTACTCATATAACGGCAAAAGTGGGACCGTGTGAGTTAAGTGCATGATCTCGAGTTTGATTTCCCACGACAATCAGATGTCAGGTCACTGATGGTCTCGTTTTCCAATTTCAAAGCTCATAAAACTAGATAGACAAGTGTTTGGATATCCATGGTTAATCACAAACAAAAAAACTATACTCATCTCAATTAATCTAGATTAAAATAAATAATATACACAATTACCGATATAAGCCAATCTTCTTCCTCGTAGCCCATGTATAATTTGTCATTTACATGAGATGGAGAAAACATTAGATCGATGAGAGAGAAGAGAGGAAGGTCAAGAGAGAAAGATAGAAGTTAGATAAATATACACAAATTGAAGAGCACGGTTAGAGTGGAAAATAAAAGCCTAAGATCAGTTTGAATAAACGGACAATTCCTTTATTTTGATGGCATTAATCTCACTTTTTTATTTAAGAAGGCATTAATCACAAATACCAAACTATTAACGACAAATCAATTGAATTTATAACATTATTGAATTACGTTACTACCCTTTTTTTTAAGAGGGCAAATGATGGAAACTTAAGAGTTTCAAAAGTTTTTGGAAGGACACGTTTGGAAGAAAATGAGATTTTAGTAAATATTTGGATAATCGCGTGGTAAAGTATACACATCATTACTTAACAAATACTATTAGTTAAGTTTTTTTTTTTTTTTTGGATATCATCAATTATGCGTCAAATAAAGTTGCGTTTTAGAGATATATGTATAATGTATATTATCAATTACGCGTCAAATAAAGTTGCTATTTAGAAATATCACTCTTTTCTTTTTACATTATGATGTTTGTGACTACTCTCTAACTATTTTAATATAAATAGGAGATTGAAATATGAGACCTCATAAAGGTCCAATTGAACAACTAATTAGTAGATTCGAATCACTGCACCGATATAATAGTTGACAGAGTTTAGAGTTTACTAGTTTAGGTACGTGCAAGTGACTACACTTCGAACCAAACAAATTAACCTAACCAAACAAATCAACCAATGCGGTATCACATAATTTACATTGTATCTTTCCATGGAAGTGCCAACTACAATATCAAATTATATCAAAATATATATATACCACTTTGAACGACTCCATGTGAATACAATATGATTGACAAATGTGGAGGAAAAAAAAAAGAGTTGTCAAAATTGAATATTTCAGGACATGCAGCACCAACTTAATTGGCCGACTACAAAAGGGCGATTAGATGCTATAATAATAATATTGTTAACATCGTTTCATACATAAACAAAGAAATGCCACATTATGCAAGTTCAAGAATCTCACCCTTTTTGAAGGTAGCAAGGCTGTGAAGGCACCGACTTGGCGACTTCTTATTGCTATTAGTTTAGGAAATCTCAAGTTTGCATACAACAATACAAGATTAGAAAATACATGTCAAATGTCAATGAACTTTTACTCAGCACGTACTTTTAAAATTTGTACCTTGCCATACCTAAGACTCCCCTTACGGTTTATTTAAAATTAGGCAAACCTTGCTTTTTTTTTTTTTTTTAGAAGTGAATGTTAGGCGGTGTAAAAACAACACATGTATAATTGTGTACGTAGAAATAAATGAAAACATTTATATAAATTTATGGTAAAACGCATAAAGATAAAATGATATGAATATATCTATATTATTATAATAGCAATATCAAAACAGTTAATCGTGAAGCCTTTTTAGCTAAAAGTTCCAACAATGACCATGTGAATTGATAAAAATAGTTAAAATTAAGGATAAATTGATAATTTAATTGATAAGTCCAAATTAATAGGAGGTTACTAATTTAAAAGTGCGGAACTAAATTCAATTTCTTTCCAAAAATACCCCAATTAGTAAGCGAGGATTTTTCTTCTCTCTCCTCCACGTTACTCTCTTTCCACCCAATACACCTTCTCCCTCCTCACGGTTTTCTCGATTCTCTCTTTCCCTTCTCTCTCTCCTCTACGGATGTTTCCTCTTCATTCATGTTTCTTCTATGTTTGTAAATTACATGTGTTTTTATTATTGAAAACCACTTTGTTCTTCAAAATTGAAGCCCCTCATCTCTTAAAAAAAAATCTATCTCTATTTCTCTCCCCTACACGTGTTCGATTCAATAAAAAAAATTATGGATTGCTATTGGGTTAGGCGCTCTCCGTGAAGTGTACCATTCATTTTATTCGTCTCTGTAGTGAGGTATATATCATAAAATTCAATTTTCAATTTTTCATTCTATTTTTTCTTCCTGGACATGAATATACATAGAACATCCATGGATATTTTTTTAAATAGTTCTTTTGACTTCTTATGATGAGTTATTTCTAATAGTGAGAAATGCTTATCTTTAAAAAAAAATATATAATTAATTGGGTTGATTTCTATTAGTTGAAAAATTAATACACAATTAATTATATTTTTTAAGGATTTAATCAACTAACCTCATAGAAGTGGATTTGCAACATACAATTGTTTTATGTCCCTTGAATTTTGCATTATATACACAAAAAATATATGCCTGCATGTGCATCTCAATGATTGTGAGGGCAATGGTCCATCATCTACAAATCAAGTGTTTCGAGTTGGATCATAAGGAATATAAAATTTTTAAACTCTTGCTCATATGTTACCTAACATTAAATTACAATGGGTTAAATTTTTTTTTTTAGTAATAATGTTTGTGAATAATGTTTATTTTCTTACACATTAAAAAATGTTTGTGAATAATGTTTATTTTCTTAGACACTAAAAATTCAAAGGTTCATATACATGCTTTGGATTACAATCTCAAAAAAATAATTTTGTTTCTGAATTACTTGCTTTGATTTTTTCATTTATGTAATTATTTTGTGTTAGTAATAATGTTTGTCAATAATTTTTATTTTTCGAGACATAAAAAATTTGAAGCATCAAATACTTGCTTTGTCAATTTTTCTTAATTACTTTTATAAATTACAAAAAGTTTTTCTTTCATTTCTTTCACCACACATTTTCATAATGAGTGAATTAATAAAAATAGTCACAAACATTTCTATTTTTTTAATCTTATCAGTTGGTTGACTTCTACTTGAATATTATGTGTTGCATTTTTTAAAATTAATAATGTTTGTGAATAATGTTTATTTTCTTTGATATAAAAAACTCAAAGCTTCAAATACTTGATTTAAATACTTGCTTTGGATTAAATTCTCAAAAAAAATTATTTTGTTTGTGAATTACTTGCTTTAATTTGTTAATTTTGTAACACATGAAAAATTCAAACCTACATATATATACACTTGCTTTGTGAAATTTCGTAGTGAATTGTTTCTATAAACTACAAAACTTTCTCTTTTATTTGTTTCACCACACCGATTATTAGCCCCGTATATACAAGGTTGCCATGTGGTCCTCCCAATAAACAAATCCTTATCATACATATTTTTTAGGTGTTACACTTTGATAGTCAATTTATACACAATTAACTATATTTATTTATTTTCTTCTTTAAGATTGGATCAACTAATCTTATAGATGTCTACACCCAACTAAAAAAACATGAGCACTTTTTATTGAAAGGTAATTTTGACACACTTATATAAATCAATTAATTATATATGTCTTTAAGATAATATTTTAATACTAACTATCACACATGTTTTATGACACAGTTATTGTTCACGGCTCACGTACATAGCGCGTGCCAATTGACTAGTTATATATATTATATAATGTCAATCGCCTCCTTGCCATTCTATTAGTCCAAAACTTATCATAATTCCAAGAATGCCCTCAAATGCATTTTTTTTAATTCGCTCAAAGCAACTTTAAAAAGTAAATAATAATGGCATTTTTTGAAAAATAATTAAACTTATTTTGTTAGTTTTCAAAATGAAAGTCTATCTTGATTTTTCTTATTTCACACAGCTTTTCTCTCAATCCAATTAAAAAGTTGTTTCAAACTGTTCCAATAAAAAATGTCTATTCAAAATATCTTCAATTAAATCATCAATTCCCATTTCAATACCGCATATTTAGCAATTTTTTTTAAAAGACATATTTAAGATAATTATCCAAAATGATCATGCTCTCTCCACAAAATATATATATATATATATTACCTAATTTAACTCTAACCAGTAACTGCTACCGCTCTCTCAATTCCACACAATTATTCTATACCCCTTGCGCATCTTTTGATCACGCAAAATCTCACACACGTTGTTCGTATAAAAAAAAATCTCATAGAAATTTTTCCTCCGCTATGACAACCTTCTTGTCTCTCTTCGCAAGTCATGGTGAATCTAGCTATATTCTCCCAAATTGAAACAATGGTCAAATTGTATAGAGTGAGTTTTGTCAAACTTATTTTTGAAATTTGTAATTCAATATCATATTTTGTAATAGGATATGTCGTTAAGGTGTTTTTAATGATGAGAATAATGCCTTTTTTTGTTACATTAGAAGTTCTTTTTCACAACTTTAAGTGCGCTTTGATTGTTAACGAGACAATGAATAATTATCTTTGTTTGTAGTGTCCCATGCTATTCTTTGAAGATTCAGTCATTGAATTTGGTTTATTATGGTACACTTCTATCATATTTTTGTCCCTTTGCTTCTTTTTTTTTTTTTTTTTGGTTTTTTAAGCCCTATTTATTTATTTACTAGTCGATTTCCTGCGCTTTACGCAGGAGTTATTAAAACTTTAATATAAAGTTAATAAATTAATTTACATAAATACATTATAATATTTTTTACAAGTAAAATTACAATTCACAATAATCAACCCATCTTTTTTAGAAAAAAATATACAATAGAAGGTTTAAAAAATATTTACTTATAAACCATTGAAGTAACCATTCATTAAAAAAAAAAAAAGAATTTGAATGAACTTAATTGTTGATTTAGTATATAATATATATATATATATATATATATATATATATATAATTAAGAAAATCCTAAAAATGAAATAGTAGAAGGAGAGAGTACGTGAAACTTTTTCTCTCCTTCAACTTTTATATATATATAGATTTTGGTTACATCCTTGGCTATTCCTTTTTTTTTTTTTTATTACATACCATTTGCTATTCTTTACAAGTTAAATCATTCAACAAGTTTATGCTTATAAAAGAGATGACAGAATTTATAGATAATCTTCATAAGGCAATAATAGTGGCACAAAATAGCATAAATATGCGTTTTTTTTTTTTTTTGGTTAAGAATTATGGGTCTTTGGCAAGGATATGGAAGTTTTATATATGTGCATCTAATGCAATAGGCCTCAACAAGAGATATACAAACCTATATATGTTGGAGGCATTTGATAGGAATGCATCAATTTCTTTTATTCTTTTACAAAAGATGCAATGCTTTAAAGAACATCAGACATTTTGGGTTGACAAGAAAGAAGACAGTAGAAATAAAGGGGCAATGGTTGGAGGGACTTCAAGTCATTTTCAAGAACCGTGATAATGATCGATCGAACTAATTGAGAGTTCAACCCTTATGTTTTTGGTTTATGGAGTCATTGTTTTGGCTAGATGTGTCCTATGTGACATTGTTTTTTGATAGGCTTTTCTTACGTGTCATTGTAAGTAAATAATTTTTGTTATTATTAACTATATGACAATAATTTTGAATGGTTTGGAAAACTTGCCATCAATTAAACTAAATCGAACGCAATAAAAGATTTTTTATTATTAATTGTATGACTAATTCTATATTTTTTTTATTGATTGTATGATGATAGTTTTGAATGGATTGGTCTACAATAAGGATGAGTGCGAGATTGTGTATGTTAGGTGCCCAAGTTCGTTCGGGCCACTAAGGCCCTTAAATTCTCGGTCACTAGGTGCATCACGTGCAGAGCACGTGCCGATCAACTAGTATATATATGAGGCATTTAAAAAAAATGAATATATATGAGGAGCGAGTGAACGAATCTCAATTTTGCTGATCTTACTCCAGCATACCTCATTTTTTAAATATTAATTGCTAAACCTAAACATACCATTTTTTTTTTTTTTTGAAATCCCGAAAAAATCATTGCTCACCTCAAACAAAGTCGGATTTAGTCTCGTCGGAGTGTTGCCCAAGAGTTTCGATCACACGAAAATAGAAAAAATATCTATATGTCAGCTCCTACAGAGACTTCTTCAAAGGTATCAAGAGCAGACGTCTTAGTTGGCTCTGACCGAAACTTTTGAAATGTCTCAGTAGAAAGAGGTCTCGACCTTGTGTGACTGAGACTCACGAGTGACAAGAATTAAGAAAAAAAATTTAAAATCGCTCAAAAAACTCTTGAAAACGGGTGAAGATTACATGACTTTATTGTAAATGACCTATTCATCTCGAATCCACCGTAAAAAGTTGAGATTGAAGACCAAAATTAAAGCCCTAAATACATCCAGTAAAACACACAAAACGACTTCAAAGATTGTCAAAGAATTCATAAATCAAACTCAAAATGGTGAGATTATAGCTTCACTGATAAAATGCCGATGTGATCTTGCCAGAATCACGCCGAATTTTGGTCGAAAATCGGAATTGAGGGTGGGCGAGTTAAATGGGCTAGCCAGTCAACACAAGATTTGTTGCCTTTTTTATTTTTTGTAACAAATACCTGGGTCAATGGCCCAATTGGCCTTCTTTAGGCGACTTTTCGGGTTCGTCAAAAAGCGAGCCAAGCGCGCACCATTGGCTGAAGAACAACGAAATGTTACCTTATTTCATAGGACTCAAATGCCCCTAAACTCCTCGTATATTTACAAAACAAACCATATCTTTTCTCAGTAGTTACTTCCAACTTCTAAGGGTATTCCCGTCCAGACATCCCGTATAATTGACGCGAAATCGAGCCCTACGAGGGCGCGCTTCGCAGGCATCGAACGGACGCACTGAGCCTCAAAGCCATTTCTCTCTCTCTCTCTCGCGATCGATCGAGCGCAGCAGAGCTTCGCGAAAGTTCGAAACCCTAGCAATGGCGTTCCCAGAGAGCTCTCGCAGATCTCTCATCCCGAGCTTCCTCTACACGCCGTCATATCCGAAGAGATCTTCAGAGGCAGAGATCTCGATGAACAAGACTCTCGATCTCTTGTCCTCTCATGCGGCGGCGAAGCCATCGCCAACGCCGTCTTCGTCGAGGCGTTTGGTGATTCCGGCGCCGAGCGAGCCTGGCAAGATCGAGATGTACTCGCCGATGTTCTACGCCGCTTGTACGGCCGGAGGGATCTTGAGTTGCGGTCTCACTCACATGGCAGTCACTCCTCTGGATCTCGTCAAGTGTAATATGCAGGTATTGATTTTCTGGTAGTTTCGCTTGTTTTGTTTGATTTCTGTTCTTGATTGTTCAGATCTGTGATTTGGAGTCGGATCGGGTCAGTTGTTTGATTTGCTTTGTGTATTTGAAGCCCTAAAATGATTATTTTGTCCATGAAAGCATGGATTTGATGTGTTGATCTGTATCTCTGGCATCGACAGCATGAGAAGCTAGCTTAGGAGGCACTAATTATGAATGATTCAAAGAATTTAGAAGCACACAATCAATTTCATTAAATCAAGCGCAATAGAAGAGTTTGATCCATGTAGCCGACTCCAACTAACTTGGAATTGAGCCTTTGTCGATGTTGTCGTCGTCGTCGTTGTTGATTGCGAAAATGTTTCGTTCTCTTCGACCATGTGTTTTGGGCTTTAAGTATTAAAATTCTCAGCTTGATGGAGATACTCGCCTAATTTCGATCCCAGGGGCGTAATTCTCACCCGAAATATTAGTTGACTGTATAAAATCACATCTCATTTGTATGTGCTTCGTGGCTGCCAAATACAAGAGCATCATCTGGTTTACTTGTTTTCATTGTTCGTAAGCGTTTTTGAACAAAGACTCATTTTTTGGGCGTTTAATTCTTTCTTTTTGAATATTTTCTAGATAAGTTGCGTGTACCGCCATCGATGTAATGTATGACTGGATTTTTTTTTTAAAATCTTCAGATTGATCCTGCCAAGTACAAGAGCATATCATCTGGTTTTGGGATTTTGCTCAAAGAGCAAGGTGTTAGAGGTTTCTTCCGGGGTTGGGTTCCAACATTGCTGGGTTACAGTGCACAGGGTGCTTGCAAGTTTGGATTCTATGAATTTTTCAAGAAGTACTATTCGGACATTGCTGGTCCTGAGTATGCAGCCAAATACAAGACATTGATTTACCTTGCTGGTTCTGCCTCTGCTGAAGTGATTGCTGATATTGCTCTTTGCCCCTTCGAGGCGGTGAAGGTTCGTGTCCAAACTCAGCCAGGTTTTGCCAGAGGTTTGGCTGATGGTATGCCAAAGTTTGTAAAATCTGAAGGTGCCTTAGGGTATGGTTTTAAATCATTGTTATCTTTGAGATCAACTACCTAGTGTTTCATATATTTCCTGGTTTACAATATAATATGATATGTTCTCTATAGTAGGGATGCTAATTTACTTGTATTTTTCTTAATAATTTTTGACAGGTTGTATAAGGGGATTGTTCCACTTTGGGGACGCCAAATCCCATGTGAGTAGAGCGTGTAACTTCTATTATTCTTTGTTTTTGACCCCTCAATTGATGGTGGTGGTTATGCTCATAATCCATTGGATTATGCTAATTTGATTTGTGGCGATGTTTGTTTCATTGTTTAGAAACCTTAGAGCTTGACACTTGAGAAAGATAAAATGTTTCCTGCTATTTAGTTGATTGCACCAATTGCATTTTGGTTTTGTTCTCTTTATCATTACCAACTACTTAAGACCCTTTGTTTCAGCTATTTAAAAATGCTCTAGGGTAGTATGCCTTAGTCAGGTTCTAATATTTGGTACCCGGTTTTCAAGATCAAAATGTTATTGCATATGTATTTTGAGTTAGTGATTGCTATCACATGCTAGCCCCGACCCCAATTAATTTGGGACTGAGGCTATGTTGTTGTGTGTTGTTGTTGACTGCTATCGCATGCATGTTGTGATTCGTATAAATACAAGTTGATTTATATATTTCTTATACATCTATTTACTTTTATTTGAGTTATGGAAAATGATTTTTTAATGATATTTTGCAGATACAATGATGAAGTTTGCTTCCTTTGAGACCATTGTTGAAATGATGTACAAGCATGTCATTCCCACACCAAAGGACCAATGCAGTAAATCCTTGCAGCTGGGTGTTAGTTTTGCCGGTGGCTATGTTGCTGGTGTTTTCTGTGCTATTGTTTCTCACCCTGCCGACAATCTTGTGTCTTTCCTAAATAATGCCAAGGGGGCAACCGTCGGTGATGTGAGTTGTTTTTCTTTCCAGTTGTGACCTGAAAGAAAATCTTTTATTCTTGATGCACTTATATAATGTAAATGCTTTGATATTTCGCAGGCTGTGAAGAAGCTAGGTTTGTGGGGCCTGTTTACCCGCGGTCTTCCACTTCGTATTGTTATGATTGGAACCCTCACTGGTGCTCAATGGGGAATTTATGACGCCTTCAAGGTTTTCGTTGGCCTGTAAGTTCTTCTTTCCACTGCAGTTCTTAGCTTGTTCATTGTGTGCCCTATTGAGGCCCACTGTTTTCTCTTCATACATTTGGTTGATACCTGTTTATGTTGATTACTAAGTTACTAACCGATTGAAATTTGCAATTTCCAGGCCAACCACTGGTGGTGTTACCCCCGCACCTGCCGCAGCCGCTGCACCTGTTCCATTGAGCTCTTGAAACAATTCGGCTTGAAAACAAACATATGGACTATGTCTATGTTCCTTGGAAGAGAAATAACCCTGCACTGAGAAGAATTAGGAACTATGTTTTATTTTTATTTCGATTTTTTTGAACTGTGAGGATGGTTTTGAATTTCATCCTCAAAACTTGAGAGGAGTCTCTTGAATATTTCATATGTATACCAGTTGAAGCCTTTGGAAAAAAAAGGGAACCTAAAATAATGAGACACATAGGAGGGTGTTGCTTAGTCGATATGTATCTATCATTCCATCTGTTATACATTCGGTTGAACTATTCTTTAGTCTGGAATGATATTCCAGTTTGAGCTTATTTCACTTGAGTTGGTGGGAGAAGAGTCTGCAGTTCGTTTTGTGACATTTCATGATGTGTTTGCTATCCTACATGCCAGTTTTTTTTTTTTTTTGTCTCATCCATGCATTACGGTTTGAGAGTCCTATGTGATGTAAATTACATGATCTCAGCCAAATTTGGCAAGTAAAGTGGGTCATCAAAGGTATGTAAATAGAGAAGTTTCCAATGATTTGTTGGACAACTGAAAATGGGTTGTTATGAAGAATCATTTGGTAAAAAATAGAGTAAATTTAATATTTAAAAAACTATTCAATTTTGATGCCAATGCCACATTAGTGCCACATTAGTGCCACAAATGTTACTTAAGGGTTAATTAGCAAAAAGTGGATGGAATGACTATAAATAAAAGTTGGAAAAAGTTGTGTTGTAACTGAAGTGTAAAAAAAGATAAATTTTATGACAATGAGTAAATTGACCCCTCATTTGTTAAATGACAAGTTTTGCAGTGATCATAAGTTTGACTCTCATATTAAAGTCAAAAATAAAATAAAATACATAGTTAGTGCTATATGGTCAATTTCAAATTTATAATAAAATAGGGTGTTCTCAAACTTAAACCCATTATATATACTCGAAAAATAAGGATGGAGGTCATAAATAGTCGATTCCAAGTTCGAATAAAGGAAGAGGGTTCTCAAACTCAAACCTATTATCTATACCCAAAAAATAAGGATAGAGGTCTTGAACCCATTATCCATACCTAAAAATTAAGGATCGTTGCGATAGATAGACAATCAACGCAAAACTATTGCGCTCTTTATGAATGGATTAAAACAAATAAATATTTTTACAAAAGTCTTATGTGGGCTTGGGCTTTAAAAGCGCGGGCAGATATTTGTTCTCATCATCTTCATCATCATCATCTCCTATCTCCAACCTCTCACAAACCCTACTTTGATACTTCTCTGAATCATCTCTCATGTCATGGTGAACTCTCAATCCATCAATGGCGATCGCAACGTCGTTAGGTTTAGCGTGCAGAGGCCACATCCCAGCTCGCACTCCACCCTTCATTTACTGCGTTCGCAAGGTCACTCGATCACATTTCTCTTAAATACGAACTTCTCTAACCAGTCATTTCATCGACTGATTCTTCTCTACTGTGTGTTCAGATTCGAAGACGCTCCGCTTCGGCCTCCGAAACCCTAGCAGAACCAGATGTTTTGGCCAAGGAAGAAGAGCCGCGAGAGTTGGTTAGTTCTCGTCGAAAAGGTGCGAAATTGAGTTGGTTTTGTTAGGGCTTTTGAAGTTGAATTTGAATTTTGTGTATGCTGTTGTAGTCTGATTGGTTTTTTATGATGTATTGGTGAAGTTGTGGCAGAGAAGGATGTGAGGGGGCCGGAATGGAAGAAATTGAGTTCGAAGGATTTGGGGATTAGGGCTTCGATGATCGCGAAGCCTACTAGAGTAGTTTTGAGTGAATTGAAGAAGAAAGGTGGCTCATTTTTGTGATTAATTGTGGTTTATGTTTCGAATTACTGCATTTCGTTGAATAACTGTATGCGTCCCCGCCAGGGTGGCCTCGTGGTGAGGAGTTCGGCTTGTGACCACTTTGGCACGAGTTCGATTCCTTGCCTTTCCACTCCTGGAAAGTCTGCCATGGGAGGGACGCATAGGGACGATGTAAACTCCCCCCAGGGAACAGGTGTCAGCTGTCGTGAGGGGGTCGAATCTAGATATCCTGGGTTATCAAAAAATAAAATAAAAAAATACTGCATTTCGTTGAATAACTACTAGAACTGGTGATGAAGATGTTATGTAGTAATGTAGAATTTGATTGAATTTGTATGTTTGTTTTTGGTAGGGTATGAGGTTTACCTTGTTGGTGGTTGTGTGAGGGATCTCATTTTGAGGCGGATTCCGAAAGATTTTGATATAATAACTTCTGCTGAACTTGCAGCTGTATGTGTTTGATTCCATCAAATTTGTGTTGCATTGTTATACTTTTGTATTTGATGTGTTTTTTGGGTTTCATTTTGATTTGATGGAATGGAGTTATCCATTTTGCAGGTAAAGAAAACGTTTGCAGCTTGCGAAATAGTTGGGAAAAGATTTCCTATTTGTCATGTACACATCGGTGGAACCATTGTTGAGGTTTGTGCTCGTTCGATGTTATGCAATGAATAATTGAATATGCTCCTATAAAAGGTGGCTATTTATAACTTTTTATAGGAGTCATGAGAGTTCAAGTTGTATGTTTTTACCTCCATTTCTTAAGGATTGGTTGTGGTTTTGTGCTGTCAGGTTTCTAGTTTTAGCACGTCTAGAAGAAAACCTGGCAGGGGGTGGATTGATTTTCCAAGAAAAAAGCCACCCGGGTGCGATGTTCAAGATTTTCTTCGCTGGAAAAATTGTATTGGACGAGACTTCACAATTAACGGGTTTGCTCATTTGAACTTTATTACTTGGAAATTAGATAACGTCATCCCAATCTCATGAAATAGTTCTGATTTCAACCGTTTCTCTCTTTTATGATTGTATTGTAAGGATATTGGATGCTTTGTTCGGAAATAAAACCAAAATGCTTTGAAGCTAGGAGACATCATATAGTTGTTGTCTTGGTTTGGTCACTTACAAAGACGGCCTACAAATGCTCCAACTAGAAAACTTGACTCAATAGAAACTGTAGAAATTCGACGAGGTAGGGGCATACCAAAGTTAACATGGGATGCATTAATTAGGAGGGATTTGAATGGTTTGCAAAGCTCACCATCAATTGCACTTAATCGAGCACAATGGAAAAGTTTGATCCATGTAGCCGACCCCAGTTAATTTGGGACTGAGGCTATGTTGTTGTTGTTGTTGTTGTTCTTTTGATTACAACTTCATTAGCTGCATATGTCTAGTTGCATGGCTTCATATATTTTATTTTTGTTATGTAGTTTTTTCTCTTTTTGAATTAAAAATCTTACTTTTGTTTTAAAAATAGTAATATTTTTTTTTCCCTTTGCGTAGTTTGATGTTCGATCCATATGCAAAGCTGGTGTATGACTACATGGGAGGCATGGAAGATATTAAAAGATCTAAAGTGTGCATGTATTTCTTAGCTTATGATTCTATTTGTACTGTTCAGAATTATTTTGGCATACGCTTTTTCTCATTAGTTGTGTTATCTTATGTAGGTTCGGACTGTGATCCCTGCATTTACTTCTTTCCAAGAAGATTGTGGTTGGCATTTCTCATCTTTCTTTTCCGTGTGTGATTTACTTATTCTAGAAGAGTTATAGAGTGACTCCAGCGAAAAGTTGAAGACAATTATCATCTGATGTCATTATGATATCTCATTGCAGCTCGAATTTTGCGTGCTGTTAGGATAGCTGCTCGTTTAGGCTTCCGTTTTAGCAAGGAAACTGCTCAGTCTGTTAAAAACTTTTCATGTTCGGTGTTAAAACTTGATAAGGTGTTCGAAATAGAAAATTTTATTCTCTCTTTTTTATTTTTGTCCTTAATCGTTTACCATGTCAAGCTTTACTAAGTTGATTCTTTTTCCATGCAATTACCTTAGGGAAGGCTATTAATGGAAATGAATTATATGCTAGCATATGGATCTGCTGAAGCATCTCTTAGGTTGCTTTGGAGGTTTGGGCTGCTGGAATTGCTTCTGCCAATTCAAGTATGGATTCATTTCTCTTCTCGTGGCCTGTGTTTAAGCCTTTGAACACATAGAAAATTGTTAATCTTACAATTTGTATGTGATATCTGAACTACAGGCTGCATATTTTGTTTCACAAGGTTTCAGAAGACGTGACAGAAGGTCAAATATGCTTCTGGTAAATCTAAACACTATTTGTGTCCTTTGTTGAAATTGGTACTTGACATTTAGTAACCTATTATCCCTATGGAATCTAACCTTTTCTGCTTTTTTTCTTACTTGCATTCCATATGGAATCTTATTTTCGATGTATGAGCAAGTAGTGAATTATGGACCGTATGCATTTTCTGCTAGAAGATTTTAATTGCAAGGATGGCTTTGAAACATCAATTGATGAATCTTTATGTGTTTGCAGTCATTGTTCTCCAATCTAGATAGACTTCTTGCACCTGACAGGCCATGCCATAGCAGCCTATGGTAAAGATTTTATTTGTTATGACCATTATTTATTGTATCAAGTTATGCCAATTTCAAACAAATTTTGAACACTTCATTCATTTGCTGTTTTCTCTTGATATCATTCACTTCATGCACAAACTTCTATATTTGTTTTGTAAATAAAATTGCTAAACATTTACTTCAACAAGCAGGTCTTGTTATTTACTAATACTTATTTTACGTTGTGATAATTTATAGGAAACTAGAGATATAATAGCAAAGTTTGGGTTGTCCTTTCTTCCATGTTATGAATTAGCAAACTGAAATCTTATAAAAACACAAAGAACGACACTTAAATTCGTTTGTATTCTACGTTTATAGATTAATTATTGTCCATAAGCATATGGAAGAAAGATGCTTATGGAACCGAAAGTTTGGTTGTTTATGTCTACTTTCATTTCAATACTTATACTTATGTTCGTAAAAGATTTACGTGTAATTTGAGCTTCTACAGTATGGTGCTGCTATTACAGGGTTACTATCTTTGCTTTTCATAAAGCAATAGTGGATCATCCCAGAGAGCCTGCCGTAGTTGCAGCATTTTCCTTGGCCATCCACAATGGTGGAGACCTATTAGAAGCTGTAAACATTGCGAGAAGGATCTCCAAGGCGCACGACTCTAGCTTCCCCGAATTATTGGAAACCAATGACCTGGACTCAGATGGTGCATTCATAAATGAGGTTTTAGCTCTCGCAGCATCAGTGAAAACTGCATTGAGTATGATGACGGACGAGACATTTGTCTCCAGAGCGATGGCCAAGTATCCTCAAGCACCATACTCGGATTTGGTAAGCCCCCTTCTTCTCTTGGACTTGTGCAGTAGGGATGTCGATAACTGATCCGATTCGTTGTCAAACTACCTGATCCGTCTCGTGTACAATGATGGAATTACAGCCTAATGAATAAGGCATGCATTTTGATTTTTTGATCTCCTGTGGTCTAACCTTTGTGTTCAATGATTATAATTTTCAGGTGTTTATTTCTCTGGCACTCTATCTGAGGGCAAGCAAGATTTTCGACTGCGTTAGCAATGGGAGAGAGAAGGGATTTATACCGGAACGCGGTAGAAAGATCGACTATGAATTCTTGGCCTTGGGTAGCCTGCAAGAAGTTCGGCATACATTTGCGAGGATAGTTTTCGACACCGTTTACCCTACTAGTTCGAAGAAAGAATGCAATGCCTAACCTCAGTTGAGAGTTTTGAGTTTCCAAGCCTAAGGATCTTCTGCAAAGTTAGCTTTCTCCTTTTGTATCTTCTAATGAGATTTAAATCTCAATCTGTTCAATTGGATTAAATTTTGTCAAATTGATTGTTTGATTAATTGTATATTGATATTAAATTAGGATCAAATCTTTAAAATTTCTGAATTATTGGGAATTAATAGGATCGAGACCATTTATGTCCGGTTCAAGCCATACTTGTTAATGGGTAGTGCTATTTGGATTCACCAATCTAAACTCAATTTTTTTTTTTTTTTTTTTTAATTTTAAATTCATCCTCAAGCAATTAATAAAGCAAACATCCTTATTCATAAGTATTGCTACTAATTCAATAAATTTATTTGATCTCATGAGTCTGGACTTATAGGGATGTTTTATTTTTTTTTATAAATATTTAAGAAGTATTAAATGTACAAGTGATTGTGTTTGCTTCATTAATTGCTTTAGGGTGATTTTGAAATAAAATTTTTTTTAAGTCCTGACACGTGAGTTCAAAGTTCAAATAGCAGCGCCGTATATATAATATGATCGGTCGAGCATAATAAGAACCAGTGAGGCCCTTAATCACTACTACTCCCAATAATTCTCACCAAATAAGTATTCAAATATTTTGGGAATATAAAGTCAAGTAGAGAAGGCAATAAGATACGTAAGTCTAGAGAGTGATTGTATGAATGAGTGACATGGGAATTTGAGCACTAATTAATCATTGAAGTAGCTAGGCATTAGATGAGCTGATTAAATTGTGTTGTAAGTACATCTGATTTATGTTGTCAGGGGCATTAGTGTAACAGCTATAAATAAAGAGACTCTATTAGTGCGTACCAAAATGTAACAATATGTTGTGAGGGGTCATAGTTAAGTTATTTTTTAGTCTGTCTATATGCACCCCTGCTATTTCTCATGACACCTCAATGATATGAGTATCTACCACGAAAACACATAAAATTAGTTGATATGAGCACCTCGCTCCGAGCATGATTGTTGCTTAAGGCATATTAGGACAAATAATTCAGTGCGTACATATATGTGAGTTGTATGTACATGTGTGATGTAGGTACAAGAAAGAAGGTGTTGATCACAACGAAAGTACATAAAATTAGTTGATATGAGCACCCCACTTTGAGCGAGATTATTACTCAAGGCACCCCATTGATATGAGCACCCTACCACAAGCAGCCCGAGAGTTTACTAAAACGTGTATCGTAAGTAATATTAATGAAAAATTGAAAAAATATTTTAAAAAAGTGTTGGTACTACAGAGCCGAGAATCAACATGTCGTATCGGTACCTCTGTGCCTAACAACAATCGTAAAATCACAACACCCATTGTCCGATACATGTACGAAAAGGATCAAATATGAGTTCGATCACCTCTATACCAAGACTTATTCCAAAATCTTGATTATCTTCAACCAAGACACTACAATAAATCTCGGTCATGTGTGACCGATAAAGTCGCATATGTAGTTGACTTTCGAAAATGGTAAAAAAAACTCACAAAAATCATGAAAACAACATCCGTGATGTCCGGACAGTGTGAGAGACTTCATTTGGTAAAAAAATTAGAAGTTTGAAGGTGAGTGCTTGGGAATGTGAACGAAAAGGGTGCCCTAATCTCACTTTAGTTGGAAGAACAAATTGAACATTTCTTTATGAAATTAAGTTTTACTCCATCCGTTCCATATTATCTGTCACATTTGGACTTGTGTACGTGAATTAAGGTCATGATTGAAAATTCTTAAAAAAAAAAACATTGAGACTAAATTACTTCTTATCAATAGCCTATTTTTCATAAGTTTTTGTTGTAGTAATTACTAGTTGTTTCCTCGCGCATGTGTCAATGAAGACCTTCATGGTTTATATGTATGAAAAAATGCAAAAAAATAGGAAGTTACAAAATGATGGTTGTCGAAGTTGACCCTTATGTCGAGCAAAAACTATATATATAAAAAAATAAAAATAAAAATCGGCGTGCTCGACCCTTCACATAAGCCAACCCATGGTACTTGTGCATCCATTCAAACACAAAAAACCCGACCCTACAAACATGTGCACTATGTCTTGACGGTTGTACATAACAAATTCATTCGCCTAATATATAAATTGGAAAAAAAATCACTATGACATAAAAAAACTCATCATAAAGGTCTATTTCGACGGTTGCGTTGACGTTGTTGCGTCCGTGATGCAATCGGACGTACTCTATGTCTAGTTGGACATTGTGTTTGTACATCCGATTGAGGTTGTTGAGGTTTCTGACATTGCATTGAATTTCGTTGAGTCGATTGATGTTATTCATATGGTTCACTAGACTCACATCTGGTACTAATACTTCCAAAAATAGGAGGATGAACCATTCCAAAATACTGACTTCCTATATGTGGTTGGCCGAAAGGAACATAAGGCGGCGACATGCTTAACAAGTTTATGAATGAGCCATATCCACTATATGACATATTGTAATTATAACGTGGTGGAATATATAAACTCGACATATATTGAGGCAGTGAAGGATACATTAGATGTTTAGGCATTTCATGGTCCACATATGAAGACGAAGGCCCGGGTGCATAAGGATCAAAATGGTAATGAGTAAGATATATGATCGGCGGCCTATGTACAAACATTTGATTCGCCCTGATCATCTTCTTTGTCTTCCTCTTCATTCTCCTAATTTATGTCTCGTTCGACATCAATTCCATCATTCTATAAAGTAGACATTTGTCTTTCATCTTCATCTAAAATCTTAATGCATTCATCAAGCGCAACAAGACATTGCTCGTACCCATCCTTAATGAACACTCGTCGCAGTCGATGTACTAATCTACATTGATATAAAAAACATGAGTTTAATACACGCAATTTAAGATATTATTTATGAGTTAAACAAAATAATAGTTTCAAGTTTACCGAATAGTCACGTAAAGCTCCGTCGTGTCCAATCATCTATTGACTAATCGATACCACGTCATCTAGTTTTGTTGATCGTGTCATTCTTCTTGTGCCGTTGTAATGCTGTCACAACGATTTTCCCACATTTGTATAAAGGATGCGTGAAAAGCCACCCAATTTTCTTTATTGCGTCCACGCAATTCGATGTTGGTGCAGTCAGGTGTCGTAATCACAGTTTGGTGACACGACTTGTATCATTTCGAATTGTCTCATAACCCTTTCTGGTCGATGCCACTCGACTATGTGGAAACAAATTAAGGGATATGTCGATAGCCAACTACCGTGACCGTTAGTACAATATTCAGGAAGAGACTCGATGACCTCAGCATAAGGTTGCCACACAACGTCATTCTCATTCTGCGAGTTGAGTGCATCACGGTAAGCTGATAAGACGTGTGTCACACTCTGAATAACTAAAAATGCATCGAGTCATCTGTATACAAAACAATAAATTAAAGAAAATGAAAAGAAAGTTAATTTTATAAAAATTATGAAATAACATGTGTATTACCGTGTCTTAATGGAACGTCCATAAGCATGTGTTCTCCATCCACTGTTCGAGGTCGAACTCTAGAAACACCTAGGCGTCTTGGTGCTATGAAAGGAAATATGTCCTATGCCCACAACAGTACAAGAATTGACGCGCCTGCAACCTCATTTACACCCGCGCGAGATCCACGACGCAACTCCATGTACAAATAAGCCAAATAGGCACTCCTCCAACTATACTGTCCAGCCATCTGGAAATCCTCGAGCAACGGTAGAAATATCAAATGTAAAAATCGGTTTGACTTGTCGGCGAATAGACAACCACCGATAAGTTGCAGTATGTATGCTCGAACATAACGTTGCACCAATTCCTCATCGCTGTCGTTATCTATATTTGGTACGTTACGTTCAAGCCAGTCGACTTTAACTTTACAACCAATAATGTCATCTCCAACATGAGTTCGACCAAGTAGCCTCTCACACACCTCAACATAGTTGTATCGATGATTCTCGTCATAGGCATACCTTCGATAGGTAAGCCGAGTTGTACCTGCACGTCCTGGAGTGTAATTGTGCACTCGCCACATTCCATGTGAAAAGTGTGTGTCTCAGGGTGCTATCTCTCAACGAATGCCATAATTAAAGTCCAATGAAGGCTGAAAAATGCTACGCGGGAAATCTCATAAAATCCACTGGAACGAAGATATGAGATCATCCTTAAATGATATTGCACCGTTCGATCAACGACACCACGTCTTCAACGCACGCATAATGTTTCGTACACCTTATAATTGAAAATGTATTAGCCGATATATATATATATATATATTATACGTTTATGCATGAACATTTGACGTATACACCTAAAAAGTTTACCTGACCCTTTCAGGTTCGCGACGATCTGTGTGTCGATTGGAGATGTAAAAGTAAAGGATCGATGAACCTGAATCCATTGATGTACAAACTACAATTGACCGATTTTAAAAAATTAATCATGTTGTTTGGAAAGTCACAATAACTCATTCATATAGGTATAAAGTAATACAAAATAATACTTAAGCATTTCAGTATAATCAAATGACCAACTCAAGCCAATCACAAACAATATACAAAATCGAATATCGATTTTGGTTAGAAGGTTGAGCTCTGGCTGGACAATTTTTTTTTGTTATGTCCATCTGAACGATAAATACCACACCGATTTTCCTAGTAGGGGTTCGATCAAGGTCTTTATTAGGACATGTTGTTTTTTTTTTATGTTATTCTTGATTACATATGCCACATCGCAAGGGCCTCAAGACATTAGGAAGATCCATCTCATTTTGCCTTTGCGTTCCCTTTGATCTCACTCGGCCACGTCTACATATTGGGTCCGGTATGATTTTTGTCGCAAAAGTCGACCAATATTTCTCATGGGATGACTTTGCAATTAAAAGATTGTCATTTATTGTAACTGCACACGCGATCCTTTAGGATAACGAATCGGGTATTGTTGCATTTACGCATGTGATCTTTATGTCTTCCAGTCAGCACTTCAAACTTACATATGTCACCATTTATCAAATTGACTTGATGTCTCCTTGCAGATTATTCATAACGTGTGAGTTTATTCATGTTTACACCGATCGTAGTATGTCACCAATCTGTAGTAAATCATCTGCGTCATCCCTGTTATTAGCAAGAATTAAGCCCCATTCGATACACCGTTAAAACATTCTACAATCGACAATCAAATTCGTGTAAGTAATATTGATTCAGCAATAACTATATCGTTGCATGCAACACGTAACTTGTATTTCATACATACCAACACCATTGAAGTCACTCATTCGTACCGCATGCCTCCGTAATGCAAATAAGTACGTAGTTCTTTGAGGATGACATTGACATATTGCACACATTGAAGAGTTCGTGATGATAAGTATACAAAACGGTCCATACACGTTTTAAATTTTTGTTCTTGATGTTGAGCAGCCGCTCAAGACAATAGTTTTTTCAAATGTTCATTTTTGAATTGGGTGTTAAAATTACGGACCAAATGTCGTAGACAATAACGGTGGTACCCTTTTGGGGGGATAAAAACCATTGGTCGGGGTGTTGATCGCCTTTAGAATGCCAGGGTGACGATCAGAAATAAGGTAAACTCAATCTCTATCCGTCACGTATTTGCGCAACATCCTCAAAAATTATTTATATGAATCCGTAGATTCGATTTTTGCAATGGCAAATACAACCTGGTAGTATGTGTTCATTATCATCAACAGATATGACAATCATTAGGTTACCACTATATTTTTCATATAAGAAAGTCGCGTCAATCTGAAGAAGATGCTTGCAAAACTTGAAAGCTTGTATTGATGCTTCGAATGTGAAAAATACACGACGAAATTGAGGTGACGCAGTCCTTATCTCATTAACCCCTCATTATCTATATGACCACTCGATTATTGTCATCGGACTTTAGTCTTCACAACCGCCAACCATCTTGTTAATCTAACGTATGACTCATCACAATCTCCAAATGCATTTTCAACTGCATTCATTTTAGCATCCTACATGCGCTTATAGTTTACTTCATGTCTGTGTTTTCCATTAATTATTTGTATTAATTTCTTGATAATTATTATTTGATCTATCTGGACAATGCTTTGAATCTCTCGCCCAAGCATGTTGGCGTCAAGTTAGGGATGACCGCGTTCTACGTCGAGATTTATACAGTGTTGTGACACGTCTAATTGTGTGATATCTCATAATTGTGTTTTCTTTCGCAAACAAGCACGAAGACGTCACATACACCCGTCTTTCGTACTTCTGCACTTGATCGCCCACAAACTTGTAGTCTATTCCATAACATGGTATTGACAATGTCTGTTTACATGCCACACTTTGACGGCATGTTGTAAGTATGTTTTTGTTGTCGAAGCACATTCATATTTCCAACTCAGATTTAGACTTGTCCCACCCAGTCTGTTGATGAAAATGTTGGGTTGTAGTTAAGTTAGCTACCTCCCGATCGATTTCATTGTACACCGACAATGGTTGGTGAACTTCATCATCATTTGTTTCCTTCATGAAATTCTCTTCATCGATAGCAAATTGTTCATCATCTTGCACGTGTTTCGCCCCTTGGAGGTTCATACATTTGGTCATCCGTAACTACATTGAGGTTTTCCCAATCGACATCTCCTGCTTCATCCTCCGAGATCCGTACGTCTTCGTTGGTTTCATTATTGTTGTCATTAATAGAGACATTAATATCATCATGTACTGGACTAATAAAGTCATCTTGCGCGACATCACCTTGTGGTGATTGCATATGTAACATTTCCATCGACAATCTAGTGTTGGATGTGCCAACATCTTTATCTACCTGTTGCGAATGAACTGTAGGATTTAGAAACGAGTCGATGGATTCAAATGTTAAATATATATCTACCATTGCAGTTAATGGTAAATTGGTCACTGTCGTTCACATCAAGTCGAAGTGTGTCGCATCATGCATCAACATAAGGACGAAATAGTGCGATCCTCCGAGGAGGAGTATCACGTGGCGATAAGTCATCCCAACTAGAGTCTCCGTAGATGAAATATTGAACACGTTACAAACGTGATCCATTAATTGGCGTCTAATCGACCCAAACTTAACCATCAACACTGCTGATGGGGTGCGTTGTACGCGACGTTAATTAAACCGTTTACAATTTTATCGTGGGCATAAAATAGAAATAGGATGTTCATATGTTCCATTACCTAAATAATTTATTGGGTATTGATGTAAAAAGATGTGTTTTTCCAAAAGTAAAGGGGTTTTACGATTTATTTCACAAAATAGGGTGGTCTACTTTGAAATAACAAAAGTAAGCAATAACGCATTTTGAAAAGGCGTTATTGGTTTCGAAGTTGGTGAGGTGGTAGTGAGGTGGCGGCCAAAATGTGTAGATAGCGCCTTTTAAAAGGTGCCACCTCACCAACTTCTAATAACGCCTTTTGAAAATGCGTTATTGGTTAATTTTGATGTTTGTGAGGTGGCGGGCCAAATATAGATAGCGCCTTTTGAAAATGCGCTATCTATACAATTCGCCGCCATGTCACCGCCACCTCACCAACTGGACTCGCCGATCTGTCCGCCACCGCCGTTGCAGCTGGTCCGCGACCTCCTGCGCGTGTTCTTGTTGCTGGCCTTGCCGTTGCTTGGCCATCTGCGATTTGTTGGACCGCGTCGTCCTCGGCCGCTCCGTCCCTTGTCGCTGGCCGTCGTCGTCGTCGTCGTCGTAGTAGAGCGATCTCGACAATGACAACCAATTTTGAATATGCGTAGGAGGAGTATATTTTTGTATAAAAAAGAAACCAACATTTTTTTTTATTAACCATATGTATCTAGATTTAAATAGTTTTATTTACCCTGAGATTGCCGAAATAGACCATCAGGCCCAACAATTGGCAGCCGTGAGGAATCGAACTTAAGATCGTGCACCTAACCCACATAGTCCTACGTTCACCTTACCACTAGATCAACTAGTCAGGGTTAGAAAGAAACGAACTTACCCACAATGACTCGAACTTTTTTCCCTTTTACAAAAGTGTTCATAGCAAACTAACCAATAAGTTAAACCAACTTTCGGGCTGTTCATGTTCACACGTCATACGTGGACTGTGTTTCACGGATAGCGATCACGTCAACGAAAAAAATCTACGCAACTAATAGCGCATGTTGGAAAGACGAGATGGCCTAGTTTTAGAGAAAAAGAAAAAAAAAGAATACCACACATATTTTTTTGGGTTTAAACTAAAAGATAAAGTACTTTTGTAATTTTTTCTCATAAATTAGTGACAAAATATAAAAAATCTGAAGTTGACACTTCCAAGCTACGGAAAGTAAATTCGCACACAAGTAGTTGCAGTACTTCCAAATATTTACTGCTAAAATGTAAAATAAAATAATTAACCATATATTTTAGTTCTATATAGGCCATGGGGCAATCAAATCCTTAACAAGTAAAAATGAGTTAAAGCATATCCATCTGTTTAGTTATGGCAACATGAAAATCCTTAACATGATTTTCAAATACATGACAAAAGTTTTGTCATGATATATATATATATATATATCTATCATATATATAAAAGCACGAATCACAAATTTTTGAGTCGTAATCAAATTTACTTTTTTGTCCCTCCCTTACACATTTTTTTTTTTGTGCGTTCCTTATCTTTTCCTTTTACTCCTTTTTTTTCTCCTGCGTCCCTTATCTTTCCGTTTTACTTTTGATCTTTAATAGGTCTAAATAAATTCGATCTTCCGATTTGTTACATTATTGCGCACTTTGGTTACTCCATGTTTCTATTTCTTGATAATTACGGTATTTCTAATAACGATTGAAGTTAGACGAGAAGCCATCAATTTATATTTCAGTTTCTCTCTCTTTTTTTTTTCCTTTTTTTTTACATTTATTTCTTCTTCCTATTTTTGCTATTTGGTCCGTAATATAGCGGTACATTACTTCTCTGCGTGCGAATCTTTGTGGTTCCAATCACTTGTGTCATATTAGTATGTCTATTTGCGCGCGCGACATTATGGTACACATCGGGTCGGCTTCCTCTTTGCTCCAATTATCCCGACATGGTCTTTGTGCATCGGTTCTCTTGGTTTATACAACATATTCCGCTGGAATCGACATATTTATCAAGCTCTTTCACCATATTACATGTATCGGTTCTTAAAGAAGACCAAACAAAGTGGATGGATGTCGTTTGGGTGGGATTTTATTGTGCATAACTTAGGTAAAATTCTTGTATTCTTACTCTGCGTGTCAAAAAGCTGTGGCTTCATGTAATGTTGCTATGGTTATTAGTTAGTTAAAAGCTTGTGGATAACGATGCATGATTGAGTATATTGAAGGATCCAATCCTCACTTCCTCCAATAGTAGGGGGAAGGGATTTGTCTTTATTTACAACTCTGTCTTTATTCCTTTGCATTAATGCATCCCATGTTAATTTTGGTGCCCTTTATATGCATTAATTAAGAGGGATTTGAATGGTTTGCAAGGCTCACTATCAATTGCACTTAATCGAGCACAATGAAAAAGTTTGATCCATGTAGCCTAGACCCAGTTAATTTGGGGACTGAGGCTATGTTGTTGTTGATCCTAGGTATCTAAAGTGGTTTACCTTAGGAACTTCTATTTCTCCTAATTTTACCACTCGTTATCTCGATGCGTAAATATTCTCTTGTTGGTTGTTTCGGTTCGCTCACCAAGTGTTTGTTGAATTGCCTTTGTTGTGTTTTTGGTTTTGTTCTTGAATATTCTTTAATGGTTTGGGCTGAATTTGGGTCCTTTTGATCGATGGGTTTATTAATGTTATATACATATATTCTTTAATGGTTTTGTTATTATTTTATTAATGTTAAGAAAAGGTGCGAGAAAAGCTAATCTGCGCTTTTACTGAGTGCGTTGAGTATTTGATACGGGTTACCTTTGGAACAGCTCTCATTGCTTCAATTGTTTGGTCTACACCACTATTATTGCTCTCCTTTCAAGTAGAAGGTATTTAATGTTATTGTGATTCATAAGTTCTGCGTAATCTCGTCGATTGTTTTTATCTTTATTTTGTTTCAATTATTCTGTATTTCTTCCCTAAAAAACATTGTGCCATTCTCGTCCCTTGCTGATTCTTTAATTTACAAATTTCTTTCTATTTTCTTTTGTAACAAATGAGGAAGACAATCGTGGAAGACGTGGAGCGAGATCATATGATTCGAGCTTCACTTTTTTTTGTTCTCCATCTCGATTTGTTCTCAGTATTGCTACTTGAATATTACATGCCCATTTCTTATTGTAGAGGCAAACTCTTGATCTATGAGCTTCCCATTTGTTTTTTTTTTTTTTTTTTTTTTTTGGTGTAGGTACTTTTCATTTGAAGGTCAAACCCAAATATTTTTGAGGGTGGATTTATGAAGCTGTTTTTTTTTTTTTTTTTTCTCCTCTCGATTGATTTTCTTAGTAAGCCACTTCCTTCACGTGGTAAAGAATGAACATAGGCATATAAGAGGTGGTTGCATTCAAGCGCTAGGCAAGCAGACCTAGCCATTGTGTGAGCTTTAATATTGCAATCACTGGACAAAAGCGAGCAATTTATGCTTGCTAATGATTGTGCATCTCATAAATCATGTTAATCTTAAATATATGCACTCCTATAAACACTTTAAAAAGTAGAAAGTAGTTAAATATATGGACTTTCAATTTCTAATGCACGTTATTCTTTTCTTTGTTTAGGCTATTTCAAGGACTCAAACATTATAAGAAAAACAAAAAAGATGGAAACTCATGGATTTTGAAGTTATAAATCCTCTTAGAATAAGAAATTTTGGACTAATCTACTTGGGGTTAAGAAAGTAGTTAAGTGGAAAAAAATATTGCACACAATATCATCCAATCATTACTCCTGAGTGGGCTCCAACTATAGATCGAATCGTTGTTGCGTTAGAATACAAGACAAATCACTAAATAGTTTTTTTTGGGTCAAACAAGGTAAAAACTAAAATCAGTTTTTTTGTGGCATCTAATACGCAAATTACGAATAAGAGTCCTGAATTTGATGGGCCAGGATTGTTGTGGCCGTTACTTGAGTTTGGGCCTAAATCCAACTGTTTTAATTTTGTTAGGCACACTTTTCTAAGTATGCTTGGCTTTCTTTCTTTCTTTTTTTTTGGAAAAGAAAAATAGATTTTGTTAGGTTGTTGTTGTTTTGATGTTAGAATCTAAATTTCTCCGGTTCTAATGTTGATTTCGTGCTCGATTCATGGATCTGATATTCTGATGCGTTTTCTCCTTTTTTTTTATTAATTTTGTTTGGATTTTTGTGCATTGACTTGGATTTGTAGTTAATCTCAATATTATTAATCTTTGGATTTGTGATTAACAAGTTTGAGATTGATATTTTTTATTAATATTTGTGATTAAAAAGTTTGTGATTAATAGATTTGGTTCACATTTGAAATATATAAATGTTTGAATAATTGGATTAAATGAACCCCGTGTGATTATTATTTTGGATCCAATTGTGACCTTAGATTAATTGTACATAATGAACATTATGTTAGAGTTGTAATCTAAATTAGTTATATGTTTGTGTTTAAAAGACACAAGAACTTCATTGCTTACTTTCCATCTCTTTTTGAATATTAAATTAACATTATTTTTTTTTTTAATTAGTACTCTAATGTTTGTTTCATTGCATTGTAGTTTAACAATACTTGCTATTCACATTACGTCAAATTAGAAAAATCGGGAACACAATATTATTGCGAAAGGTGCAAAGAATTTGTTACAACGCCATATCGGAGGTAAGTTAAAATTATATAATACAAATGAATGTCACTTTTATAAATTACGTATATAATTTTAACATTCATCTTTGAGTCTTATTAGCCATACCTTTAAACTATTTATTATTAATTTTCAATTTTCTAATATTCTTTGTTGTTGTCTTGTATATACATATATCTTGTCAAAAATCTAATTCATGACAATTGGATTTGTTTTTAGATTCAAAGTTCACGTGCGTGTCGAAGACAATACGGGGTCCACAACTACTTTTGTTTTATTCGATAGCATAGTGAAAAATATTATTGGAAAAGACAATGGCGAAAGAATCTTGAATGAGGCATCTTGGTACATCGTTTTCTAATTTAGAATACAAAACTAATTGAATGCAAATGCAATATTTTATATAATCTATGTCTTCTTCATTTTTATGGTCCTTTTGTTCTAACTTATTTTTTGCAGACAAACGAAAAGATTGTCCCAATAGAACTCTGCGAGATTGTAGGGATAAGTTTTACTTTTAAACTAAAACTCACTAATTACAATTTAGCCAGTGGAAATGCAAATTTTTGAGTCGTAATCAAATTTACTTTTTTTGTCCCTCGCCCACACATTTTTTTTTGTGCGTTCCTTATCTTTTCCTTTTACTCCTTTTTTTTCTCCTGCGTCCCTTATCTTTCCGTTTTACTATTTCCTCTTCTCTCACGTCTCTCTCTCTCACCGATCACTTCGATCCGTCCTTAGTGATTTCTATTCCACTCCTATTCTCTCACGGCTCTCCCTCACTTCCTATTTTTCATCTTCTCCTGTCTCTTTTTTGCCTCGTCTCCCAAATCTCACAACTTTCTTCTCCACCATTATAACTTTTCTTCTTCACGTCTCCCCAATCTCACAACTCTTCTTCTTCACCATTATAACCCTATTCAATTTGTTACTTTATGCTCAATGCGCATCGATCCACATTATTTTGAGTATGTAAACTTGCAAGCCTTGTCTCTATGTTTCGCTTTCTTATGGGTAAATTTTTGGTTTCTAAATTAACATATGCACGTATTTATTTATTTGAACAGGTCTGCAGCAACCGCAATGCAAACGTCTTGGCTTGCATTTTATATTCCAGAAGATAGTGGTTTTTCTCGCTTAATCTGCAATAAATAGCGCTCCTTTTTGGCCGATTAATCAAGCGCGACGATATAGGAAGTACGATCTTGCGAAGAGTTAAAAAGCGGGATCTGTTCTACTACTGTCAACAATGGTTGCAATGTCACATATCGATCTTTTTTTAAAGGTAATCATCACTTGTAATCATAACGGAATTCTGAACTTAATTTAACAGTACCTCATTAAAAAAAAAAACCCAATTTCAGATTAGCTGCTAATTACACTCTAAGCAAGGTGGTCATGCCTCTTATATATAGATCATAATCATAACGGAATTCTGAACTTAATTTAACAGTACCACATTAAAAAAAAAAACCCAATTTCAGATTAGCTGCTAATTACACTTCAAGCAAGGTGGTCATGCCTCTTATATATAGATCAGCTGATCACCATCTTAATTTTGTATCTACTTCATCTTCTTCCAGTTACTCCATTTATGAGGTTGTCGTTGGTGTTGGAGTTAAAAGAGTTGAAGAAGTAGCGAGAGGTTCATGAACCACTGAATTAGAAGATTTCTAATTTAAAAATTTAAATATTTTAAGGATTATAAGTATTTAAATATTTGATGAAATGCCAATTAGATGATTAGTTTGATTTATTGAGATGGCGTTGCATTGATAATTTTTTGTGCCTATGAGAATATTAGTTTGAGATACCCATGGGATAATTAGTTTGATTGCATTGAGATGAGTTTGTATTGATAATTTGATAGTTTAAGAGTGCTTTGTAGTTGTTTGATGAAATGCCCCATAAAATCTATTTTTTGGTTTTTGTTTTTAATTTCCACATTCGTAGCTCGAGCTTTTTCTCTTGTTGATCCCTATTGCGGTTGTTGGTTGCTCACTCAACTCTTTTCTCTCTCCCGATGATAATTGGTTGCTCCATCTTCTTTTTACCAGGTTTAATAATTTATAATATTTTTTATTCCCTTATTGAAGGGGTTATTGGAGACCTAAAGAATCTCTGCGGGACCATTTCAACTCTGTTCATGTAAGATTTCTTCCTTGATTTAAATGTAGGCATTTCACTTACCTTTTTGTCATAATATGATATACACTTCTATGACTCAATGTGTTCTTCCATGACTTACACGAAAGGTGACACTCTATTTCAAGTACATCTTCGTTCTATTAATTTAAAAGCTACTTTCCTTTCAAACTATATTTTCTATTATGTTAGAGTTTTTATGCCTAGAATACCTTTCATTCCAAATGAAGAAGATAAAATGCCATTCAAATTCAAAAGGAGACAATTCCCTATTCGATTGTGTTTTGCAATGACTATTAATAAGGCTCAAGGGCAAACATTAAACTTCGTTGGGGTTTATTTGAGAGAACCATTTTTTTCTCACGGTCAACTTTATGTTGCGCTTTCACGTGCTACCATTGTGACTTGCATCAAAGTTCTTATTAAACCTTCTAATTACAATAATCAACCAAACACGACAAATAACATTGTTTACAAAGAGTTGTTGTCACTCGTGGATGCTTCTCTTGCGTAATCACTTTAATTGAAATGTAAGTTTTCAACCATTTTATAGTTAATATGTTTTATAAGTTTTCTCATTCTTTTAATAATTTCCTTTAAAAAAATTAATCTTTTAAATATAACAGGGACAAACTGATAAAGAACCTGGAGAATTATTTCATGTTGGTTGTGTTTGTTTTTATTGGTAAATTGCATTTCATTCGGATATTAGATCTTTTAGACAAAATAGAAATAGAAAAGGAAAACAAATACAAAGGGAGAAAAATTCGTTTAGGATCATGGAACATATAGGACTGGCCTTCGATAACTTGAGCATATGCAATAGTTAAAGTTGTATAATGATTAATTGGATAATGCTTAATTTTGGTTTGTCATTTCTGGCTCATTACATTCTCTTTTTCTAAGTGCACGTAATGTTCTTGTATGAAGTACTCTCGCTTGAGGAAAATAACAGATGTCAAGGAACATCAATCTCCTAGGTTTGTCAAATTCCTTCTCTTAGAAAGCTGTTGAGTGAACGCACATGCCTTACATCGTTAATTTCATTTTTATCCTCTTTGTGATTATTTGTTGATGCTCGTGTTTTTTTCACATTTGGAAACCATGTATGTGAATGAATGAATGTGATTAGTTTCGAAGGAAAGCAACTATAATTTTGTAAGCGAAAATATGTACTTACAGTTTAATGTTTCCTAAGAATGTTGGAAATTTCATAAACCTTATAAATTATGTTTGTTTTCTCAAATACTTGGTTGTGGTAGATTGATTTGTATCTGTTTCATTGAATAGACACTCTTCTTGATGCTAACGCCTTCTATTTGGTTCTACATGTTGGGAATTTTACTACATTTAGGAGTTAGGATTGTTATAGATCCTTTATCTTATAAAATATGATTTTATGTTCTGTTTTGCTGTTGAACATTTATTTTACTATTAATTGATTGAAATGTATATCCGTCATTGTGCTTTTCCTTCTAATTTACCACCTAATATTCTCGAGATGGGTTTTTTGTACCACTTGCGGGTAAATCATTGTAGTTCATCACCTATTGGTTCCACCTTGATTACTAAAGTATGGGTGCATAGGAAGGGTGTCATATCTTGGGCTCCAATTTTCTCCAACACATCCAAGAGATTGCTCGGTGAGTCGCATTCTCTGGTGAATTGATCTTTACTTTACATATTGTTTGGTTATGTTTTTTTCATTTTATTTATTAAGACTATTGTAGTTCATCACCTATTGGTTCCATACGATTACTAAAAGTCACATTCTCAATTTAAGTTGTTGAACTATGTATATGGCGGGAGTCAAGAGGATTGCCTCCACTTATGACGTCCAAAGCGTAATTCCTAGAGAAAGTAAAAGTTAAGGCTTGCGGGATACTGATGAGAATTTGACGAGAGATGCGACGACATTTGGAAACGGGCCATGCGGATAACTTGCAAAAGAATGCTCCCGTAACGTGTAAGTCGTGACTTCATAGTAGATGATAGCTTGTGACATCATTGTAGTCGACGTTTTTATTGTTCGCATACGCTTATTTCCTTCTTTGGTTTAGAATAACATCTTCCATCAGAGCACCGAATAAATGTGTTTCTTCATCTCGCTTCCAATTCGCAATTGAATTCTCTCGTAATAGTAGCTACTTTATATTTGAATAACGATTTCGTTGATGCGTTTGGTTTATATTTACTTAATGTTCGCCAACTACTTGAGACAATGCCAAAAGAGAATTTTTAAGTATAAGATGTTTAACTATTTTTTTTTTTATTGTTGGAGCAAGTTGTAATGCAAGATGTGGGCATTGTAAGCTGCTTCCAATTCGCAATTGAATCATCCCTTTCTCTTGTTGGTTCGACTTGATGCGTAAATATTCTCTTGTTGGTTGTTTCGGTTCGCTCACCAAGTGTTTGTTGAATTGCCTCTGTTGTGTTTTTGGTTTTGTTCTTGAATATTCTTTAATGGTTTGGGCTGAATTTGGGTCCTTTTGATCGATGGGTCATGTTGCCCTTATGAGGATAAGTAGAGATTTTTATTGGGAATATATGGTATATAGACATAGGTGTATGATTTATTGATTGGTATGGTTGTTGGTGTAATGTATGTGACTCTGTAATGCACAAGTATATGTATTAAAGATTACTATATTAATTTTGTTTGCATTTTTCATGAACCAAGAAAATAATATAGGAGCCTCATCTTTCATGTTTGTGATGGTTGTGGGGTTGGACTTTCAATTTCTAATGCACTTTATTCTTTTCTTTGTTTAGGCTATTTCAAGGACTCAAACATTATAAGAAAAACAAAAAAGATGGAAACTCATAGATTTTGAAGTTATAAATCCTCTTAAAATAAGAAATTTTGGACTAATCTACTTGGGGTTAAGAAAGTAGTTAAGTGGAAAAAAACATTGCACACAATATCATCCAATCATTACTCCTGAGTGGGCTCCAACTATAGATCGAATCGTTGTTGCGTTAGAATACAAGACAAATCACTAAATAATTTTTTTTTTGTCAAACAAGGTAAAAACTATAATCAGTTTTTTTGTGGCATCTAATACGCAAATTACGAATAAGAGTCCTGAATTTGATGGGTCAGGATTGTTGTGGCCGTTACTTGAGTTTGGGCCTAAATCCAACTGTTTTAATTTTGTTAGGCACACTTTTAAGTATACTTAAAATCAAACTCTAACTCCTTATCAATCCACTACACGTTTTTTTTTCTCCAAATCAATCATAAACTCATTCTCATCAATCCAATAAACTTTTTTTTTATCTCAATCATAGTAGAGAATATTGATAAGCTAAAAAAGATACTTATATTTCTAATTTTTAAATTTTAATTAAAATTTTAAGTTTTATTAATAAGTTCTTAGAAATTAATTCCCGCGAGCGAAGCGAGCGGGTCAATCGTGCGTAGCACGTCCTGAAACTAGTATATATATATATATATATATATCTATCATATATATAAAAGCACGAATCACAAATTTTTGAGTGGTAATGAAATTTACCTATTTACTCATACTTTTTTTTTATCTCCAAATCAACCTTTTCTTTTGTATCCAAATCAAACTATAACTCTTTATCAATCCACTATACGTATTTTTTCTTCTTTATCTCCAAATCAATCATGAACTCATTCGCATAAATCCAATATATTTTTTTTGAGGAAGTAATGACCTAGCATGACTAACTTGTTTTTCCATTTACATCTTATCTCAATCACAGTAGAGAATATTGACAAACTAAAAAATGTACTTGTATTTCTAATTTTTAAATTTTAATTACAATTTTAAATTTTGTTAATAAATTCTTAGAAATTAATTCCCGCAAGCGAAGCGAGCGGGGGAATCGTGCGTAGCACGTCTTAAAACTAGTGTATATATATTTATATATATATATATATACATTCGTTCCAACTTTCAACTCTCTTTTCTAAATTTATTGATATTGAATCACTCGAACGCACTTCTAACACTTGTTATACTTTTTGAAGGTCTTGCGTTATATACCCAGTTCTAAATTTTTCATATATAAATGTAACTAATGTATCTCATTCGTAAAGGATTTCCCCATAATGGCCATGTACAGTAGCTCATTGAGTAACCAAAGAAGGCTTAGCGGATCTTATTACTAAAGAGCGAACAAGAACAACGAGAACCTGACTAAATTTTTGGTATGATCCAATTTAATATTTTTATGACAAATTCCTCGAATTGCCTTGCATTTCCATAAAGGATATAATTGACAACTCGAAGTTGCATATATATATATATATATATAAAAGCTCAGTTATCAGCATGAACCAAATAAACATAGATTAGAAGTTTTGGAAAAGTCTTGGGTTCGACTCTAGTTGAAAAGAATCAAAAGTAGCTGCATTGACCGAGTATTTAACTTTGTGCATGACATTGTGGTGTTTTTTGTGTCGAAGTTCAATGAAGGTCGTGACGAATCTGACACAAACAACAAAAAAATAAACTAACTTAATTGCAAACTAAACATACTAACTAAATGGAACTAACCAAACTAAACTAACTAACCTTAACTAACATAACCACCTAAACAATACAAAGTAACTAAACTAAAATAACTAACTTAACTAACTAAACAAACAACCAAAAAACAATTACCTAAAGTTCTTTGGAAACTAAACGAACAACCAAGTAGCTCGAGAGTTACTTGTTAATAGCCTAACCTAACGTAACTATGTGAACTAAACTCGACTAACCTAACCTAACCTAATTATGTAAACTAAATTAACTAAACTAAACTCTACTAAACTACACTAACGAACATACCCTAACTCAAATTTGTGAAATTAAACTAACCTCAACACCTAAACTAAACTAACTTAACTAACTAAGCTAATTAACCTAACCAAACTAAACTAATGTGAACAAACCTCCTACACCTAACTAACTAAGCTAACCACTTAAGTTAAATTAAACATATAACCTAAACTCACTTAAACATATAACCTAATCATTTCAAGAACTTGGATACCGTACCCTCGACTCTTCGAGATGTGCATGATACGTATCGTGAAGTAAATCACACGCATATCAAAGAACGATTTACGCTAGTTACTGATATACGTGTAGGACTCCTCCTTGAATGTGAGCTTAACAAAAACAATTAAAAATACACAAATCCTACCTATACGAAAGCACATGAGCGAAGCGAGACGCACCCCACCTTTTACTTAAGGCGCTCTAACTAAAAAGTCAATCTAAAAAAAAATTCAATTCTACTACAAAATAACTCTTATACCTTTACCGCGATTAGTGCACCTCACCATCCGTTTTTCTCTCATTTAATGCACCTCACCATCCTTTTTCTACTGCAAAATTACTCTTATAAGTTTGACTCTTCTAATGTTTCGAGATATATATATATATATATATATATATATATATATATATATATCTTTCACAGTGATGAGTTTCAGTTTAGAATATTGAAAAGTAATCACAGATACGACATTATAATAAAATGAAAAACATGAGAAATCTGATTATTCAATGAGAAGGTTGTATACACGTACTTCGTGAACCTAAAACATAAGCTATCTACAAATCACCATGACATCGAGAGAACTCATCCTGCAGATCTATTCCGACGGTTACGTTGACGTTGTTGCTTGGTGATGCAAATCGCATATACTCTTTGTCTAGTTGGACAATGTGTTTATACATCCGGTTGAGGTTGTTGAGGTAGCTGGTCTTACATTGAATCGCGTCGAGTAGATTGATGTGTTTCCTCTGGTGCTTCACTCGACTCACCTCTGCTACTGATGCTCCAAAAAATAGGAGGTGGAACCATCCCAAAATACTGGCTTCTTGTATGTGGTTGGAGGAAAGGAACATGAGGCTGCGGCATGGTCAACAAGTTCATGAATGAAGGATCTCCACTATATAGCATATTGTAATTATAAGGAGTAGGAGTATATGGACTAGGCATGTATTGAGGCAGTGATGAATACATTTGAGGATGAGGCATTCCATATCGTATAGTCTTGATGATCGTGCCTTTCATTAAGTGTCACTGTCGCAATGGTGTCCTTACGATTTTCCCACATGTGTATGTAGATTGCGTGGAAAGTCACCCGATTTTCATGATGATGTCCACGCAATTCGAGGCGGTGCAGTTGGACATCGTAAGCACAATTTGGTGGCATCACTTGTACCATGCCGAATTGTCTCATAACCCTTTCTGATCGATGCCACTTGACTATGTGAAAACAAATAAGAGGACACGTCGAAAGCCAACTATCGTGATCGTTAGTACAGTAATCGGGAAAAGATACACCATGAGTTCAGTATATGGTTGTCATACCACATCATCCTCATGCCTTTGCGAGTCGAGTGCATCACGGTAAGCCGATACGACGTGCGTCGCGCTTTGTAAAACCGAAAATGCATCGAGTTATCTGTGTAGAAAACAATAAATTAAGATAAGGTACAACACAACCGCGAACCCTACACAAGTAGGAGGGGCTGTCTTCTTCCTCGCGCGGCTGGGACGTAGAGAATCTCTGTGTCCTTGCCACGCGAGGAAGAAGACAAGGTACACAGATAGCGCATTCTCACAAGGCGCTATTTGTGTACCCCAATTGGGGGAGTCCATGTGGACTTGGCCAGAATGATTAGCGCCTTTTGAGAAAGCGCTAATCGTTCTGGCCAAGTCCACGTCACCCTGTACGCTGTCCATGTGCCCACGTGGCCAGGACACATGGATAACACTTTTGAAAATGCGCTATCCATGTGTCCACGTCAGCAAAAAAAACTGGTCCATTGTGATAACGCATTTTGAGTAGGCGTTATTGCCTAGTTTGACAAAAAAATCCCTTCATTTCCCTTTTTTAAAGTAAAAACTCTTGTACTTTGGTAAAAAAATTGTAAAAAGATTACACACGGGATTATATATATATCAAACGGAAAAGTTGATTACAAAAGATTTAAAGTGCAATCGAACTTTCTGATGTAGAAGATCGCTTTAACAACGCAACTACAGAGCATACTTATTCGTTTGCATGAAATACCCCTTCATAACTTATATTTACATCCCAAGCAATAAAAACTATTAAACTAGTTAAGAAAAGCATGAATTTCATCAAAACAAGATCATACTAAACTAAACCAAAGACTAATATATATACTAAATTTATCATCAACAGTAGTTGTATTAATTCAAGCCTTTTTTTGTTCCTTTTTTCAAAAATCAAGCAAAATAGTTTATCAAATAGGGAATTTAAATTACAATCGAACTTTCTAATGTAGAGGATCGTCTTAGTAGCGCAATTACAGAGCATGCTCATTCATTTGCTTCAAGTACACTCTCTTTTTGAGTAAGTTAATATTTTATATTTTTAATTGTAACATTATATATATAAGACATAGCTAGCATACAACGTAGTAAAAAATGTTTTTTGAGCAAAAAAAATATATATAAAACACGGTTCAAAACACATACCATGCAATTAACAACTCAACTATTTTTTTTATTCTATGTAACTACATATCATGAAAATAATAACAAAATGAAATAAAAATAATAGAAAAATTAGTTTTTTGAACTTACTATTTTCCTCTTCTTTTTATCTTCAGTTTAATATTTCTGAAAAAAATAAAGTTAGTTCTTTTATTAAAATGAAAATTAATAACAAAAAATAATCTTTAACAAAAACAAATTCTAACCTCACACCTCCTACAACAAAAATTGACTAAATTCTCTCTAGCCAATGGTTCGTTGTCTTGATGTTGTCCTGCAAAAAAAAATCAAAGTTAGTTCAGCTTGTGTGTATATTGAGGGACAATATGGGAACACGTGAGACTATTTATTTATTTATTTCTTGATTTCCAAGATTTGGTGTTTTTTGGTTTAGTAACATGTGTTGGTCAGCCAGTTCGTGTTGATTTTTGTATAAATCTCAAAGTCATAACAACATTTAAAAAAAAAAAAAAAATGCAAACCTTGCAACCCAAAATTTCATAAGCTAATAAATTAGTTTGATCGTTCAATAATACAACAATATAACAATTTTTTCAAACTAAATTGTAATCTAACAATAATCCAGGTTAACATAATTTTTTTTTTAACAAAATAACAGTTTAACAACAAAAAAAGTTTTAAAAAATAACAGTTTAACAAAATAAAACTTTAACAAACAAATAAGTCTTAAATTAACACTTCAAAACAAATCCTAAACTAAACCAAATCATAAACTAAACCAAACTAAACAAAATTACGAAAAAAGTTTAACAAAATAAACTAAACCAAATCATAAACTAAACTAAAGTAAAACCTAAACTAAACAAAATTATGAAAAAGTTTTAACAAAATAAAAGTTTTACATAAAAAAAAATTATGTTAAGAAACCTCAACCGGTCCCCCAGAGTCTCTCCCTCTTCTTCTCCTTCAAGCCGTTCGATCTCTCTCTCTCTCTCTCTCTCAATCAATCGTCTCCTTCTCACTCTCTCACTCGCTCACTCTCTCACGATCTCCTTCTCCTTCAACTCTTGATCACGAAAAAAATCCACTCACCTTCTGTTCACTCCTCTCAAGCCGTGACCTTCCTTAAAGCTTCTCCTCTCTCCGGCCTCTTTATCACCAAATAAACCGTTCCACCCTAAACCATTAAATAAGAAATTAAGTAACCCTCGCCCACCTCATTCAAACGCACGCTCGTGACCTACGACCCCTAAAACCAGTACCTATTGCCTAGACTCCACAGAAGCGCAGAAGCGCAGAGAATATATTCTCTGCTGCGTCTCTGTGGACCCACAAAAGAGCCCTCATCAGCAAAATAGCTCACCCCTTTTTCCTTGAAAACCGAGGCATCCCTCTACTCTCTCTAACCGAGACCTGATCTTATCATAAACATATTGAAAAACTTCCTCCTTGTTACCTCCCACCTTACTTGCAAGTCCCAAGTAAAGGTTTGGAGTTGATCCTCAAACATGATGTAATATCTATCATCTATATAAAATACGAATCACAAATTTTTGAATGATAATAAAATTTACCTATTTGTTCATATTTCTTTTTTTTTTTCATCTCCAAATCGACATTTTCTTTTGTCTTCAAATCAAACTCTAACTCCTTATCAATTCGCTACACGTTTTTTTTTTCCTTATCTCAAAATTAATCATGAACTCATTCTCATCAATCCAATACATTTTTTTTTGAAGAAGTAATGTCCTAGCATGACTAGCTTATTTTTTCATTCACATCTTATCTCGATCACATTAGAGAATATCGATAAGTTAAAAAATGTACTTGTATTTCTAATTTTTAAATTTTAATTACGATTTTAAATTTTGTTAATAAATTCTTAGAAATTAATTCCCGCGAAATGAAAGCGGAAGAATAAATGCGTAGCACGTCTTGAAACTAGTATATATAAAATCACGAATCACAAATTTTTGAGTAGTAATGAAATTTACCTATTTGCTCATACTTTTTTTTTTTTTCATCTCCAAATCAACCTTTTCTTTTGTCTCAAAATCAAACTCTAACTCCTTATCAATCCACCACACGTTTTTTTTTCTTTATCTCCAAATCAATCATGAATTCATTCTCATCAATCTAATACACTTTTTTTTGAGGAAGTAATGTCCTAACATTAGTAGCTTGTTTTTTCATTCACATCTTATCTCAATTACATTATAGAATATTGATAAGCTAAAAAAGGTACTTGTATTTCTAATTTTTACATTTTAATTACAATTTTGAATTTTAAGTTTTATTTTGAATTATATATCTATCATATATATAAAAGCACGAATCACAAATTTTTGAGTGGTAATGAAATTTACCTATTTGCCCATACTTCTTTTTTTTTTCATCTCCAAATCAACCTTTTCTTTTGTATCCAAATCAAACTCTAACTCATTATCAATCCAATACACGCTTTTTTTTCTTTATCTCCAAATCAATCATGAACTCATTCTCATCAATCCAATACACTTTTTTTTAGGAAGTAATGTCCTAGCATGACTATCTTGTTTTTTCATTCACATCTTATCTCAATCACATTGGAGAATATTAATAAGTTAAAAAATGTACTTGTATTTCTAATTTTTAAATTTTAATTACAATTTTAAATTTTGTTAATAAATTCTTAGAAATTAATTCCCGCAAGCTAAGCGAGCGGGGAAATCATGCGTAACACGTCTTGAAACTAGTATACATATAAAAGCACATATCACAAATTTTCGAGTGGTAATAAAATTTACCTATTTGCCCATAATTCTCGTGCGTTCGCTGATCCAAATTTTTGAGTGGTAATAAAATTTACTTATTCGTCCATACTTCTCGTGCATTCCCTGATCTTTAAAAATATCACTTTTATCCTTCAACTCCTCAATTTCGTTGGTTTGTTGGTTCTCGATTCTTCAATTTTCCGATTTTGTTAGTTCTCGATTCAATACAAATACTTCTAATTTTCTTCGTCACCTAAAAAATCACTTTTACCATTCAACTCTCTGATTTCCTATTCGATTGATGGTGGCTCTCCCTTACGTACTATTCGCTTTCTTTCTCTCATTGCACTGTTGCGATCTCTTGCTCCTAATACACTTCTTTGTTGCACTTTATGTTTTCGTTCCTAATCATGAGTACGAATCAGATTTTCAAATTTCCTTCATCTGCAATTGATTGGGCTCTCTGGCATCTCTTACCTAACACTGATTCGGGTATGTGACTATTTGCGTGTTTTATATAAACACTATTTCTCCATATATGTGAAAAAGGGGGAACCGTGGTCCTATTTTGGTTCGAGAAGGAGTTGGCTTCATTAATTATATTGTTCCTTGGTAGTAATGTTTTAATGTTGAGGGTTTCCATCTCTTTTGCCTGCTTTCTTTCACTTCTAGATGATTTTTTATGTCTTGGTTTCAATCACTCATCTATGCTTCAAGTATGCCAGTCATAATTGGATGCTAATGTTTTTGCTTACTGATGTACGATGTTATGTTGAACCTTTTGTTTTAATACAGAAAGCAACTTGATAACATCAATGTGAAACCTTATCTCCACTGCTTGAATTATTTTGCTTTTCTTTTCACTCAAAGCAAATTAAAATTAGTTATGCATCATGATAGTTAAATCATTACTGTGTTGATTGGATTTGGTATTGGAAATTCTTAGATACCCATGATCGAAATTCTATGTAGAACTCTCAAATTCTTTGATTTTTTTTTGTTTTGTTTTGAATTTCAGTGTTTATGCGTTCTATGTGTTTTATGAATTGTCTGAACCAATTTTTAAATAAAGTTAAGTGTTAGATGATGAATAAGGGAATGGAGGTGTTATGTGAGCCTTGAGAAAATTGGGTGGGTAATAGAATTGTTTATCTAAATCACTGAGAGTGTTTGAGGGCTTTTCATATGGGTTTGTCATTGACATTCATAAGTTTAAGATTTTAATGCGTTTAGTTGTACTCGGGTTATCAATCGTTGATCCTCCTATGATATGATGCAAGTAGGTAGTTTAGTTTAGTTTCCAAATGCAAGCTTACTACATACTAGGGAAGCATCAATATGGTGATTGAACTTTTATACTTGTGCGTCGAATAAAATTATACTAGCCCATGTGATTTTTCTTGGTGGACAATTAGCCAATTTTTAGTAATGCGTAATTTTATCACAATAGTCATAAGTCGTTTCTACATACAAATTTAGCATAGAGATAACGCTCGTTTGCTTTTAACTAGCGATTTGGTGTGATGACAAAAAAATTTATGTTCTCAATTATCCATAACAACATTTTGGATTTAGTTTTTTCTGATAATTCATTAATGAGCTTCATTTACTTAATCATCTGATCTTAGGATGTTTTCTCAATTGACCATATTATTTAAAAGATATTAAACTTCTTTGTAGGTTAATCCTTTTGAAAATAGGGAATCCATCTCAGTGATTGTATTCAAGTAGCGTGGTTCTAACAAATCATAGCTTAGTGTATTTATTCAAACTTTCTAGGATTTAAACAAGTCGATCCCTTTCAATTACTTAACTTAGAGTAAAGATTTTGTGACATTACAACGAAGCTTTTGAGAAACTAAATCGTTAATTTGAATTCATGAAGTTAGGTAGTAGAATTCAAATATCTTTTAGATAGGTCATTGACACAATAGTAACCTTATTCATCTCCTTTGTGTTTGATTAGCTCCCTTTTTACATTATACACTTGACAACTGATGCAAATACGAAAAAGAATTTGGTGATTGTCACCAAAATTAATTTAATTTGGATGTTAGAGGGAAGGTGTTATGTGTAGTAATTTACTTTCACAAGTTAATCAGTTTTTTTTCTTTGTTTTGGTGTTGATGATCGATCTATTGCCTACATACTTATAAGTTTATTCTTGTTGCAAATTTTGCACTAATGCGTGCATATATTTGACTTGCTTATTGATTGGTTGTTGTTTTGTATACTCAAGACTAATGGTTATTTTTCATTAAAGTGCAAGAATCAATGTTCACAAGAGGTTCTTATATATATATATTACTAAAAATAAATAAATATTATTTTAGCTTATTGATTAGCCACCCACTTCATACCAAAAAAATATCTCTTATACAATGCATGGTCCTCTTATGCCATATTTCAAAATGACCTTCTTTAAGATCTCCTTTATAATTTTCTATGCCATATCAACATTAAGGATTGCATTGTTCTTCCCTTATTTCAACCAGATTTCTCCATTGTTAGAAGAACTTCGTGCCTTTGGTTGTATACTTCCCTAACAAATATGGTTATTGTGCCGGATAAAATTGTTAAATGGACAAGAAGATAGATTGTTCTTAAAGTTTCTAGCATAATTCTTGTTTGTTTCAATTATTGCCCTTAGTTGATGTATGGAAGAAATTGTAATCGCAAAAATCTTAGATAACAATGATGAATGTGATCACATTCATTTACAATTTATTCACTTTTTTTTTCTAATTTTTAAACTTTAATTACCCCTTTGAATTTTATTAGTAAATTCTTAGAAATTAATTCCCGCGAGCGAAGCGAGCGGGTCAATCGTGCGTGCGTAGCACGTCTTGAAACTAGTATATATATATATAACATATAGATAGGCAGTGTAGTGCATGTCCATTGCCCATCGTAATAAAGCTACACTTAATTAATCCAAAAAAAAGTTTGCCTAACACTTAATTATAATTAATTAACTAACTTCGAATACATAGCTATGAATGCATTAACATAACTAGCTAGCCTTCATCTACGAAGGCAGGGCTCCATATTGAGACCACACCAACTATAATTCGAACAACTACTATATATGTATATATACCAAATTCAAACTGATACTAATGAATGAGTAGGTACGTACTAATTATAATTAATTAATATTCATATTGCAACTTAATTATTAGTCCTCCTCATCAATTGCTTCGAACGAAATCAATTTGAGGCCCCCATTATGACAAGGAAGTCTCTTAAACACGCAAGCATTATAAGTGTATACTTGTTCTTCAATGCTAGCTCGAAGGATGAGGTTAAAGTTGGTCCCTGCAACTATTTGTCTTTCACCTTTAACCACTTGTTCGAATTTGAGATGCGTCTGAGCTTGCTTGTTGTGCTCCTTCACTGCAAATTCTCCGATTCCCTCCACTTTCTTCACATCCTCTATAGGTGCATATCCTCCTGCTGGATAAATACCATAAGTCTGCACGTTTTTTCACGTTCAAGAAGAAATAATCAGTGTCATTATATCACTTAAACAATTTCGGTATTTAATTGAGGTTTTTAAACCCTTATTAAAGAGGGTGTTATTAAATAACACTTAATTGATAAAAGTTTTAAAAAACCTCTATGAAATACATGTATTAAAAATTAAAACATAACACTCTATTTAATAGGGGTTTTAAAACCTCTATTAAAAGCCAAAAATATTCTAGTGTATATATGGGAAAGAGATTTGCTGCAATTGGAATTTGTGATGTTTGTAATGTTTATCAATATCGCAAAGCACCACGTGTATTATGCATGATGTGCTGTCACACTTTTGCCCTCTCACTTTTACTCTTTTGTACACGTGGCATTTTCTTGTCGATTGACATTACAAACATCACGTGTATAAGTACTTATAAATATGTCAAATCTTTTTGGTGAAGTGAATGATACATCACTTGTCTAAAGCAAGATTTAGGGTCAATTAAATATTCAATAAATCTTTTGGACTCATTAGTCCGGACTCATATGATGGTTTTAAAAATTTTATTAAAATTTGAGGGGTATCAAAGGAATTTCACAAGTGATTGTGATTGCTTATGTATTTGAAATAAAAAAAAAATTAAGTTCGGACTCATGAATCCAAATAACACTATCCTTAGATATTAAAGAGTCACGGAGACTTACCCCATCGGCATGCATGGTATAGAATCTTTGAAATTCCTCATCTGATACGTCTCCTAATTTATTCAATCCAACCTTGCTTTGAGAAAGCTTGTCTTGGTTAACCTTGTGAACGTACTTGGCATTCTTCTTGAAGGTGTCGAAACTTTTCTGCATGTCCTCCGGGTACCTAAAAATGTCGTGGTGGATCTTCCACCGCTCGTACAAGGCCCAGAGAGTCTCGTCGGATTCCAAGTCTCGCTCGTTAACTTCAAAGCCATTGTTCTCGACCACCCTCGATGAGGACCCTAACTCTTCCATTGATTGATTAATTTCTGCAATCTAGAGAGAGAGAGAGAGAGAGAGAGAGAGAGAGAGAGAGAGAGGACATATAAATATGGGGATGGAGAGATTATATAATAAATGGTTGCAATCTTAATTTGCAAGTATTTTCTACCAATTAATTAAAAAGGACATTAACAATGACTTCCTAGCTAGTTTCCTACCAAAATATATATTCAAAAATATAAAAAACTTTTTGATCAAAGTTATAAGTCATTTTCGGAATTCGAAAGTGTATTTATTATTCTTTTACCAATTATACTCTTGTACAATTCAAATATTTATAATTATCATTTCTTCGATTCATTTAATGTCAAATGATGTATATGTAAATTACACTTGCAATTAAAGCTCTCTTAATTATTGTACCCTTACCTTAAATGACTTATGTTTGTGACCGAATGGAGTATTACGCTTAATAATTATGTTTAATTTTTTTTCCTCAAAAATGGTATCTATATTTCAAATTTTGTTTTAAAAGATTGTATAATAAATTGTTGCAATTGTCACTAGATCCTCATAAACCCATTTAAGTTGTGCGCTCCATTTGTGTCAACTAATTGTTTTCCTTAATAATAGTAACAGTGTTTTCTACATGCTATAAGGAAGAGGAGTTCCATATCTTAGTAGGTAGGTATCCATGGAGAATTTGCTATTCATGGTTATTTCTAGATCTTTATGTTGTCTTATATGACCTTGGGAGTCGAACTAAACATTAGGGAATAAAAGTAGAGATAGTAATGGATGCTAATTGCTATCTTAAGTCACTTGTACTTAAAAAAGGAATCACAAATCTACATACTCAAATTAATTAATGAATTTCAAGATAACTAAGAATTTCCTCAAGTTACCGGTTTTTATTGATTTTCTTCAAGATAACAAGTTGCATATTAATGGCAGCACAATAAAGATCGGCTACGAAAACCGCTGCAGATTAAAATCCAAAAGAATATCCAAATTATAGCTAATGAAATAAACTCAAGAATTATTAACCTCATTACCAAGATAAACTAATATATAGATACCAAAGCCCCAAAGAATAAAAGGGGAGATAGCACGCCAGCACCATAAATTAATGGTACATAGATGCCCATCAAATCAAAGACAGGGAATGTGTTTTTTTTTTTTTTTTTTTTTTTTTTTTTTTTTAAGTCATATACTTTGTCTAATAAGTTTTATATATGGACCCTAAGATTGCGAGAAAAGACCACCACTAACTAGATCACACCCGTCGAATTGACAAGAAATGTGTTTTTGATGAACCAAACTCATCAAATCAACAAAAGGATCCTAAAAAACAAGAACTTTCAAATTGAATAACAAGTTTATATTGTAAAATTGAAGAACCTAGTGCACAAATCAAAGACATAACAAAACAATATATAAGAAGATACGTAGGACTTAAGGTAACCGAAAAAAAAAAAAAAAAAAAAAAAAAAAAAACCTACCTTCAAAATGTTCTAGAAACTTGATTGAACGGAGAAAACAAGGTTCTATCGCGAAGTAAAAACTATGGATTCGTATGTGCTTTTAATTATAAAGGAGAGATATAGGAGAGATAAAGGAAGATCTTCTGTAAAGAACTCTCGCTATTTTTTAGAAAGAAAACGTTTGGTAATACACTGTTGTATTTAATCACGGTGTATATATCACATCTAGGAAACGTAGCATAATTAGCAACTTCTTAGTAATACACTGTTGTATTTAATCACGGTTTAGAGATGACGCACCTTCCAATTATAACGCCTATTTTTTAGGTTTTAAACCCAAAAAATTCCAATCAATTTTTTTTTCTGTTTTCTATTTCCTTTTTCGAGTTTTCTTTCCGTGCCCACAAGAAAAATCTTGGCTTTCTTTTTCGATTTTTGTTCGTCTTTTTTTTAGTAAAAGTGTCCAATGTTGTTTCAAAATACAATGCAACTCCCACAATCCACATGATTATAGGATAAAATCTTACATTAATTTAGCTATTTTTTTGTCACATATTTGCATCGATTTATATTTTTTTCTATCTATAAAGTATTTAATTAGGATTTAAATACTACATACATGTATAAACAAAAAAAAGAGTAATTGATTAGGATTCTAATTAGCCGAATATGATAGGATTTGTATTTTATGAGTTGTTGATTAAGTTTCTTTTGAATATTATGTGACTCAAATTCGTTAAAAAAAGTTTGGTTCATTACATCTTTGACTATTTTGAAATACTAGAATTGACCTTGGTTCAATGTTTTTCATTTTTTTTTTTTTTTTTTTTTTGTATTTTGACTCAATTTCTAGCTTTTTGCAGTTATTAGAGAGCAAAAATGGAAGATTCATGATGAATCTAATCTCAATTCATTGAGATTTTAGGTATTTCTCATTAACTTTAAGGGTTTTTTAATTATTTATTTTCGTCTGTGAAAATTTAAAATTTATTTTGAAACAAAAAAAAACTAAAAAATTATTATTCTTTTTTAGTGCGTTGATTTTTTATAGAACATTAACGAAATATAAAGTTGTTTTAAATTATATTTAATGGATAATATATGAATTTATATTGGTAGATTAAAAAGATAAAAATATCTAAGGAGGTGAGATAACCTTAAGAGAGTTATCTCATTGAGACTTATGGACATAATTGCCCTCATTAATCACATCTTTATTACTCATATCCCTCACTATCTTGTTTAAATGACATTTATGTCAATTTTTATATATGGAGTTTAATTCGCCTTCGATTCATCAAAAAAAAATATTTTATATTAGTGCAAAAAGAATCACTCTTAATTAAATTGGTTTGTATTCTACGTTCATAGATTAAATATTGTACTCTACTACTACTACTAGCTATAAAGGGGTTTGAATTTTTTCTAATTCCAAATCCATACCCATCCATAAATTGGTTGAGATCTTCTTATTAACTAATTAATAACACACAAGTCCCAATAATTAAGTCCAAAAACAAGCTTAGCTAGGTAGGTGAGAAATAATTTCATGATCTACCTACGCACAAACCTAGCTAGCTAGGTGAGAAATAATTTTATGACTTACCTAAACAACTCTCTATGTTAGAAAATGCATTGCATTATAAAAATATAGAGATGATTTTTGGAGATCTCTCATGTTAGATTACTAGTGTTATAAATATATAATGCATTGCATTATAAAAAAAAAAAACTCATCGATGGAGATGATAAAGAATCAATGCTACTGGGTGTTGATATTTATTGGGTTAATGGTACGAATAGAGAGCACCCAAGTCATAACGCAAGTGATATCCAAGACATCTTGCTCGATGGCTGAAAGGTGCAGTCACGGTGCAGTCACGGTGACTTGGGTGCTCTCTATTTATTGGGTTAATGGGAAGTTTTCAGCCATCGAGCAAGATGTCTTGGATATCACTTGCGTTATGACTTGGGTGCTCTCTATTCGTATCATTAACCCAATAAATATCAACACCCAGTAGCATTGATTCTTTATCATCTACCATAGATAGATTCAAGTACCAAAATTTCACAAACCTTCCTACCTCCATAGATTGAAGGAAGAAAGGTGCAGTCACGGTGGTGAAGGAACAAGGAGATTGTAGTAAGTACTAGATAAATATATAGTTTTTATATATCTTTTATTTATTTTTTGTTTGTACATTCAAAGTTGTTTGTGTTAATTTAATTGATTATTGTTACAGGTGGGTGTTGGGCATTTGCCACGGTAGGTGCGATAGAAGGCATTAACCAGATTATAAGCGGCAACGTGGTCAATTTGTCTTCCCAGCAACTGATTGATTGCGACTCTGGAAGTTATAAATGCAAGGGGGGTTTCTTCGAGATGGCATTTCGATACGTGGTGAGTAATGAGGGCCTAACAACGGACAAAGATTATCCTTATAAAGCTAAAAATGGTACATGCGATGCTCAAAAGGTAATAGTGAATTTTTGAAAATTAATTATTATATATATATAGAGTAATTAAAATGAAAGATATTTATTTACTTTTTGTTCAGCAAAGTTCCAAAGTGGTGACTATCAGCGGTTATGAATTAGTGCCACCTAATGAAGGCGCACTTATGAAATCCGTGGCCAATCAACCCGTCGCTGCAGCAATTGCCGTTGATCAGTATGCTTTCGATAGATACACAAAGGTATGATTCAATACAAACTCTTTGCTAAACAAAATTTAGCATATAATTTTTTTTATTAATAGGAGGCAAAACTCCATTAACAAAAAATTTAGCATATAATTAAATATCTTTTTGAAAAATTGAAACTAATATAATTAAACCTACAGGGTGTTTTTAAAGGGCCATGCGGCACAGGCTTTAACCATGAAGTGCTAGTGGTAGGATATGGAACCACCAAGGATGGGACAGATTATTGGATAGTGAAAAACTCTTGGGGTCATAATTGGGGTCAAAAGGGCTACATTTTAATGCAACGTGGAGTTGGAAACAATGGACTTTGTGGGATCGCAAAAAGAGCTGGATATCCGGTTATGGAGTTAGGAATTGATACGAATAAAGGCTTCAAGGACTTATACAGCTTCGCTACTAATTGGTGTAATTTAGTATATTTACATTTTATTTACTTTTTCTTTGTTTTAATATAAGCTAATGAAAATTAACAATGTGTTTACATTTTATTAGTAAACTTTTTTTTTTTGATAAATTGAGTTGATTAGTAAATTAAATTAAATATTAAAGTTTAATTTGTTTGTATGAAAGGGCCTTATAATAAACAAAAAATCTGTCCGGACTTAAAGATTTTTTATTAATAATTTAAGATATTTATCTAAGTAAAAAGACATAATTACTCTCTACCCCCAAACACTAATAATGAATTTGAATTAAGGGTCTTTATGTCTTTTTTGTTGTTTGAGTCTGGACTTTTTGAGTCCACCTAACACTACCTCTATATAAATGAAGAAGACTTTATAAATGAAGAAGACAATAATTTTAATTGTGAGATTCAAGCTTTTAATTATTACTTACTTTATCATCACTTTTGACAGCAATTAATTCATGTTGGACCTTACATTCAAGCAAGAGAAATCATATGCATCTCAATTCTCCACGTTTAGTAAAAGCTGTTAAAGTCTGGACTCAAAGAGTTCAAATAAGTTTTTTGGTACTAAAGTGAGGGTAATTATGTCTTTTCATTTAGTCAAGTAAATTAAATTATTAATAAAAACTGGTAAAGTATGGAGTCCAAATATGGTTTTTGTTCCAATAATAATATTCAAAGTTTCATACTAAAAGTCAACAAGTTGAAAAAAAAAAAAGAAAGAAAGAAAGACAGTGATCAACATGAAGAGGCTTCAAACATGGCAAAGAGGTTGATATTTAGTGACTGGTTAGAGGCTTAACTTAACTTAGGTAATCCTAAGCGTGGCTGTAAAATTGGTGTTTAGTTGGAGTACTAGCTAAGAATTAAGTATTATCAAACCCCTACATTCATGCTTGTTCAATCTGTCGTCACCGTCTTCGGCGTCGCCATCGCCGCTCTCGCAGAGAGAGATCTACACTAATCGTTCTTCTCGTCTTCGGTCTTGGCGTTCTTCGTGTTCTTCGGTCTTGTCTTTTGCCTCCCTTTTGGATACATTCTCTCTTACCCCACTATATATATATCCACATCAAATAGCCGCCAAAACTTATTCATCAAAACCTCCAGCCGAGTACACAACTTCTTCGGAATTTTAAATACACTCATCACATATGGCGGAATGGAGTACTGGACAACCGACTTTATCAAGACCTCCTTCCCCGCCCTTGATAAGAGCCTCCCCTTCCAGCTTAATTTGCAAGCGAGACCTGATCTTATCATAAACATATTGAAAAACTTCCTCCTTGTTGCCTCCCACCCACCTTACTTGGAAGTCCCAAGTAAAGGTTTTGCATTGCCTCACAGGTTTGGAGTTGATCCTCAAAGATTATGTATATATATATATATATATATTAGTTTCAAGCTATGCATGATTCCCCTGTTCGCTTCGCTCGTGGGAATTAATTTTTAAGAATTTATTAACATTTAAAATTGTAATTAAAATTTAAAAATTAGAAATACAAGTACATTTTTTAGCTTATCAATATTCTTTAATGTGATTGATATAAGATGTGAATTAAAAACAAGCTAGTCATACTAAGACATTACTTCCTCAAAAAAAAAAGGAAACAAGGAAAAAAAAACACAAGTGGTTTGACCCATCAATTTGCGAACACTTGCTTGTGGAGATTCCGTAGAATTATACAAATAGTTCAATCTTTACCTCAAACTCTATAGATAGAAAAGATAACTTTGAAATTATGAATGTAAATAATTGAATTAGTTCGGATTAAAGCTTTAGACACCTTTTTTTTTACATGATTAATCAATTTTTTTTTCATTCAAATTTCTTCTGGGTCATGGGTTTGTTCCCTCCCGCAACGCCTTCGTCAAACCGCTTCTTCTTCAAAACCACCTTCTTCTTCTCTCTTCCGGATTATCTCTTCTTCTATGTTATATATATATATATATATATATGGATGTGAAGGAAGTCGATGATTAAGATCTCCCATAGGCTCGACTCCACTATCGTAATTGTAGGGTGATTCAACAAAGCATTGGTTCCTGGCGGCAATTGGTTTGAATGAAGGTTGAGAGCGCCTATTGTATATTTCTCTACTTTTTCTCCATCAACAATTACCACAACAAGCACCCATAAAGGTAAGTCAATCATCGCCCCTATTTTCTTTATCTCTGCTTCCAATTCTTTCTCTTGTTGGTTAGACTTGATGCTCACCAAGTGTTTGTTGAATTGCCTCTGTTGTGTTTTTGGTTTTGTTCTTCAATATTCTTTAATGGTTTGGGAACCAGCTTCTATTGACTCCTTTGTGACTCGAACTCCACCCTTAGGCCATCCACTTTGTTGGTATGGATCCGACTCTTATTTTCACCGTCTCTATCTTGACTGAATATTTTTTTTGTGAACAATCACATCCAAGTTTGCAACAATTTGGTTTTGTCCTATGTACGTATGCTTGTAATACCTATATGTACGTATGTGTATATATAAATTAAAATTCAAATTTGAGAACTAATGGATTGGTTCAGTATTTGGATTCTACATTGGTAAACCCAATTAGACCTGAACCAACCATGACCACACTAAACAATTGTAAAAGATTTAGATGTAGTTAATTTATATATGCATAACAAAAATTTAAATCTCAATCGATCTCAAATATCTTTTGATAGATTTTCTCACACTTGTATCAATCAACAATACCAAATAATTCGCTCCGTTTTATATCAAGTTGAGTTTTTTGACTCGTCCGCCTTTTAATAATTTAGCCATTTTTTAAATGGTTACTCTTTTATTTTATCTTTAGACTTCAATTTGGTTTTACGTTGAAGAAATATCTATAATTTGCATTTTGTTTTTCAAGGCGAGGAACTTCATATGTGGTTTAATAATTGTGCTTCAATATTAGTTTATAACAATACTATATTTTTGTTGCCTTTTGATCATATTTTTGTTTGGGTTATTTTATTTTGAAGTGAACTAGAATTTGAAATTATATGTTGCAAGAGTATATGCTTGGTAGTTTACTTCCTCATTTTTGGAAGAAAAAATATTATGATTTATAAAATCAACCCGACGATTGAAACCGACCCAACCCAAATTTATAGAGTTGGGCTGTGGTTTGTTTTTAAAGAGCAAATTGGTTTGGTTTGGTTCTAAAAAAAATACAAACCCGAATTATTCGGTTCGGTTTGTGTTTGAGGCTAAACCCGAATCAACCCAACCTTTGTACACCCCTACTCTTCACGACTCTTCACGAAATGATACAAACATATATAAACGTTAGGGCATTGTTGTTGTTTGTGTTTTTTTGACTCGTCCGCCTTTTAATAATTTAGCCATTTTTTAAATGGTTACTCTTTTATTTTATCTTTAGACTTCAATTTGGTTTTACGTTGAAGAAATATCTATAATTTGCATCTTGTTTTTCAAGGCGAGGAACTTCATATGTGGTTTAATAATTGTGCTTCAATATTAGTTTGATAACAATACTATATTTTTGTTGCCTTTTGATCATATTTTTGTTTGGGTTATTTTATTTTGAAGTGAACTAGAATTTGAAATTATATGTTGCAAGAGTATATGCTTGGTAGTTTACTTCCTCATTTTGGAAGAAAAATATTATGATTTATAAAATCAACCCGACGATTGAAACCGACCCAACCCAAATTTATAGAGTTGGGGTTTGGTTTGATTTTAAAGAGCAAATTGGTTTGGTTTCGTTCTAAAAAATACAAACCCGAATTATTCGGTTCGGTTTATGTTTGAGGCTAAACCCGAATCAACCCAACCTTTGTACACCCCTACTCTTCACGAAATGATACAAACATATATAAACGTTAGGGCATTGTTGTTGTTTGTGTTTTTTGACTCGTCTGCCTTTTAATAATTTAGCCATTTTTTAAATGGTTACTCTTTTATTTTATCTTTAGACTTCAATTTGGTTTTACGTTGAAGAAATATCTATAATTTGCATCTTGTTTTTCAAGGCGAGGAACTTCATATGTGGTTTAATAATTGTGCTTCAATATTAGTTTGATAACAATACTATATTTTTGTTGCCTTTTGATTTCATTGTTCTCGTGTCCCTTACATTTTTTTTTCTTGGAAAAGAAAAGATGAAGCTGAACTTATGAGCTTCACATGAAGAAACATGGTTTTTCAAAAAAATAAAAATAAAAATAAAAAAGGAAGGTTTTCAGCATCACTGTTTTTTTATTTTTGGTCCAAGTCATTTGGTATCCGGCCTATCTGACAAATCTGGTTTCGCCTTGTGTCGCACCCGTAATGAAGAAGGAGCTCCCAATGGTGGCTCGAACTTGAGGCACCGGTAAATCTGGCTATTCAGAAACGAGGTGTGTTCTATGTTAAACATTTTTGCATCATGAGTTTTTTCTTTGAGCTATCTCTTGATTGTGATTACTCTATGCAGGTGAGGCGGGAGCTTGAATAGGGAATGATGTAAATCTGGCTATTTTCAATTTTGGTGGACAGGTCTGACATTACATTCGCATATATTAATTCCTCCTATATCTGCATAGATTATTGGTCAACATAAAGATAGCTGTCGGTATTAGCAGTGGAAGTTTATGATGCTCTACACTCCTCGAGGTGCATGTAAAATGACAGTAATTCGTCTATGGTTTTTGTGTTACTTTTGTATATCTCTTGCAGCCTGCAGGCTGGAAGTTAAAGAAAGAATTTTTGCCTGATGGCTGGCTATGCCTGGTGAGTTTTATTGTAATTTTTTCCTGATTCTTTTGTCGATGTTGTATAGAAGTTGGAGCATTCTTTTGATAAATCTAATAAATTCTTACTACTCTGTAGGTCTGCGGAGCGAAGGAAAACCAAGACCTTCCTCCAAACTTTATAAGACTTGCTAAAGATGTGTATACACCTGATATGATAGCAGCTTCTGACTGCATGATTGGTATTTAGATCAGTTTTTGATTGGTATCTGAAATTAGTTTACAATTCTTTGATCTTATGTGGTACTTTCTCTGTTAGGAAAAATCGGATATGGAACAGTCAGTGAAGCTTTAGCATACAAAATACCTTTTGTCTTCGTGCGCAGAGATTATTTCAATGAAGAGCCATTCTTGAGAAACTTGTTGGAGGTTTAGCTTTGATTGATGCTATCTCGTTCGATGATGAGCGATGAACTCAACTTTTTCTTAAAAGGCCAAAGTCCTATAAGGCTTGCAGCCCAGTTTCATTACTCTTGCTGTTGTGTCCTGCATTACAGTTCCACAAATATTCAGCTCTCTCAAGTGCTACCATGTCCTTGTAATGCCTTTTTGTAATGCCTATGGCGTCGGTCTCACCGACTTCTTGCTTGTGATCTTAGCCAACAATGGAGGGGTGCTTGTAGGGTTGGCGGCGTGTGGAGTCACGATGGACATTATTGCGACGGTGGCTTCGACCTTATGCGGGACTTCAAGACAAGTTCTTGCTTGACTCTAGCTTCTCCAATGTCCATGTTTGTGAGGCAAGTTATAGGACCGCAATGGGTCGTGTCATATCCTCATGTGTCTGCTTTGGATCTTCATCAAGGCCTTCAAAGGAATCGGTGAGATCGGGTTCGAGTATCCGGCTCCTTATGCGCTTGCTTTCTCGCAACATAGCGATATTAGGTGTCGAGGGCCTTTCTCAACTTCCTAAACAACGCTTAAAGCTATGAGCGGGGTTCTTTCTTCTTGCCATTCTCAATAACGCCATTGTGAGAGATAGCTTACGAAAGAAAGTGGTACAGTTCATGGCGATGGCAGTTGCATTCTATGTCGAGCATACATTGGAATCGACATGTTTATCTAAGACCTTTGTGATAATGTTTGTCCGGGGGAAGTGTATAAAGTGAAGGCGGTGCACATGGTCCCGATAGCCGCTTCGGGTATGATCCGATCTACCCCGGAGTTTGTTTCTCTTGATAGGAACTTCATGCGTATGGGTGGGCGCAATCTGCCATGTTATCATCTCTATGGTATGCGTATGGAGTTTGCAACCACGGGTATTTGTATTTTCTTACATTTCTTTAATTTAACCTTGGGTCTTTGGTTTTTAATATAGGTTTTTCGGCCATGTTATCATCTCTATGTTATGTGTATGTTACTAGAATTCTTTGCATCGGTGGTACTTTTTGTTTGGCGGGGTTGTGTGCTTTTGTTTGTTTCTTTCTTTCTTCCCTGTGAAATTATATGTTACAAAGTTTGTTACTTTTATTTTTTAAAACAATTGAAGTGATTTCAAGGGAATGGAATTGATTTATGATTTGAAATATGAACTAATTGGATGAGATGGCATTGTATCTTGTTGGTTGCCTTTGTTAGCGAGGCATGTGTGCATTTTATCTATATCTGTGATAGATTAGCCATATGATGATGAGTGCATGTTATTGCATTAGTTAGCAAGCAATTGGAAAGAAAAAAATTTTTTTTCAAGTTGTTAAGAAACTTTAACTTGGTAATATGTCTGGAAATATAAGCAAAGCAAAGCATCTATACCTTGGGCTAAGAAATGCTAATCCATACCATGTATCTGGAGAAAATATCTAATTATTTTATTCAAGATTTTCTGAGAAATATGGGATCCCATTACTATGTGAATGCTCGGCGCATGTGCCGTGTGTTTGATTTTTTGATTCATCTCTCTGTTCACCTGTTGAGCTGTTGGTGATCTCGATACTTCTCTTTTGAAAATGTGGTGGCTTGATTTGATTGTAACAAGTCTCTGTGTTTATACTTTCTGTCATCCCGCCTTTTTGTATAAAATATTAGTTCTATTGATGTTCCAGGGGGCATGTAAGAGTTATGGCAAAAGATCTTATTAGAACAAGACATCGATTGAAAAGTTCTATAAACTTAAGTCGCAGCTCCAAGGTGTAGGCCGAGAATTCGGGTATTTTTGTTACTCTCTTGCATTTGTTTTTTTATTCCGATATTTTTGAGAATTCAAGTTGTTTTTTTATTACAACTATTGCAAGTTTGGTAGGAGAAATAACTTGTCTTTTATTTAGATAAATCTAGAGTAAACTTGAGTGAATGTCATAATTACCATAGAAAGTTTGATGGTTAGCAAGATTTAAATTTTTTAGAGGAGCAACATCGATTTCTTGGAAGTGGTTGATATCGCATTATTTTGAAGTTTCAAGGAGGTTAAAAAGTGGTTACCAAATGGTTTGGTATGTGGTCTATTCTGCAAGTGGTTGAGGGTTCAATTCTTCCCGTTTGTAAGTTTGAGAGTTGATAAGTTGGGTTTTCATAAAAAAAAAAAAAAAAAAAAAAAAAAAAAAAATTACGATCCTATTGTAAAAAATAGGACTCTCTCTATGATTATCTCGAATTATTGGTTGCACACGAGATCTAATAAAAAAACATGCGAGGTCTACATGAAGCACAATCTTAGGAACACCTTTGGTTGATGGGTTTTTCACAATCTGGATGCAAGACATTTTGGTAGACATCTGGAGACAACATTCCATATCATCGATTGAAACCTCTGGACTTGAACATACCATTCGGTCTAGCTTTACCGCCAACAAATTTAAATCATAAGGAATATTTCCCAAGTATATGAATTACTTGATATTTATGCGAGATGGTGGCATCTATTAGCCAATTTTGGCGAGAATTTGGTTTCCAAATATTGAACAAGTATGTATGACACAGACTTGAACTGGAAACTACAAAACATTAAATAGGATAGAGGCACCTTCCATATTTAAATTGAAGGGAAAATTTTGCAAGACGGAGTCTAGATTTAGATTTTTTTTTTTAGTTCTCCAATAGGAAAGATTATTGAGTGATTGAGAGTCAATGATTCTTAATTAGAGGTCTCAAGTTGAAGAAAAGTATGTACATTGGGCCCTGTGGAAGGTCTCGTGCGATTGATTGGGCGTACGCTACGCTACGCTCTGAAGCAACAAAAGAAAGCAAAGGAAACAAAATTTAGAACAAGTGAAAAAACATATAAAGCCTTGTTTAGTTATAAGAGAAACTCGTAGATTGCGGTCAGCTTAAAATTTGGCCATGTTTAATTACAGGTGTTAGTGGAATAATGGAATTGGCACACTGGTTACCTACCCGTTGCATATAAAGCCGTAAGGAAAATTTGGGGGTTTGTGTATAGCTGATGAAGTATAGCTGATGAAGTTCAGTCTGGCTTTGCTCGAACGGGAAGTCATTTCTGGGATTTTGAGGCGCATGGGGTGATACCCGATATTGTCACAATGGCTAAGGTTTGTTGCCATTTAATGTTATGTCTTTTGTCTTTTTTGAATATGCTAGCTACTTCATTTTCATTCTATTATGTTTCCTGGACATGATTTATGAGTTGGCTCGTAGGTTTCCTAAACATGAAGTTTCTATTTAAAAAAATATTGATAGTGAAAGCTATTCTTCTGAGATTCATTTACTTAATTATATAATCGAGTCAGTGCTTACTTCTACGCAATTTCTCAGAAGTCTCGGATGTTACTGATTTCGAATTGTGACATCTTCAGGGAATTGGAAATGGTATTCCTCTTGGAGCAGTGGTGACCACTCCTGAGATCGCGCAGGTTTTGACACACCGCATTTACTTCAATACCTTTGGCGGAAATCCCCTATGTACTACTTTGCAGTCATGCTTTGCATTGAAAGTATTGGAGAAGGAAAACTGCAGGAGAATGCATTTGTCGTCGGATCATACATGAAAGAACGCCTTACTTCCCTCAAGGAGAAGTATGAAAGTAAGTTTACCTTCTAAACGCCCTAAAACAATCTTGTTGCGTGGACCTTTAAGATTCTATTATGAGATAGATTGCAAGAGCTTCTTCTACGCCTATAATCATGGCATTGCTAGGAAAGCTTCAGTAATGTTCTCTACACTCACTTTACTTCGAGTTTTGAATGGTTTCGCATTCAAATTGAAAACAAATCGAATAACACACTCATAAGGAACTCTCAAATGAAACTTCTCCCAATTTAACTATTACTGTAACAACCCTTGCATAGAATTCTTGAATTTAGCTTAATATCAGACTTAAAAACAACACGTATACCAATTATTTGTTTATTAGTAAATTGCCTTAAACAAGATCTTAAACCCATACTGTTAAATCCCAGTCACAAAACACAACCGATTAAAACCGCACAATTATCCTCGTTCACAATTAAACTCACACTCTCTTAAATCCCATCACAAAATCTTAGTTTATTACTTGATGTCTCACACAATCGCTACTGTTCTCTCGATCCCTTTGGTTTAGAGTGACAAATTGTATGTCTCACACAATCGCTACTGTTCTCTCGATCCACTGGTTTAGAGTGACAACTGTAGAGAGAGAGACGAAGAAGCATTTAAATCGCACAATCAACATCACGGACGATTAGAAGAGAGAGAGAGACGAAATCGCATTGATGAGAGAAGAATCGATTCTTCGCATCTATCATTGTGTCTTAATCCGTGATTCTCTCCGTGATTCTCTGCGTTATTTTGTATGTGTGGATTGTTGCAAATCGTGCTTGAATCCCGTACCATCAGAATTGGATTGTTGCAAATCGTGGTTGCTTCTCTCCATGATTCTCCCAATTCGACAGTGTCACTCTTCAACAACAATTCCAACTCCTCTAATATCTCTATAAATATGAGATAAGTTTTTTATTTTATCTTTATCGAGGCACTCTCAATTCTAAATTACAATCACGTTCTCCTACTGATTTCTCTCATTAAAATTATTCAATCTCCTTTGCAGGTAATTTATGCATCAAAATTATTCGATCTCCTTTGCAGGTAATGTAAGAGATTCAATTATAATCAGTTGTATTGTTTAATTTATTAAACTTGTTTATGGTTTATTGAATCATCCATTTCTCTTGTTGGTTCGACTTGATGCGTAAATATTCTCTTGTTGGTTGTTTCGGTTCGCTCACCAAGTGTTTGTTGAATTGCCTCTGTTGTGTTTTTAGTTTTGTTCTTGAATATTCTTTAATGGTTTGGGCTGAATTTGGGTCCTTTTGATCGATGGGTCATTGCCCTTATGAGGGTAAGTAGAGATTTTTATTGGGAATATATGGTATATAGACATGGGTGTATGATTTATAGATTGGTATGGTTGTTGGTGTAATGTATGTGACTATGTAATGCACAAGTATATGTATTAAAGATTACAAGTGATGCAATCTAATACAAGTGATGCAATCTAATACAAGTGATTACAACACGCCTATGATTTCATCAATGAAATCGTGTTTTTGCATAGCATGCAATCTAATACAAGTGATGCGATGATCATGCCAAACAAACTTTTCTAATTAAAATTCTGGCTTCTATGAATGAACCACTCACATACTTTCAATGCTCACCTTGTTTAGTGGTGTTGCTCTTCATCTTCACCTTCTTTGGTGGCTTTTGTTCCTTAGATACTAAGTAGCAAAAAAGTTTGATTACTTGAAGTGTTGAGAGATGCAATGAGATTAAAATCCATTCTTACCAGTGTTTGCTTTTGAAATTTCACTGTCACTTTTATAGTCTTTCATCGAATGATCGATTTTGACTGAAGAAGCTTATCCTAATATCTAATAGAACTAAACAAGCTTGTCGATAAGGTAGAAAAAATAAAGGGCGGTAGGGGATGGAAAACACCTTATAAGCACCTTATAAGCACTCTATATACCATCAACTAAAGACTTTCAGGTGGGTTTAGTTGGGTTTCTATGTGAGAATTTTAGATACAATTGTTCTATAAGGTCAATGATTGAGTAAAGTTTCGAACTTGACGCAATTGTAGTGAAGAGACGAGGATTAAAGCTGAACTTTACTGAATTTGAGCTATAGAGTGTTTTTAATGGATGCTTGTGCGTCAGTATGTCCGAATATGGTAGGTACTTGATTATATGATTTGCAATGTAGAAGAAGTTATTAGGTTTTAACTTGTGTTGGTTATGGTTTCAGGTGAGTGTCATTGGGCTTCTATGTGAGAATTTTAGATACATTTGATGATCGAGTAAAATTTTGAACGTTACGCAAGTGTGGCGAAGCAACTAGGATGAAGTTTAGTTTGTGCAAATTTCGCATAGAGCAGAACTTTATTGACAGCGGGTTGCGACGTGTTTTTAGCAGCTGCTTATGCACTCATATATCCAAATATGCATTGAAAACATAAGAAACCACCCTGGAATGATCTACCGTTGCTTTGTTTGGAAAATTCTGCATTTTTGTGTTTTTGTGACGCTTGTTTGATTTGTAGATGATGCTTGATTGTTTGATTGGCAATGTAGAAGAAGTTATTGAGTTTTAAATAGTGATTAGTGAGGTTTTGATGATTATTACTTGGGCTTTCGATGTGAGAACTTTAGATGCATTTGTTCTATGTGGTCAATAAATGAGCAAACTTTTGAACTTAACGCAAGTATAGCAAAGCCAGCGAGGTTTAGTTTGTGCATATTTTACATGTAACTAATATTGATTATCTTCAATGGCTGCTTATGCACTGGTACATCCGAATTAGTCACTATATTCTCAATCAATATCAGGCTTAAAAATTGCTTCAGCTTTGCCTGTGAATCTTTTAAATTTTCTCTCCATTTGTGTTAATGTCTCTTGCTGCAAATTGGTATTGATATCTTCTGGTTCTGAAAATTTTTCACGGTTCAAACAATGCTATTAATCACAGATGAGATGTATATACTTGTTAACAATTAAAGTGTATATTAATTTGTTTTTTATTACTAATAACATCTCCTTAATTCTACCTAACATTTTTATTCTTTCACTTTTATTGATATATCCTTTTACTTAATAAAGATTCTTGATAATGTCAACATCAATGACTCCAATAAGAGATATCTGCACAACGGAACATGCACTTGAGGTAATAGCGAAAATAACAAGAAAGTGGTATTCGACGAATCTAAAAACAGATGCGCTCATATCAATGGATATCATTTTGCTCGACGAGCATGTGAGTTCAATTTTACATTCTTTTAAATTTGATTATTTATTGTAAACTATGTCTTGCATTAACAGTCATATAACAAAATTTTTTTGTAGGACGACCATATACATGCAACCATACCCATCTATTTGGCTTCTGATTTTGAGTACCTCACAGTAGGCAAGGTCTACAACATTTCGAACTTCAAAGTGGAAAGAAAAAAATTGCATAAGGTTGTAAGTCACGACTACATTATACACTTAACAGTGATACCTCTATACAAGAAAACATGAGCGTGCAAATTCGAAACCACAAATTTGAAATAGTTCAATTCGAAGAATTGACAAAACGGCAAGACAGTTTCATTCAATCATCAGGCAAGAAAAAAAACCATCATTAGCAAAAATACATAAATTTCGATTTTTTATATAACTTTAAATATTACTAATTATTTTGTTATTTACAGATGTACTAGGGCGTCTTGTTCGAATAGGCGAACTTGTAGATCAATAAGTTAAAAGGAAAACAAAAAACAGTCAAAAAACTTGTTTTACGTATTCAAATGAACAGGTATATATATTTTTTGGTCGAAGTTAATTTTTATAAAAAATAATAAATTCATTGTGTTATGCAATTTAATCCTACATTTTATCTAAAGAAACAAGCAAGTGAACGCAACTTTTTGGGGCGAAAAAGCGATTGAAACAAGCAGTGAGTTTAGCAATTGCAAATCATCAGACTCAATGGTAATTATAATTACCTCAAATAATGTGAAGACTTATAGAGGTAATTGATGCAAGTTTATTTATTATAATACATGTATAAGGTTGCTTCATTTCTACATACGTTGTAACATTAATGATGAATTTATTTATATTTTTCAATCCGCATAAATATTTAATTTTTATCAACAGGTGAGCCAACACTTTCATCAACGAGTGCAACAAAGATTTACACAAGTCCAGATATTGAAGAAATCGCATCATTCATGAAAGGGTATAAAATTTCCTTTAAACATATGCGTTTTTTCATATGTAATGCGTAAATTAAATTCCATGACATATTATTTTCCTTATTTGCAGAGAACAATTGAGTAAAGAAGTTCAGTTGATTCGAGGAGATAATGAAAATTTTAATATGAAGGCAGAAACTATGACTATAGAGGAAGTGAAGCGCCAAAGATCGAAAGTTACGGTAAAATATTATTATATACAAAATAATATTATATAACTTCTTCACGATATAAAACTATATTTTAATTTTTTTACACAGGAATTGTATGTTGTTTGCAAAGTGAAAATCATGTCAATAAATTCAAGTGGATCTTGGCATTACAATACTTGCTATTCACATTACGTCAAATTAGAAAAATCGGGAACACAATATTATTGCGAAAGGTGCAAAGAATTTGTTACAACGCCATATCGGAGGTAAGTTAAAATTATATAATACAAATGAATGTCACTTTTATAAATTACGTATATAATTTTAACATTCATCTTTGAGTCTTATTAGCCATACCTTTAAACTATTTATTATTAATTTTAAATTTTCTAATATTCTTTGTTGTTGTACTGTATATACATATATCTTGTAAAAAATTAAATTCGTGACAATTGGATTTGTTTTTAGATTCAAAGTTCACGTGCGTGTCGAAGACAATACAGGGTCCACAACTTTTGTTTTATTCGATAGCATAGTGAAAAATATTATTGGAAAAGACAATGGCGAAAGAATCTTGAATGAGGCATCTTCGGACATCTTTTTCTAATTTAGAATACAAAACTAATTGAATGCAAATGCAATATTTTATAGAATCTATGTCTTCTTCATTTTTATGATCCTTTTGTTCTAACTTATTTTTTGATTATATTGTCAGACAAACGAAAAGATTGTCCCAATAGAACTCTGCGAGATTGTAGGAAGAAGTTTTGCTTTTAAACTAAAACTCACTAATTACAATTTAGCCAAAGTGGAAATGAAAATTTCACCGTTTCGAGTATATGTCATGAAGAATATGGAGATAATTTTCGTCATGATGAGGTATTTATTTTATTTTACAATAACTTACAAGATCACATTATATAATTTAATTTTACATATTCTCTTATTTTGGAAAATAATAGGGCAACTCGTCAAATGATATTTCAACACATAAAGATGAAGTCGACAACAAGAAAGAAGTCAACATGAAGAGAAAAAGTATTGATAATGAATTTGGAATAAATAAACGTCCAAGAAAATATTGTTATGTTGAGTAAGTTATTTGAACTTAGATATTATTAATTAGTTACTTATGTATTTATAAATAAACTAATATAATGTGTTTCTTATGCAAGATGATGACGAAGAAGAAGTATAGTCAACATCATCTTGAAAATGCTACAAAATACAAAAGAGTTTTTATATTTAATTTTTAGCAGTATGCATTTTATATTTTCAATATCATATTTTCAATTTATTTGCCATTGTATATTAAATTTAATATTTAATATTTATATTACATAGTTTGTTCAAACTCATAAATATTATTTTAATTTTTATTATACATTCAATAATGACTATAGACTACTAATTGAAGGTAACTAACTCTAACATTGGTGTGGCAAAAAAATTATCTAGACTTATAGGCCCATTTTTGTTCAGCCTTGATTAAATAAGGTTTGAGTTAAGTTTTGGACATGACCCTCTTGGTCTGGACTCTGGACCCTTGCTATTATTTAAACGCATATCATAATTTGATCTGAATTATTAGACTATGGATACCCACTATATATAGCTATACACTACTCCAACAAATGATATCTTTGTTTTTGAGATGACTCAAATTTCTCATTAGAATGATTTTTATTTGTATATCAGTTTTTAAACTATAATGAGTACTAAATGGGATTATAATATGTATGGCAAGTTCATATTTATTATAATTTATATTATTGGAAAATTTAAATGTAAAAATACTTTTTAGTAATTCCGATTTCATTCACTCGAGCCCTCAACGATTCGTTACCAATTCACGATTTTGACAAGTATCTATTCCACTCACTAAACTCACTTTCTCCTTATATATATATATATATATATATATCTATAAATCTAAAACGAACTTCTCCTCTCTTCATCACACAATCAACAACCAACCACAACAACCCCTCCCAATTCCAATTTCGAATTCATAGACAAAACCAGCCCCACAGTTACTAAAATAAAATATTGAAATATTATCTCACCTTCAACTGTTCTTCAACAATGCCACCAACACTCACGTCTCTCCTTAAACTTGATCTCCAGAGAGAGAGAGAGAGAGAGAGAGAGAGAGAGAGAGAGAGAGAGATTGAGGAAGAACAATGAGGGTTTGGGTGAGAATGATGAAGACGATGACCAGTGGTATGCACCCCTTAAAACGTATCAAATGGTAGCATGCAATTCAAGCTTTCAACATATACAATGTTCATATAAACCGATTTGCCCCAGAAATAAGTGCACGTTCCAATTTAGAAGTCTCCATCAATTTATCAATCTCTCCATCTCCGTGTATTGGATTGATGAGAAAGAGTTTGTGTATTGGATTAATGAGAAGGAGTTCATCCAGAGCACGAGCGAGTGATCGATTGAAGACTAAAAGAAAGAGAAAACCGTGTATTGGATTGATGAGAAGGAGTTCGGGATTGATTTGGAGATAAAGAGAAAAAAACGCGTGGTGGATTGATAATGAGTTAGAGTTTGATTTAGAGACAAGAAAATGTTGATTTGGAGATGAAAAAAAAAAGTATGGGCAAATAGGTAAATTTCATTATCACTCAAAAATTTGTGATCAAAATTTAAAATTGTAATTAAAATTTAAAAATTAGAAATACAAGTACATTTTTTAGCTTATCAATATTCTCTAATGTGATTGAGATAAAATGTAAATGAAAAAACAAGCTAGTCATGCTAGGACATTACTTCATAAAAAAAAGGAAACAAGGAAAAAAAACATACTTTGAAGACTGATCATCCACTTTGATCGATTGATCGATTGAAGACTGAGAGAAAGAGAAAATCGTGTATTGGATTGATGAAAAAGAGTTCGGGATTGATTTGGAGATAAATAAAAAAAATCGCATGGTGGATTGATAAGGAGTTAGAGTTTGATTTAGAGACAAAAGAAAATATTGATTTGGAGATGAAAAAAAAAAAGTATGGGCAAATAAGTAAATTTCATTACCACTCAAAAATTTGTGATTCGTGCTTTTATATATATGATAGATATGTAACATAGATAGGCAGTGCAGAGAGCTGAAACTTTTATGGGCGTCCTAGCGAAACAGGTTCTTCTTCTTCGGGCGGCCATTGATGGCGACCGAGATCGTCCGGCGGAGTCACGTTAGGGTTACGGATTCTCGACATATCTGAGGGGGATACTTGTTGATCCGTCGCAGATTGTTCGATTCGTACATTTTTGTTTGTGATGGTGTGAGCTCCAGAAGCGTGCAGCTTGAGAGCACTATTTCGCAATGGTGTTCGATTTTTTATGGATGGGATTTTGAAGGTCGACGGGGATTGGTCGACATTGCCGCGATTTTCGCCTCTCGAATTAGTAAATCCTCGTTTGTGTCCATAAATTGGTTTTGAATCAGGGAGCACTTCGAGGAGTGGAGGCGGTCGTCTCGATCTGCTGTGATTCATCGATTCATCGATCGATTGATCCTCTACTTCATTTCAGCTTCAACAGGGCTCAAATAGGGGAGGGTGTAGATCGAGGGATTCGTGATGAAAATCGCGTTGTGAGAGAGATTTCAACGAATTGGAGATTCAATTGGTGAAGTCAGATGTGCCAATAATAAATAACTCGTCATCATGGTCAGCTCTTTCAATCGATCGATCGATCTTCTATTTTTCTTTCTTTGATTTGTCGTTTTGGTTGGATTGATCTTGGATCTACCTTCAATTTGATGTGATTTGAACCTAGTTTGATGAATAACGTTGGATCCATTGTTGTTGGTTACGACTGTTTGTTTCTGTTGTTGATTTATTGATCTGTTAGTCTGGATCTGAGATCTGTTGGTGCGGATCTGCGGTTTTGCATTGCGGGCTGTCGTTTTTTTTTACGTTCAATTGGGATTCAAACAATTGGCATTATGACCCCACCCTGATCTCCTACCACCCTGCTATTGGCGGGCAAAATCAGAATAGCCATCGGAGACCGTGGGCCCTGTCTAAGTCCCGACGTCGATGAATCTTTGCCTTAAACAGTCTTAAATCGAGGGTTTACTTTTCTATCATTGATTGTCTATTCGTGGTTGTTGGATGTTATTTTCCCCATATTCCTTGTTATTGATTTCGGTGACGCATTTGGGTTGGGGTCGAGACTTTTGCTATTCTTGTTGTATTCCTTGTTATTGATTTCGGTGACATTTGGGTTGGGGTCGAGACTTTTGCTATTCTTGTTGTACTTATGGCACACTAGGCTGTACTCGGGTAATCAGGTGAAAGGAAGTGAGCGCTTCCACTGAAAGAATCCTGGGGGTATGGAGACCCAGTACCGGTGGTTTGGGCCTTCGGGTATCCTGTTACTGGGCTGGGCCGTTACATTTTGGGAACCAGGTGAAAGGAAGTGGGGCATTCACTGAAAGGATTCTGGGGGTTTGTCGTACAATTTAGTGTGACCGGGAGGAGTACACGGTTTGTTTCTCATATTGTTTATTCATGTGATGATCTTAGCACAGTTGTTTGTTTAGTTCGCATGATTAATTGACATGTTTATTGATATCGTCTATATTTCTCATAAATGCTCGGTGTACTTTGTTGGAATCTTACTAACTGTACTCTTCATCCATGCTTTTTGGTGATGGTCGAGTGCAAACCCTGCTAGTAGGGGCAAGGACATTTTGGGCGACTTTATCGGACTGCCCGCGTTCAAGGACCTACCAGTACGTGCTATATTGATATTTTGCTTTACTTTTGGAAAATGAGAGACCGAATAGATACTGTACTCGTATATATTATTGTTTAATATTGTCGCATATATACGGAGTACTTTCCTCGAGTTTTCCACATTAGGAGTTGCTCTTATAAAATAATGTTTTATTCGATGACAAATTTAAATGTTTTACTAGTTTCAATTTAAGACTTCCGCTGTTGTTTTAATGATTAAGCTATCGAACTAAATTGCTTAACGAATGGAGTTAACACGCATATCGAAAGTCGTGTTGACACACATATCGAGAAGTCGTGTTGTTAAAAATGGCGTCAGTGGCGCGTGGGACCCAGTGGGTCAAGGATCGGACGGGACCGTTGTGGCGGCGCCTCCCCACGTGGCGACCTCGGGTTTTGGGGCCGTTACACTATCAGTCTGGTCACATCTATGTACAAACTGTTGGCAAAGGTCATCGCTCATCGTCTAAAGGCAGTTCTCAAACATACAATTGCGATGGAACAAATTGCATTTGTCCCTGATAGACAGATGATGGATTCAGTTCTTATAGCCAGCGAAGTTGTTGAATATGTCAGGAAAAGGGGGCTACAAGACTTTGTTTTGAAACTGGATTTTGCCAAAGCTTATTACCGAGTGGACTGTACCTTTTTGGATTATGTGCTTCAAAGGAAAGGCTTTGGCGAGCGATGACGATTGTGGATGAAAGGATGTGTCTCATCGGCTCACTATTCGGTTCTCATTAATGGGCGACTTGAAGGCATCTTTAAAGGACAAAGGGGTTTGAGACAAGGGGACCCATTATCTCCTTTCCTCTTCATCTTGGTGGCTGATGTCATAGGAAGAATTATGGACACTGCCAAGAACAATGAAATGGTTGAAGGCTTTAAGGTAGGTAGAGAAGGGGTTCACGTCACACACCTGCAATATGCCGACGATTTGCTTGTTATTCGTCAAAAACTCGGAGGAGGCGGTTCACAAAGTGATGCAGCTCGTTCGGGCCTTCTGCAAGATCTCGGATCTAAAACTAAATTTGTCCAAATGCAGTTTATTGGGGACTAACGTGCCGGCCGATACCGTACTACAGGCGGCTGAGGGTGTCCATTGTCAGGTCGGGACTTGGCCCATGAAACACCTTGGTATGCCATTAGGGGGTTCCCCACTTGAGGCCGATTTTTGGGAACCGGTTCTCCGAAAAATCGCGCGCAGGTTGGATGGGTGGAAGCGAGGCTTCTTATCCAAAAGAGGTAGAGTAACATTAATCGCTTCGGTTCTCGACTCCATTCCAACATATTTCATGTCACTCTTTCGACTCTCGGTAGGTATTGCTAGGAGGGCCGAAAAGATGATGCGGGATTTCCTATGGAAACGATGGGATGGCCAATCTTCGTGGTCGCTCGTGGCTTAGAGCCAAGTAAAGCTCCCCAAACAGCTTGGGGGTCTTGGAATTGAAAACCTCTTAATGCGCAATACAACCCTTGCTTGTAAATGGCTTTAGCGTTTCCAGCAGGAGCCGGAGGCTTTTTGGGCGAATGTCATAAGAAGTATCTATGGTAAGGAGGCTAATGGTTGGGATACATCATTAAGATTTAGGCCCTCGTTCAGATCTCCATGGCGCTTTATTGCTAGTTGCAGACATGATTTCATCAAAGGTGTGGAGTTCACGTTAGGGAATGGCATGAAACTACGCTTTTGGTAGGATGCATGGAACAGGACGCGATCTTTTGCTGAGGACTTTCTGGGTTTCTTTTCTCTCTCATGAAATCCTGAAGCAAGTGTGGCGGAGGCGGCCTCTTTCGTGGGGGGAAGCGAGTGGGATCACTTTTGGCATTACGATTTTCGGCGGAGGTTGGGAGAAACGAAAGCTATAGAATTCGCGACACTCACGCATCGTCTCCAGGAAGTTTTCCTAACCCCACACACGGAGGATAAGCGTGGGTGGGGGTGGGACCCTTCCCAGCTCTTATTTGTTAAATCTTTTTTCTATGGTCTTTGTCTTGAAAATTCGTTGGCATTTTTTTCGATTTATAATCTAATATGGAAATATGTTACTTCTATGAAGGTTAGGGTTTTTGCTTGGATGGCGTGGCTAGGAAAGATTAATACGACAGATGTGCTCCAAAGACAACTCCCTCATATCACCCTCTTGACGTCAAGATGTTGTTTGTGTTTTTCTCATATGGAATCCATTGATCACCTTTTTTTGGCATGTTCATTTTCGTGTAGGTTATGAGAGGAGTTGTCGAGGGAGATAGACATCGAGTGGCAAAACCCCCAATCTTTAAGAACATGGATGGAATAAGCGGCGACTATTGCATGCGGTAATAAAAGGAATTTGTTGTTTAAAGCCGGACTTTTGACACTCCTTTGAGCACTGTGGGGGGAGAGAAACCAACGAATTTTTAAAGAGATCGACAACACTTGGCAAGAGATATAGGAATCTACGAAGAGGAATGTAGGCTTGGCCTTGCATGGACATAAAACATTCGCAGGATGGTCATGGCAACAGTGGCAAGGAAACTGATATTTTTTTGTTGATGATTTATTGGATTGGTTTTTGCAGGCTTATGTTTTTGTGGACGCAAAAAGGTCAGGGGAGAGGGGGAGGGGGCAACTGGGCATTACCATGTTTGAAGTACCAACAAGGTAGTGCGCATGACCTTTTGTCCATTACGGTCGCTGCCCTCTCTATGTACACATTCGTGGTGTCTGGTGAGCGTGTTTCCTTGCCAGTCATGAACCTCGATATTGTGTGAGATTTGGAACTTTGATGTGATCAAAGTGGGTGGTGTAGGTTTTGATGGCATGACGATTTGGAGGACCAAAAGGCAGTGGAGCGCGATTTTATGTCAAAAGTTACATGATGCTTTGGAAGAGGTCTTTCTGCAACAGGGTTTTTATTTGTTTTGATGACTGGGTCAATATGCATGAAGTATGGATGCCTTGTGTGTGAACAAGGATGGTGGAGTGCAGTTGCATCTCAGGTTATGTGGTGAACAATTGGTGGTCTCGGGTATGATGTTTTGCTCCAGGGCACTTTTGTATAATTTTGGCTATTTTTTTGTGTAGTGTAGTGTGATGGCCTCAATTTTCCACAAATTGGGCACCGCTCGGCCTAAGCCCACGTGGACCCCCGAGCTAGCCTCGCAAGGTCAACGCAGGCCTAGTCAGCCTTTCAATCCATCATTACAAGTAAATTAAAAGTTTTAAGTTGAGTTATTAGTATTTTTCAAGATTTACTAATTTATGCGGAAGCAACTAATACATAAAATAGCTCGACAATAATTTCAAGGAGTTAGACAACCTAATTGTGGAACCCAACATAAATATATCACCATCGGAGGAGAGTAAATAAAAGATATACAAAAACTTCACCTAGCAATATAGCTTTTCCTCTGCTACTCGTCTACGGCTCGCACTCAGTCAAACACGAGATTGACGAGCCCAAGTAAGTAAAATCCAGTATAATATAAACAATAATTCAAGATAAAATGAAACAGTCCAAAAGTCATGCAGATAAAAAGAAAACTGTATGGAATGCATGATAATGAGACTGTAAAACAATGAAAGTACAACGAGAATGAGTGTCAAATGAAACAATATAGAGAAGGTGCCCAAGTAGTCTAAGACCACCGAATGCGGGTGCCACAGGGTCGGGGTCGCGGAGTCGCGGCAACTCCAAGCAGACTCGGTCATCGGATGCGGCATCGCCGTACTTAAAATGTCGCGAATTAGGGATATCAATGGCGCCCCAGATAAAACACATCTCATTCGACCAAATACTGTGACTCGAGGTCATGGCCCCAGTTGCGAGCCGGCAACCACTCCAATCAGAGACACGAGTACGACTCACTTGGCCCTCGGACACTCATAAGTGAGTGAGAATTCCAAGAAAATGACATGGTTCAACATCAAACAAACATGCAAGCTCAATGAACTATTGTACATTTTCTAACTGGTTTTACTTACCTCGAAATTTGTAAATCACCATCAAGACGTCCCGCTCACACCTCGATTTGCGCATCCGACACTCGACTCTAAGTCTATGGTATCAATTTATATAAATTAAGTTACTAAATCATGCAAATCACAATTAAAATTAGGTGAAGTACACCTCACCTTCATCGCGTCGTCGACATTCGTCGATTCGGACCTCCGATCAGTCCGACAACGTCGTCGCGTTGTTCACCGTGCCGACGTCGAAGTCGCGCCACCTTCGTCACCGCCCCGCTACTGGCACCACCGTCGCGCCACCGCTGCCACTCGCTGGCCACTCGCCGGCGCCGCCTCTGCCGTTCCGCCGCCGGCCGCTGTTGTTCCGCCGCGCCGCACAGCTGCCGCCCCCGCTCGCAGCCGCTGCCGTTTCGCGTTGTCTCCTAGTCGCTGCTGCTGCTGGCCAGCCAGCCGTCCGCCGCTGCCGGCGCTGGCCCGCCACCGGCCGCGCGTCGCCAGTGCTGGCCGTCACCGCGAGCTGTTGGACCGCGTCGTCCTCGGCCGCTGGATCGCGACCTCCTTGCGCCTCTTCGCCGCTGTCGATCGGCTGCCGCAGGCCGTCGTCGTCGTCCGCGCCGCGGCTTCGCCGGTCGTCCACGCTGCGGCTTCGCCGGATCCTCCGCCACTGCACCGGCAGGTGTCCTCTGATCTCCTCCCTCTTCTCTGTCTCTCTCTGTCTCTCTTCCCCTCTCTGTCTGGCTTTCTCTCCTTATTTGATCCCCTTTTTATTTTTTTTCTTATATATATATATATATATATAAATATATATATATATATATATATATATATATATATATATATATTTCTTTTCTATATATATATATATATATTACATACATACACACACACACACATATATATATGCATTTTAATTTTAATTTTCTTTTTTATGTGACCACATTAATATTACTATAGTCACATTACGTCGTTACCTCGGTCCTCGTCGACACGCGACTCGAGGCGCGTCTCCGTTCGTGTTTCGGCTCACCACATTTCCCGCATATATTTTTCTCAACAATTAGCATTAAACTCTTAAATCGTACATTCTCGGTGTCTCCACTCAGGATTCGGACATATGTATTCGACAAGTGGGTCCCACATACGACCTTGACCTGACACGTGGCACAAGTCAAATTTTCGGGCCATTACATGTAGGTCATTCTTTTTGTGGCACTTGTACATTTTTACATTTTCATATATATATATATATATCATATATATAAAAGCACGAATCATAAATTTTTAAGTAGTAATAAAATTTACCTATTTGCCCATACTTCACGTACATTCCCTAATCTTTTAAAATATCGCTTTTATCTTTCAACTCCTCAACTTCGTTGGTTTGTTGGTTTTCTTTCGTTTGTTTGTTGGTTCTCGATTCTTCAACTCTTCGATTTCGTTAGTTCTCGATCCAATACAAATATCTCTAATTTTCTTAGTCACCTAAAAAATCACTTTTACCCTTCAACTCTCTGATTTCATATTCGATTGATGGTGGCTCTCCCTTACCTACTATTCGCTTTCTTTCTCTCATTGCACTGTTGCGATCTCTCATTCCTAATACACTTCTTTGCTGCATTTCTCGCCTAAAACTGATTTTCTAATACTAATTTTTATGTTTTTCGACACTTTACAAAATAAAGAAGATTTAGAAGCTAATGTTGTTCAATTAGTTTTAAGTGTTAGTGTAACGGTCCGTTTTAACCAATCCCGATTAATTGACAAAATACGGATGAAGAACCTAAGCTCAGACCCACGTGGACGTCGCAGAAAAGTCTAGGGCATGCCTAATGAGGTGAAATATGTTATTTTTGTGTGTCGCGTGTTTATTTATTTTATTATTATTTAATAGTTCGTGCGCGCCGCGTTGATTGGAATTTCGTTTGGTCTCGTTGTGCGCGTGTAGTTACGAGAGTGTACGACGTCGCGGTGTGCGCGTAACGCGGATGTACGGGTAGTATAGGGTTGAGTTGTCACATCACATCACATATCAAATCAACCCATCACTCATCATTACCCCATCTTTTTCTTCAAAAAAAAAACTCCTTTAAAGAGAAGAAACGAAAAGAGAGTGAGAGAAAAGAAATAGAAAGAGAGAGACTAAGAGAGAGAGAGAGAGATGGAGTGGCTGCCGGAGGCGGCTGGACGGCGTCCCAGTAGCGGAGACCGCGGACGAAGGCGGCGCGACGAGGCTCCGGCACGGTGGCGGACCACCAGCAACATCAGCGAGGAGCACGCGGACGATCGCAGCGGCGCGCCTGCGGCGGCCGACACGCAATCTTCTGCTGGCTGGCGGCAGCGGCGAACGGCGGCAGCGGGCGACCCCAACGATGCAGCGGCGGGTGGTAGCTCTCGGGCGACGCGGAGGCGTGGAGAAGCGATGCTCCGAGATCGCGGACAGAGCGGCGGGGCGGCGGCGGCGGCGATCGCGCGACGGCGGCGGCTGCGGTGTGGTTGTGGCGGACAATCGATGACCACGCGCGGCGTGTGCGGCGCGACAAGCGGCAATGGAATGGCGCGGCTGCGACTATGGCGACGGCGCGGATTCGGCTGCGACTACGGCGACGACGCGATTTTGGCGGTGGCGTCGGCTTGGTAGCGGTTTCAAGCAGCAAAGCGTGTGGCGCGGATGAATGGGAGCGTGTGCGCGTTGTCAGACCGATCAAGCCTTGACGAAGGGTGCGATTCGACGAAGTTCGACGACGAGATAAAGATGAGGTTTGCTTTACCTAATTTAGTGGTGATTTGAATGATTTAGGTAACATAGCCCAAAATGATAAAAAAAAATTGTATAATTGGACACCAGGGACTTAGGCTACCATAATCGGGTGTTGGGTACGTATCTCGAGGCGAGTGCGAGACGTTTCGAAGGCGTTTGAGATAAGTAAATCCACGAGAAAGTAGCTTAGAGTTTACTTATTTTCATTGTAAATTATTTATTTCACATTACTTTTCGCTTGTTCAGTTTTCATGTTTACTTTATTCCCGCGTGTATCTGTGTATGGTCGAAAGGATGGTGTGACCCCTTTCCGGCTCTCTCGTTGATGACGATCCGATTGTTGCTACGGTGTTGGTCATACCTTAAACTACGCGTGAGATTTCTCTAGGCGAGTCAATGATTTCGAGAGCGAGTTGACGTGAGGCCCACCTCCGTCACAGATTTCATCTTTTTTGATGCGTTGGGGAAGTCTACCTTCCGACCAACAGAGTTTCTCATTTCAACCGTAAAGAGGGGGTGTGGATTTCCTCACCTCCAGGGCCTTCTCGGTTTAGTTTTTGTCCCAGGGCTCGACAGCTATACACCATACTCGCGTTCCACATTCTTGATTATCTCACGACTTATATTCATGCTTTATATTCTTGTTCATTTACTTTTTGTGCATGAATTGTAGCCGTTTTCTTGGATTTCTTGTGAATGCTAATTGAATTTCTTTGGGATTTACTCACCTGGAACTTTTCATTGTTGTTGGTGGCAAGTTGCAGATCCTACTACGAGCCGGGGAAGGCAATGATTGGTGACTACCTTTGATTTGGAGCGCCTCCACTAGCTTACTCGTAGGTGATTGTATTTACGTATACATATTTTTTTTTTATCATTTTGGGATACCTTTTACCTGAGACATGTATATTGACGCATATTCTATATTTTTGTCGCCTTAACTGATATACATGGTATCCTTTGCTGGGTTTCCACCCCATAGGCTGTTAATTAATGCATAACTTGTTTACATTAATTATATGCAAGTTATTAAGACTTCAGTTACTAAAATAACTTAGTATATTTTGCTAAAATAATCATTTAAATATCAAAATTTACTAAGTTGGAGACCTAGATGGTAAGTTCGCGAGCCGTCACAGACAAGTGTGCAGGTGACGTGGCATGGCTTGGTGACGTGTCCTGCGACGTGGCGGTGCTCAGTTTGCCTCGAAATTTGGGGTCGTCACAGTTAGTCGCCTTCTACTTATTGTTTTTCATGTTTTCTATTAATTGTAGTGGTTCTTTTCAATTTTGGTTAATTAACTAGAAATTAATTCCCCATGGCGAACGGCAAAAACGAGGTCAATCGTAACACGTCTTAAAATAAGTATATATATATATATATATATATAATATATATATATATATATATATATACACACACAAATACAAGGAGTATCGCCTCCTATTACTAAAAAAAAACATAGATAGGCAGTGCAGTGCATGCCCATTGCCCATCGTAATAAAGCTACTCTTAATTAATCCAAAAAAAAGTTTGCCTAACACTTAATTATAATTAATTAACTAACTTCGAATACATAGCTATGAATGCATTAACATAACTAGCTAGCCTTCATCTACGAAGGCAGGGCTCCATATTGAGACCACACCAACTATAATTCGAACAACTACTATATATATATGTATATATACCAAATTCAAACTGATACTAATGAATGAGTACGTACGTACTAATTATAATTAATTAATATTCATATTGCAACTTAATTATTAGTCCTCCTCATCAATTGCTTCGAACGAAATCAATTTGAGGCCCCCATTACGACAAGGAAGTCTCTTAAACACGTAAGCATTATAAGTGTATACTTGTTCTTCAATGCTAGCTCGAAGGATGAGGTTAAAGTTGGTCCCTGCAACTATTTGACTTTCACCTTTAACCACTTGTTCGAATTTGAGATGCGTCTGAGCTTGCTTGTTGTGCTCCTTCACTGCAAATTCTCCGATTCCCTCCACTTTCTTCAGATCCTCTATAGGTGCATATCCTCCTGCTGGATAAATACCATAAGTCTGCACGTTTTTTCACGTTCAAGAAGAAATAATCAGTGTCATTGGAGAGTCACATTATATCACTAAAACAATTTCGGTATTTAATTGAGGTTTTTAAACCCTTATTAAAGAGGTGTTATTAAATAACACTAATTGATAAAGTTTTAAAAAACCTCTATGAAATACATTTATTAAAAATTAAAACATAACACATTTTCACATGACATTTAATAACACTCTATTTAATAGGGGTTTTAAAACCTCTATTAAAAGCCAAAAATGTTCTAGTGTATATATGGGAAAGAGATTTGCTGCAATTGGAATTTGTGATGTTTGTAATGTTTATCAATATCGCAAAATATCGCAAAACACCGCGTGTATTATGCATGATGTGCTGTCACACTTTTGCCCTCTCACTTTTACTCTTTTGTACACGTGGCATTTTCTTGTCGATTGACATTACAAACATCACGTGTATAAGTACTTATAAATATGTCAAATCTTTTTGGTGAAGTGAATGATACATCACTTGTCTAAAGCAAGATTTAGGGTCAATTAAATATTCAATAAATCTTTTTGGACTCATTAGTCCGGACTCATATGATGGTTTTAAAAATTTTATTAATATTTGAGGGGTATCAAAGGAATTTCACAAGTGATTGTGATTGCTTATGTATTTGAAATAAAAAAAAAAAATTAAGTCCGGACTCATGAATCCAAATAACACTATCCTTAGATATTAAAGAGTCATGGAGACTTACCCCATCGGCATGCATGGTATAGAATCTTTGAAATTCCTCATCTGATACGTCTCCTAATTTATTCAATCCAACCTTGCTTTGAGAAAGCTTGTCTTGGTTAACCTTGTGAACGTACTTGGCATTCTTCTTGAAGGTGTGGAAACTTTTCTGCATGTCCTCCGGGTACCTAAAAATGTCGTGGTGGATCTTCCACCGCTCGTACAAGGCCCAGAGAGTCTCGTCGGATTCCAAGTCTCGCTCGTTAACTTCAAAGCCATTGTTCTCGACCACCCTCGATGAGGACCCTAACTCTTCCATTGATTGATTAATTTCTGCAATCTTAGAGAGAGAGAGAGGACATATAAATATGGGGATGGAGAGATTATATAATAAATGGTTGCAATCTTAATTTGCAAGTATTTTCTACCAATTAATTAAAAAGGACATTAACAATGACTTCCTAGCTAGTTTCCTACCAAAATATATATTCAAAAATATAAAAAACTTTTTGGTCAAAGTTATAAGTCATTTTCGGAATTCGAAAGTGTATTTATTGTTCTTTTACCAATTATACCCTTGTACAATTCAAATATTTATAATTCTCCATTTCTTCGATTCATTTAATGTCAAATGATGTATATTTAAATTACACTTGCAATTAAAGCTCTCTTAATTATTGTACCCTTACCTTAAACGACTTATATTTGTGACCGGAGGGAGTATTACGCTTAATAATTATGTTTAATTTTTTTTCTCAAAAATGGTATCTATATTTCAAATTTTGTTTTAAAAGATTGTATAATAAATGGTTGCAATTGTCACCAGATCCTCATAAACCCATTTAAGTTGTGCGCTCCATTTGTGTCAACTAATTGTTTTCCTTAATAATAGTAACAGTGTTTTCTACATGCTATAAGGAAGAGGAGTTCCATGTCTTAGTAGGTATCTATCCATGGAGAATTTGTTATCCATACTTATTTCTAGATCTTTATGTTGTCTTATATGACCTTGGGAGTCGAACTAAACATTAGGGAATAAAAGTAGAGATAGTAATGGATGCTAATTGCTATCTTAAGTCACTTGTACTTAAAAAGGAATCACAAATCTACATACTCAAATTAATTAATGAATTTCAAGATAACTAAGAATTTCCTCAAGTTACCGGTTTTTATTGATTTTCTTCAAGATAACAAGTTGCATATTAATGGCAGCACAATAAAGATCGGATACGAAAACCGCTGCAGATTAAAATCCAAAAGAATATCCAAATTATAGCTAATGAAATAAACTCAAGAATTATTAACCTCATTACCAAGATAGCACGCCAGCACCATAAATTAATGGTACATAGATGCCCATCAAATCAAAGACAGGGAATGTGTTTTTTTTTTTTTTTTTTTTAAGTCATATACTTTGTCTAATAAGTTTTATATATGGACCCTAAGATTGCAGAAAAGACCACCACTAACTAGATCACACCCGTCCGAATTGACAAGAAATGTGTTTTGATGAGCCAAACTCATCAAATCAACAAAGGATCCTAGAAACAAGAACTTTCAAATTGAATAACGAGTTTATATTGTAAAATTGAAGAACCCTAGTGCACAAATCAAAGACATAACAAAACAATTTATAAATTGAAGATACGTAGGACTTAAGTTAAAAAAAAAAAAAAAAAAACTACCTTCAAAATGTCTAGAAACTTGATTGAACGGAGAAAACAAGGTTCTATTGTGAAGTAAAAACTATGGATTCGTATGTGCTTTTAATTATAAAGGAGAGGTATATGAGAGATAAATGAAGAGATATAGGAGAGATAAAGGAAAATGTTTGGTAATACACTTTGTACACTCACTTTGAGCAACTAGTGGATAAGTGGATGTCCTCCATAATATACACCTCGAGAAGTGTAAACACACATCTCAAGGTGTATATATCACATCTAGGAAACGTATCATAATTAGCAACTTCTTAGTAATACACTGTTGTATTTAATCACGGTTTAGAGATGACGCACCTTCCAATTATAACGCCTATTTTTTAGGTTTTAAACCCAAAAAATCCAATCAATATTTTTTTTTCTGTTTTCTATTTCCTTTTTCGAGTTTTCTTTCCGTGCCCACAAGAAAAATCTTGGCTTTCTTTTTCGATTTTTGTTCGTCTTTTTTTTAGTTAAAGTGTCCAATGTTGTTTCAAAATACAATGCAACTCCCACAATCCACATGATTATAGGATAAAATCTTACATTAATTTAGCTATTTTTTGTCACATATTTGCATCGATTTATATTTTTTTCTATCTATAAAGTATTTAATTAGGATTTAAATACTACATACATGTATAAACAAAAAAAAGAGTAATTGATTAGGATTCTAATTAGCCGAATATGATAGGATTTGTATTTTATGAGTTGTTGATTAAGTTTCTTTTGAATATTATGTGACTCAAATTCGTTAAAAAAAGTTTGGTTCATTACATCTTTGACTATTTTGAAATACTAGAATTGACCTTGGTTCAATGTTTTTCATTTTTTATTTTTTTTTTTTTTGTGTATTTTGACTCCATTTCTAGCTTTTTGCAGTTATTAGAGAGCAAAAATAGAAGATTCATGATGAATCTAATCTCAATTCATTGAGATTTTAGGTATTTCTCAATAACTCTAAGGGTTTTTTAATTATTTATTTTCGTTAGTGAAAATTTAAAATTTAATTTGAAACAAAAAAACCTAAAAAATTATTATTCTTTTTTAGTGCGTTGATTTTTTATTGAACATTAACGAAATATAAAGTTGTTTTAAATCTATACTATTATAATAGCAATCTCAAAACGATTAACCGTGAAACTTTTTGACTAAAACTTCCAACAATGCCCTTAAGTTTTTTGATACAAATATTTAAATTCAGGATAAAATAATAATTTAATTGATAACTACAAATTAATAGGCGGTTTTGATTTTAAAGGTGCAGATGAAAACTCAATTAGTTTTCAAAATTTTTTAAATTAGTAGTCGTTTTCCTAACAAAGTGGGATTTGGATAACTCTATTTTTTCTCTCTCTCTCCACCGTTTTTTCTCTCTCCTCTCTCTCTCTCCTTATATCTCATGTCATTTTTTATGTTCCTCACGTTTTTTTTGTCATTCTGGTAAGCACAAATTAGCTTATCCTAGTGATCACTAGTTTATTTGTTAAGTTGGGTTTGGTTTGTAGCTTATTTTAAAAATAATCTAGATGATAAGCTCTCTCGCTACTCTTAGTTTGAGCAGAAAATCGGTCGTTTGAATTTTTCTCTCCATTATGTTTATTTTATTGTATTAAAAATTAATTCTTTCAAATTAATAAATTAATACGCGCGCTGAGATAAAGTTGACAAGTGCGATAAAGTTGACAAAGAAACTATTATAATAGCATGCTAGACCAAAATTATATAATACATTATTAAAACTTTTGGCTAAAACTTAACAATGCTTAATATTGTTAATAAGAAAATGTGAAAAATTTAAATTCGAGATAAAATGGTAATTTAATTGATAACGTTACAAATTAATTTCTTAATTTGATTTTAGATATGCGGATTAAAACTAAATTAGTTTTAAAAGTTTTTAAATTAGTAGTAGATGTTATAAAAAGTGGGATTTTTAAATGATTAGTTTCTCTCTCCTCCACCATATTTTTAATTCTCTTTCTCCTCTACGTTATAGAGATTTTCTATAGAAATGAAGAATATCTCTCTCTCTTCCACCACCACGTTAGGTTATCTCTTCCCCTCCACAATTCTCTCTCGAACTTATAAATTAATATAGAGCTATTTTCATGTAAGCATTTATTTTTTATGTTCCTCTAAATAATATAAATTATTTTATGGTATTAATTTTTTTTGTCATTAAGATAATATTTTAATATTAACTTTCATACAAATGTTTATTAATACTATTTATTTTTTACTTGATCGGCTAGATTATCGGTTTTAAAGCTACCAACTAGTAGATTATCGGCTATCATACCTATTGACTAGTTATATTTAATGGATAATATATGAATTTATATTTGTAGATTAAAAAGATAAAAATATCTAAGGAGGTGAGATAACTCCTTAACCTCCTCAAGGGAGTTATCTCATTGAGACTTATGGACACAATTACCCTCATTAATCACATCTTTATTACTCATATCCCTCGTTATCTCGTTTAAATGGTATTTATGTCAATTTTTATATTTTATTATTTTTTTAAAAGAATTTGCAACTTCTTATGAGTTGAAAGTTAAATCAAACATAAAAATATAAACTCACATAAAGTAAACTCCATGCGAGTTAACTCCCCTATAATTTGACAAAAACAAACCAAATGAAGTATGAGTCATCAAGTTTAATGAAATTTCTATTTTTCTTGAGAAAAATACTCTAAACTAACTTCTTGACATTTTTTTTTTTCGTATTCTACCAAACACGAACCTTCTCTTCCATGAAGGAAATTGCATCTTAACAGGGAAAATTTTGCTTGTGAGCTTCTATTTAAAAAAAAATAAAATTCATCAAAATCTGACCATATTGCAAATTAATAGGATTTCAATCATTCGCTTCTATTCTTAAATCAGTTTTAACCTATTTGGTTCAATTCCAATCACTTGATGGAAGTGCAATAAGGTATTATTACTCAGCACGGTTTGCAATTTATTTCTAAGGATAATAAGAAAGAAGATATAGTACTTGTACAACTGAACTCACTTATGAATTCTATTGTTTTGAAAGTGAAATTAATTCCTTTTGTACTCCATAGACAATCTATAAACCAATTTGGCTTTTGTCTATTCAATACCTACATTCAATAACCTATCCATTTTTAACCATCTTTTGTTTACAAAGAGGGAAAAAGAGTAGGAGACGATGACAAATTATGCTTTTATATTTAATTAATTTGGGCACCTATGTATGCAGAGATATGCCTCTTAAAACATTTCTGTTGTAATGTTTCCTAGACTTAGAGTTAGTGCTATTTAGCATTATAACATTGCGCCTTTTATGCCCCCACTTAATCTAAAAATAAAAAAAATTCTTTCAGTGTAGCTATTTACGAAGATCACTCTTTGTGAGCTTATAATTAATAAGACTATATAGACATTACTTAAGTTTAAATTCATTAATCACGTTAGGACTTACAAGTCCATGAAACGTGACACACATTTCAATTTTTGTTTGGTCCAGCAAAACCTGGCATCGCATGCGCGTGACAAAAAAAGGCACGTACCGTACGGGTGCCTTGAACTCACCAGTGAACCCAACCCTTCTCATCACTGCAACTCTGCAAACCCAACCCCTCCACACCTCATTGTGTCTTCGTAAGCATGACATGTGTGGTATGACGTTTGAACCAAATATGATTTTACGAATTACAATGGTTAATTAAGAGCAATAGCAACTATGTAGTAAAAATGAAATTTTTAGGTGGTGAAAGCAAGGTAAAATTCATAAAAGATAGAATAAAAAATACATAATTTAATTTAAAAACAAATATCATGAGTAGTACTAATTCACAAGCAAAGATTAGGGAAGGGCAATTGAAATGGTTTGAGTGCCTCCAAATATAGCATACTAGTATTACTCCCGTCAAGAAACTATCGATCTAATAAAAACTAAAAACATTCAATGATTTAAGGATAAATCAAAACTAACTTGGAACACATTAAATAAGAAAAATTTAAAGAATTTAGAAAGCACACCATCAACTACACTAAACCAAACATAATAAAAGAGTTTATCCATGCAATCAACTTCAATTAATTTGATATTGAGATTTTATTGCTGTTGTTGATTAATACTCATGTGTGACCATAAAGTATTAAATAGGTCTTCTTCATGTTGGAGACAATATGCAAAGCAAAGGACGAAAAATAAGTTAGGGGATCCAACCTTGTAACTATAAAGGAAAGGAGAGGATGTGACAAATATATAATTAATTAATGTATGAGTAGCGTCGGCCACCGCGTAATTGTATACATATATTGAGATGAACATATAAGCGTATACTGTATACGTGTTATATATTTACCATAGATTCTAACAATTGTGAAGCAAATGTGTGAATAACAAATATATGATTTAATGTTTTTTTTATTTTTTTATTCCAAGCTCTCATGACTGCCAAAATTTATATTGGAGTTCAATTATTATACCAAAATCCTCAATCGACTTGGAATAAATATCAAATATATGATTAAATTTATTTTACAATACTACTTGAATTTATAGTCATAACAACAATGCTACAATGATTGAGTTTTATAACGACCAAAATCTATATTAAATCTTAACTATTCTAGCAAGATCCACAGAATAAATATAATTAAAAGTTAAACATTTGTTATGTATTTCACAACACTATGAACTTTCTTTTCTCAAGTAGAAATGTAGAGCTTAGAGACTATAACAATTCTACAATGATTGTGTTTCATTTCAATTTTAAGACTAGTGAAAAAACCGAAAAAATAAAAATAAAAATTCATTAGTGAAGATGCTGAATGGTTACTTATAAATATGTTTCTTTATTGATAAAAATTTGGATGAAGTACATAGACTTTTGGTTTGATTGCTACTATATGTATTATTAATGTACCAATACCTATAAGTACGTAGATCTGTGCCCTAAAACTCCGAAAAAGTGATAGCTGTGCCAAAAGTCATTAGGGTCTTGATGAACCTCTGCCAATAAAGTACCAGCAAGAAAGAAATTTAATTCTACTTATAATTGATACAATGACCAGTACAAAATAGAATCAATATGTAACTCTTTTCTTTAATCGCTGAGAAGCTCAATAGACAATAAATATCATTTATACTTGCATTTGAAATATAGATAAGTTTTTTCGATACTTTGAACTTTGATTTACTACGTAAGAGAAAAATAAAAAAATCCAAAACAACAAAAAAAAAAACTCAATTTCAAATTAACCGGGCTCAATTAATTTATCATTTTTCATAAAGAAAAAAAGTTTTATATATAAATAAATACACATTGTCAAGTCTCTTAAATTTATTTTTGTCAAAGAAGTCTTCGGATTTCACACAAGAAAATCACTCTGATTCCATATAAAAAAATCTATCATATTAATTCAAGTTCAATAGAAACATTGAATCCATATAGCAGACACCATGAAATAGTTATACTCTTTAACTGCTAACCAAGATATTAAAAAAAAAACGAACAGTTTTATGATAACTCATTCATTTTTTTTTGAATATATATAATTACTTGAAACTATTTTTAAGGGAAATAAAAAGAAATAAAACAAACAACTTGAATGGTGTCCCAATGGGTTACCACTTACCACCAACTGGCTTTAGCTGTTCTGAAGCATTGTGATGTGTATCTAATTAACAAAGAGAAGGAACTCTCCTCCAAAAGCCCATGAAAAAGCAATATGTATCAGATTTTGAAACAAAACAGACCAAGACATGCCTAATTCCCCCCTTCATCTTCATCTATTGTGTAGGCGTAATGGAAATCTCATGCAATTAGGGACCAATTAATCCTGATTACATCATAAAATTGTCATAATCAAAATTTGTTTCTCCACTAATATTAATGATATGATGTAGAACAAAGATGCCACCATCATGCCAACTAGGAAATCAAAAATTTATATCAAATATAACAACAACAAATAACCAATGTCCCGAATTAACTAGAGTCGACTACATGGATCAAACTTTTCCATTGTGCTCGATTAAGTGCAATTGATGTTGAGCTTTGCAAACCATTCAAATCCCTCCTAATTAATGCATCTCATGTTAATTTTGGTATGCCTATAACTCGTCGAATTTCTACAGTTTCTATTGAGTCAAGTTTTTTAGTTGGAGCATTTGTAGGCCGTCTTTGCAAATGACCAAACCATCGCAACCGTCATTCACTAATCTTTGTATCAAATGTATTTAAATAATGTTGCATGGTGTGTTTTCGTGCTTATTAAGAGGTCTCAACTATACATAAGGACATGCGATAACCATAACTACAACAACAAAGTCTTAATTTCAAATTAATTGAGTCTACTACATAGATTACTCTTTCACTCGAATATTGTAAATCCATTTTCTTCTCTTAGCACTAGACCTTTATGATTACAAGTATAATTTTCTAACTCACTTTTGACCAAATCGACATTAAGTGTGTCTACACGACATGCGCACGCGTATCAAGGTATATCGCACGGCATGAGGCCACTCAGTGTTGAAAGTGAGTTACTCTAGCATTTTTGGTCCCTTATGGTTATTAGTCAACATGTTGAGAGTTTTTCATGAAGGCTATGGTGGCACTTCATGGCCAATTTTTTTACGTACTTCTTTAACTCCTATGTATTGAAAAGTGAAAAAGGGGTTAAAATAATAGCAACTTCCAAAATAATATAGTTCCTTAGGTGAAAAGAAATATATAATACATGGAGAGGGGTTGAAATAGGAAACTTTTTGTTCTTTTTTTGAGTCCCATAATATCATGCAAACAAAACAAAGGTTCTGCAAACATTTGATTGGTCTTATCACTTCCTCTGACCCCCAACACCCATCTTTAAATATAATTCTCAAAAAAAAAAAACACCTATATATCTCTCTTTATATAAACCTGACTACTTGTTTGGTTCCAGACCCACTGGCCTTGACTTGCCATCATCTCCTCTGTTCTCTCATTTTCTTTGTCTACCTTTGATTTAATCTCTCAATCTCTCAAAATGGCAGCTTTTCCATACCAACAACAACAACCCACATTTCTTCTAGACACTGTTTTTCTCTCCAGCAACAATCCCATTAAAGTTTCTGATTTATTAGCAGAAGCAGAGCACACCAGCACCACTAGTTTCTCCTATTGTTACTACCCATCACAAACTGCTCAAGAAGCTCCAATTGATGCCACTGTTCATGAAAACAGCTGCTTGGCCAGCACAATTAATGTCCTCAATAGTGATAATGAGCAATCTGTGACCCAGAAAAACCACAACAACCCAGATTCCTCTTCAATTGTTTTTGAGATTGATAGTGGTGATCATACCAGTCAAGGAGAGGGCATGAAAATGGATAAGAGGAGAAGCAGAGGAGGCTCTTGCACGACTCCAGCAAAATCAGAGGTAAATTCTTGCTTAATTCAGCTCTACTGATAATGGGCAGGCATTAAATGCTCAGATTTTGATCAGTTTTGTCTAAAAAGTGAGAATTTTCAGGCAGTGAAGGTATCTAGAGCTAAAAAACAGAGGAAATGCAACCCTGAAATGAAAGAAACAGAGGAAAACAAGAGGAAGACCAAATGTCACAAGAAGAATCAAAAGCAAGTCCTCCAAGACTCCCCACCAAATGGTTTCATTCATGTAAGGGCAAGGAGAGGCCAAGCAACAGACAGTCACAGCCTTGCAGAAAGGGTAATTCAATAACAAATTCTTCAATTTAATCTTAAAAATTCTAAGTTACTGTGTCAAATTATGTTCTCTATTTTTGGGAATTCAGGTGAGAAGAGAAAAAATCAGTGAAAGGATGAGACTACTACAGGGTCTTGTTCCTGGTTGTGATAAGGTGAGATATCAGTTCTTGTTTTGCCTATTTGTTCACAACCTCGCTCAATTTCATTCTTATTTTGTCTCATGTGCTCTAACTTTGATGCAGGTGACTGGTAAGGCACTTGTATTGGATGAGATAATCAACTATGTCCAGTCTCTACAATACCAAGTAGAGGTAATAGCAATTCTCATTAGAAGTTCAAATAAGATGAAAACAATTAAAAAAAGAGAAGCTTCTTTTCCTTAACTTTATGTACCTTTCTCAAAAAAAAGAAAAAAAAAGAAAGAGAGACAAAATTACTAACTCTTTTTCTTTGCTTTTGTTCTTATATGTACTTAGTTCCTCTCAATGAAGCTTGCCTCAGCAAATCCAATATTGTATAACTTTGCAGCAGACTTGGATTCATTTCTTGTTAAGTCAGAGGTGCGAAGAGCTCAAAAGCTTCTAACGTCTAACCCTTTATCCTTATTTCATCAATTACATTTTGTTTGATTTTATTTGTATTTTTTTTTTTTTGAGTAACCGTGGGTATCCAGACACTTTGTCTAACTAATCCCACGGGCCCTGGGATTGCAAAAAGAAACTACCAGTGGCATGACGTTTGACTGTCGTGGGGAATCGATCCTGAGGTCGTGTGTCTAAGCCACACAACCTCATTCACCTTATCCTCGCCCTTACCACTAAGTCACAGCCGTCTGAGTTTATTTTATTTGAACTTTTAGCTTGGCTGAAGTTGATGATTCTCATATGTAAATAATTTCAGAAGCCAAGTACCATGGCATCATCACCATTGTCACCTATTCAGCAAAGCAGCCCTATCACAGCCACAGCTTTTAGTCATGATACTCAATCAACCCTGACCACAAGAAATAACTTGTTTTCTCAAGAGGGTAGCATTGTATCTTTTCCACTTCAAGGGCAGACATGTATTGGCTTCTCTCAGGTATGAATTAAATAAACAAAAAAGTGGTAAAAAAATAAATGAAATCTCTGTAGAACACTACACTTGCTATGTTTATCATGAAGGAAATGCCCATCTGATAATAACATGGACTACATATCCATTTCAGGATAATGGAAATCTGTTATGGGAGGTTGATGACCAGAGACAGAAGTCTATAAATGAATGTGGCTTCAACAACTCCTGTTCTTTCCAATAAAATACAAAACAGCTACCCTACAAGTATCTGGTGAACCTAAATTCTTGTCTATTCAGATAATAATTTAATGTTTTCTCTTTTATTTTTCATTTCCATCTTGACTATAAATTTTACCTGTTTTGACTTTATCTCTATGGATATAATTGTTTATTATATAATAATTTTTTTGTTTTCTTTGATTAAAAAAAATCATGACTAGATTTCACTGTTTTGGATTTATCTCTACAGAATCACAAATAACAACAGTGACAGAAACTAAGCAACACCCACTTTAAGATTTGAGGCTTATTTACCAAGTATCTGTCAATCTATGAAGTGGGTTTCTCATCCTCAAAAGCTCTTGATTCAAGTCCAATAAATTAAAGTGGGTACTGTGGAGTCTTTGAATATGAGAATAAGAAGCAAAGAAGAAGAAGGGCATGGGAGGAGGAAAAAGAAGCAAAAAGAAAGAGAGAAAACCGACCAAATAAAACAAAGATCTTTAGTAGAACCCTTGTTTTTGTCCCTTTGACTCATAAATCTCAAGCAAAAAATATTCCAAAAACCCTCTCTAATGGTTGGATTCTAATATATATGTTGTGTAGTAAGAGTTCTTGAGAATAATAATATGATTGAATTGTAGTTCAAACTCAAGCATCTCAGTGATTTTTCGATGATGTTTTTTCTTCACCCAACCTCACGGAGGTGGGAGTACGCATTTTCCACTATGCCACGAGCGTGGTCGGCTTTTACAATGATGTTATTGCTATTGTTGAGTGGTGCAACACTGTAAAGGTTGCTGAGGTGACTAGTTATGCTTGTTTTGATTTTTCTGTTACTAGCCCTCATTGGAATCTTCCATGTTTGGTCTCTTTGTTGAAATTATCTGATCAAGGTGCCTACATTGTGTAGTGGACACAGCATCTATGAAGCAAATCTAGGAAAATTTGTTTTCCTCACAAAGATCCTTTAAAATGGAACCAGACATTTGTATCTGATCCCTCCAAAGTAAATGGCTTGTGGCTCCTCTTCTAATCTTTCTATACAAGTTGAACAAACTTTATACTAAGAGAACCAAGTATCTCAATAATATAAAATATATGTTTGCTAGGTTCCTACATAAATGAATCTTAAGTCGTGATGTTCTCTTATTGAGAGACTGAAAAGGCTGTCAACTGGCTTTATTAGTTACCCCTACTTATTACTGTTCTTTACTTTTTAACTGCTAAATTTATCTGCTCTAACTACCACCCATTTTGGAAGGATGTGTGAGAAAGAAAACAAACAACTCTGTTGGTTGTTTAAGAGGCAAAATCTGTGTAGAAATCTGGCAAAAAGTCCCATATTCCTTTTTCAAATTGATCATCATTTTATACATGATAGGGTTGAAAAGAAAGTGTTAATGGTTTGAAATAGAGTACTGGTTTTGACCTTTGGAAGAGTACACACTATAAGGCTTTTATGCATTCCTATGAAAAATTTAGACAGTGTTTGGTTCATCCTCACTAACTCATAACCAATGTGCACATCTTAGAGAAGCTCTAGGTTTCATAGAGCCAAAAATCAAAACTTCGAAAATGATTTCTCGCTAAATTTAACGGATATATACCTATGATTTGAAGTGCATGAACAAAATATAGTTAAGACAAAGATGTATACATCTCAATGCATAATTTAATGGATATCAGGTATCATAAGTAAGCCTCCCAGTCTTTTTCCATACCAAACATTGCCAACCAAATGTCAATTGTTCTTTTAAATTTTATTTTTTTTTTTTGAAAAATACTAGGATGATCTATTTTGAGACATCCGAAATGGACACCCGGTTGTCAGCGTCCATTGATTTCCACATCAATGTTTGTGTGCACACAAATCGATGTGTATTGAATGAACACCAACATCCAGGTGTCCAATCCGGATGTCTCAAAAAGGTCATCTTAGCATCTTACTTTTGAGAGGATTTCAAAGACAACAGATTTGATGGAGATCACAAACCAAACGCAGCCTCAGATCATCTAATTTATGTGAAAGTTGCACGTAGACTGATTTTCTGAGTCTGCGTTTACTAATTAATACCTGTGTTGGAAGTCTCAGACGGATGTATGCTTAAAACCAGCTCCTGAGCCTATAGGATCTGGATTCTCACAATTGTCCGTTCCTTCCAACGGAAATACCTAACCCCGTTCACAAGCAAACTCTATCTCCTACACCCGAACGCAATTTAAAAAAGAACTTTAAAATGATTTTCTTGAAACCTGTCAAGTTACTTTAGACCCATAAAATATTTATGAATTAAGGAACCATCTTTTCATATATCAAAAATCATATCAAACGATAATTGTATACAACAAAAAAGCTTCAATCAGGGTCCGCTAAAATGATGAACTGTATCTAATTAAGAAATAAAAGTCCTCCTTTACTAACAATCAAATATACTCTAGACCCATCTGTCTTATTAGATGCGCCTCTAATCGTGCATTTCGCATCATTTAATTTCGCAATAGTATCATTTTAAATATATATATATATATACATGCATAAGATATTTAACAAAAAATGAATATAAATTGCATTAATATAATAAGTCCATTAAATGATATTGATAGATCAGCTTATCAAAAAAAAAAAAAAATATTGATAGATCAGCCTAATAACAACATACATTGAAGTGATGGTGACATGAACATGAACCAAAGTAATTGACGCCCTTCATCTAATGTGAATAAACAAGCTAAGGTGACACATGACCTTGTGAGCTAAAACCGAGCCGACAGAGATGCTGAACACCCACACATAACCACGTGGTCCATTGGGCTAACCAACATTGGTAGGGTTTGGTGCACCAAATTGGCTCACAAAATGCTCCTGTAACTGTTGAATCAACGCTTTTTTCCGTGTCACTGTGGACCATGGAACCATCTATTGGACCTGCTCCCAAGGCCCCATCCTCTTAAATTTTAGGAGTACTAGACAGTTTTTAACCCAATGGGTCCAAAGACTGTGACAAATGCCTGCAAATGTCTGATAGTAACAGAATGTAATTTAATTTTTTTCTATACTCAAGTTACACACCTATTTCAAGACCGCGCAATACACACAAATGTACACATTGAAACACATTAATTATAAGGGATAGAAATGATTTACAAGTCTCACCATCAATTGCTCTAAATCAATCATAATGGAAGAGTTTAATCCATGTAGTCGTCCCAAATAATTCGGGATTGAGACTATGTTAGTTTTATAGTATTGCACGATCTCTAAGTAGGTGTCCAATGGATGACATATAGGCACTTTTCTTCCTATGGGAGGAATAAGTACAATTGAATGTTCTATAATTTTCAGTACCTAAATCCTGATCTAATTAATTGAGTTTTTACTGGACTGTATCAGAAGGCAAATTTACTACTTTCAAAGTAAATGACTCATACTTGTGTTGAGTTTTTTCTTGTGTTAAGTTTTTACAGTCACATACTCATTATAAGAAAAATTCTGCTATTTTTTTCCTCCCTAATTTTCTTTACAAAAATAACATTTAAGAAAGAATAATGAGGGGGACCTGGCAGTACTACACATTTATTGAAGTATAGACATTGTCCATATTTAAGTCTAATGAGTCAATGTAGGCATAAGATTGAGAAAGCATGACAAAATGTTGAAAATTAAGAAGGATAAAAAAAAAAAAAAAAAAAAGAATAGGTTGCATCAAGTAGGCAACCATTAAGTTAACCAAATCCTAACTTTTGGCATTCTTCATGAAATCAAGATCAACCTCAGAACCTGAAAATACGTTTTGCGTTTTTCAATATCACAGATGGCAGGAATTGAAATCCATAATGAGTTTCAGAGAGAGTGGCACTTAACAAATTGCTGCATGCATTTACCAGAAGGGGAAAAGATATTGGGACACCCTGAAGTTTTTTTTTTTTTTTTTGGATAAAAAACTAACAACTCGACTCCAACGTAAGTCCAAACCTGCCCCAACCTTGCCTTTGGCAAGTGATTCCTCGTCCATCTAGTTAGAGATGCTTTGGCACCCACCCTAAAGCCATACTTTAAGTCACGAACTAGTCGAAGTTATGCAATATGTATTAACATGTGTAGCTGCTAAAGCCATACTTTTAAGTCACGAACCTACTTGAAGTTATGCAATATGTATTAACATGTGTAACTGCTAATGCCATACTTTTAAGTGACGAACCTACTTGAAGTTATGCAAAATACATTAAAACGTGTAACTGCATATCCTAATGCGTATGATGCGATTTCTAAGAAGACGCGTCACTTAAGAGTTAAGATGTTTTGTAGCATTATCCTACCATAAAGGTATCTAATTTTTCCTTATTCCAATCATAATTATTCACCACTTAATTAAAATCATAAAGGAAAACACAACCATACATAATTTTTCTATATACTATATCAATATATCTTTCAATGTTCAAGTGCCCTTATATTATAGTTCATTTTAAGGGCATTCATAAAATCATATATCTTGAAAGGTAAGTTTTCACCATTTAACACCAAAGGAGGACACATCTCATCCCACCCCTTGTGCCCATGTCGGCCACCCTACAACAACAACAACAACATAGCCTCAGTCCCAAATTAATTGGGTCGGCTACATGGATCAAAATTTTCATTGTGCTCGATTTAGTGCAACTAAATGCATTTGGTACTTGGACTATAGTCTATACATGAACTGGTGACAAACAAACTGGAGACAAAAATGACTAGAAAACAGGCTCCAATTTTTTTTTCTCTGCCAATTAATTATTTGACTCTCAATACCTCAACCATATAACTACTCATCAGTGTCCCTCTAATTGACCTATAATGTATAGATGTAGATATAACATCTGTCCAATCCGAACTAATCTTTGTACTAATTATGAACAAACTTGGGAAAGTTCAGAAGACAGAGAGGCTAGCCACACTAGCTACTACTTACTGCTCATTCTCCACAATAATGTATGGGAAGATTAAGCTTAGTAGAACTGCAGAGACTTGACAAGTTTTTGCATTGATTATGTGCAAATCTTTACATGGTCCTGAAGAGAAGCTAAACGAACACATGGGCCGGCCAGCAATGTCAGTTTCTCTAAAAAGTTAAGATTGAAACAGGTACAGGCCCCCTTTGGATGAACTGACCATCAGAAACAGTGCATGAACTTGCAATTGTTTTTGAAAAAAACCAATAAAAGATATAATTCATAAACATAGGGGAGACACAGGACACAGTACTCAGCAGCGCATTTGGACATACTCATTGATTTCTTTGTCTTTCCATTTTTCTCAAACTAGAAAACAATTGAGAGGTCGGTAAGGTCAGTCTACCTAAAGAAACACACAATCTTTGCAAATACATACACATTTCCTACATGTTTTTCTACTTATTTTCGGGGGCAAGAAGCAGATGTACATACGTATGGTCATATATCAGCATGCCTTCAGTGCAAAACTAAGATTAGTAGGGTTATCTGGGCCACTGTAGACATGAATGTTCGGTGGTTCAGTCTATCACTGTCGCTGTTAAGGCCGTAACAGGACATGTCTAATGCTGAGAAAGTTACAAGATCTCATGGCATACAGTGTGTGCTCTATTGAATTGCATTGTCTCCCTTGTCCAACAGAAGGTATGGGATTGGTCTCAGTCGAGTACTTAGAAATTAAAGATCATAATATACTTTATACTGCAGAATGTTAATTGGAAGGACAACATTGATTTAACGAAACCATTGATTTCATTTTTTGTTTCTAGGCATGAGAATCAATAGGTAACATGGACTAAGACTTAAAACCCTCTTTTTTTCCTAATTAATCCCTGTTCTAATCCCAACAACTAATCCAACTGGTACAAAAAGTTTTCATGATGTAAGCCATGTTCTTCAAAATTATCTTGTACCTACTAAATTAGAAACTAACTTTTGATATGGTTTTATTTTATTTATTTTTTTATTTTTATTTTTTATTTTTTTTATTTTTTTTCTAGTCTACATGCACATTTGTAGATGGTACTGGATTGATCACCATAACCATCTATTTGGACCCCAAACAAGAAGTTTTAAAGACCATTGTATCGTAGTGGAAGGCGCATGTCAATCATCAATATAAGATGAGATAAGATGACCCATTATCGACAAAATTGACTCTAAGAGAACAGAAAATGAAAGCTCAGACAGGACAAGATGGCCTATAAAACAAGAGAGGGGCCCTCCAAACAACAAAAACCAATAAAGGAGAGAAATAAAATTATATTAGGAAGAAGAACAGAGTTTATAATATTAATACCCTAGTGCGAAATTATAAAATAGTCAAACATAAAGAATGGAAGAAAAGATTTATATGTTGAACTCATGGGCAGTTGACGCCTGGCAACAGCATCATCACGTGAACTACAACCCTTCTGCTTGTGCTGCATTAAATGTTTATTCATACATGGGTACTCAGCAAATACAGACAGACTTATAGTCTGACCCACAACAAGGACTTGAGCTCCTTTGATTTAGGAAACAAAAATGCTAGGTTGAGATCAACAGGAACATACCGCACACAAGAGTTACTCTTCACAACCGATTCATGTAAGCAGATGTGCAGGAGCATAAAGTGTCTCATAACATCTTATTAATTTATATAATGAATAAATTATGTAATTTATCACCCTAAAGTCTTTTGGAATCCATTACTCTTACCGATTTGATGAAATTTGGTGTTAATGTGGAAAGCTCAATAGTTCTCCCTCAAGCCTATAAAAGAGCACCTTGTAGCCATCGTACAGTGTTGAATGTTTTAGGCTCTATGAGGACGATAATATCTTAGTGAATTAGGAGACTAATGGCTTTTGCGGGTAATCCTCTTACTGACCTATTATTTCTCATGTCTAAAATTGTTTACAAGATGCTCCTTGAATCATGCAAAGCACATGATTAGACGTTCATCTGATAGAACAAACTGTAATTTATATCTTTTGATGCCCCAGTTGATGTCAAAGTAGCACAACTCACTAGGAAGTTAGAACTAGGTGATCAATGCTTCTTCTGATTGTGATCAAACAATCAGGATAACTAATTAATCAACAAGAGTTACTCTTCACAGGTCTATTACAGCATCGGACAGCTGTTGATCCGATGAATGGTGAGAGATGTGTTTGGTTGTCCTTAATTTACATGTTGGAATCAAAAAGGGCCCAGCAGATAGGGTGTGACTGCACTTATCACAGAAAGGAACTATTTTGCAACATAAGGGGCCACAAAATATGGGACTGCTTGACCCAATGGGCCAAACAAAATAGGGTCCGGTGCTCAAGCAGGTGTCGAACATGTCGGCAGTAAAGGGTGTTTGGTGCAGTGATATATCAATTCCAGATAGAAATAATACGTTTTTGAATGAGCCACAAAGTTATGTTAGCACTCGACAGTTTTTCAGAAGCTAGTACCAAACTCCTCTCCCTTTCAATTTGTAATACAGAGACCCAAGCAGCATTTCTACCGAAGCCTAAACTTGCCAAAATTCACAAGCATTGTCACTTATCCTACTCAGAGTTTTCATGACGGTTAACATTATTTGGATAACCTCATAAGCATCTAATTTTTACTCCTCATATCTATCCCTATGCACCAGCATAAAACTTTTATCACTATTTTCATGAAATGGATCATATAGCTATCCCTACGCGCTTTGTGATCATTTCATTCCCATGCTAAACATTTTTAAGGCTGTGTACAGAGTACTAAAGATCTACAATAACCCTAAAGGCCCACAAACCCAACGCGTGCATATGGTATGGTAAAAATGCAAGAATTTGTTTAGGGATTCGGCCGCCAAAGATACAATTAGAAAAGCGAAATTATTGGAAAATGAATTTCCAAACCCTTTAGGTTAGGCCAAATCCGCAGAGTACAGTGAACCTATTTTTAAATTATATACTAAATGCTGCCTAAGCTTGGGACATATTGATTATGATTTATGAATGATTTAAAAGATTTCGAAAGTACAGCATTAATTACACTAAATCAAGCGCAATGGAAGAGTTGATCTACGTAGTGAACCACAACTAATTTGGAATTGAGGGTTGTTGTTGTTGTACTTGTATGCACCCTAAGCTTCTTAAAGTTAAACAAAACACAACTAACATAGACAGCTAAAGCCCCAGGGAATAAAGAAGTTATGAAACAGATTTTCTCAACAATGACGCTCTATATTCTACTAGGAAGCACCCCTTGATACTTCCCTGACTTACACACCAAGTTCTACTGTTTAAGAGAGGTGAAACCAATTAGCCCCCAATACAGTGCTGTGCTACCTATAAACAAAACAAAAACATTGCAGAAAGCCTAATAACATATCACAAACTCATCTCCAAAGCTAGAAGCCAAAGGGAAAAACAACAACAACAACAACAACAACATAGCCTCAGTCCCAAATTAACTGGGGTCGGCTACATGGATCAAACTTTTCCATTGTGCTCGATTCAGTGCAATTGATGGTGAGCTTTGCAAACCATTCAAATCTCTCTTAATTAATGCATCCCATGTTAACTTTGGTCTACCCCTACCTCGTCGAATTTCTACAGTTTCTATTGAGTCAAGTTTTCTAGTTGGGGCATTTGTAGGCCGTCTTTGCAGGTGACCAAACCATCGCAACCGCCCTTCCCTAATCTTTGTATCAATTGGTGCTACTCCTACTTGTCTTTGAATTTCTATATTTCTTATTCTATCCTTACGGGTTTTACCACACATCCACCTAAGCATCCTCATTTTACGCTACATTCACTTTATGTAATTGTTGTTGCTTTCTTGCCCAACATTCACTTCCATAGAGCATAGCTGGCCTAATTGTGGTCCTATAAAATTTTCCTTTTAACTTAGTGGGAACATGTCGATCACAAATCACCCCAGTTGCACTCTGCCATTTCTTCCATCCAGAACTTGGATTCTATGTGTGACATCATTTTCAATGTTACCATCATTTTGTATGATTGAACCTAGGTATCTAAAGTGGTTTACCCTAGGCACTTCTACTTCCCCTAATTTTACCACTCCGTCATCTCGATGTCTAGTGTTTCCAAACTCACAGTGCATGTATTCAAGTTTTCGTCCTACTCAACTTAAAGCCTTTAGATTCTAATGTATTTCTCCGAGTTCTAATTTCCTATTCACTCCATCTTTAGTTTCATCCACTAAGATAATATCATCTGCAAATAGCATACACCATGGTATATCCTCTTGAATATGTCTAGTTAATTCATCCATAACTAAAGTAAATAGATATGAGTTTAAAGCCGATCCTTGATGTAGTCCTATCGTAATGGGAAATTCTTTTGTAGCTCCTCCAAATGTCTTTACACTCGTTACTACTCCATCGTACATATCTTTAATAGTGTCTATGTATCTAGCGTGCACTCTTTTTCTTTCTAGAACCCACCAAAGAACATCTCTAGGGACCCTATCATATGCTTTTTCTAAATCTACGAATACCATATGAAGGTCTTTTTTCTTTTCTCTATATTTTTCTAACAATCGTCTTACAAGGAAAATCGCTTCCATAGTTGACCTCCCAGGCATGAAGCCAAAGGGAAAAACAAAAAGAAAAAAGAAAAAGAAAAAAACCCACTGGGCTGGTAGAGAGTGAGAGAACTCACTGGGCCTCGGGCCTCTTCAGATTTGACAATCAGTCTCTAACGTAATAAGACCCTTAGAACCACACAGGTTAGAAAGACCTGTTTCACCTACTATTTTCCTCTCTTTTAAACAAATTAAGACACCCGCATACCTATTTCCCTAATGAGGTAGGTCATTTTGTACAAATGGAACCAACATTTGCTTCATAATAATTTGATGATCCACTTGGAACACTTGAAACTACCAATGCCTAACCATCACAATACACCTCATTTTGATCTTGGGAATCTAGAAGATTTAGATGGAAGTGAATGTAGGGTGGTAAGCAACAACAATTACATAAATGAACGTAGCAGAAATGAAGATGTTTAAGTAGATGCGTGGTAAAACTCGTAAAGATAGAATACAACAACAACAACAACAACATAGCCTCAGTCCCAAATTAACTGGGGTCGGCTTCGTAAAGATAGAATAAGAAATATAAAAATTCAAAGACAAGTAAGAGTGGCACCAATTGATACAAAGATTAGAGAATGGCGGTTGCGGTGGTTTGATCACCTACAAAGACGGCCTACAAATGCTCCACTAGAAAACTTGACTCAATAGAAACTGTAGAAATTCGACGAGGTAGGGGTAAACCAAAATTAACATGGGATGCATTAATTAGGAGGAATTTGAATGGTCTGGAAAGCTCGCCATCAATTGCACTTAATCGAGTACAATGGAAAAGTTTGATCCATGTAACTGACCCCAATTAAGTTGGGACTGAGGCTATGTTGTTGTTGTTGTTGTTGTTGTTGTTGTTGTTGTTGTTTTAATCTAGCAGATTTAGCAGAAGAATATACATAAAATTAAGTTATACGTGAAAATTTTACAGGATGCTAAATGGTCCTGCTGTTTGGTCAATTATTATCTTTCTTTTTTGAAAGGAAATAAATTTTATTATTAGAATCATTAAGAACACATTATTTACATCAAAGGAGTATATGAAACTCAACTATGTTTCAGTTTACATAGCATTGCGAAAGCAATAACAAATAGGACATCAATACTTATTCGCCAACTTCACATTATGGCAGTTGGCTGGTAGGATCTTCTTTGATTTTACTCTATTATCTTTGCTACACATAAGTAAACTAGCTGGATTCAAATGAATAGAAATCCAACCAAGCAATTTCATAGCTATCGCCGATATCTTTGACATAAAAAGTTATCAACTATCAATTAGGATATTTGTCTCTCTTCCCACTTTAGATATCTAGATCAATCATACAAAATGATGGTAACATTGAAAACGATGTCACACATAGAATTCAAGCTGGATGAAAGAAATGGTGGAGTGCAACAAGGGTGATTTGTGATCGAAATGTTACTACTAAGTTAAAAAAAACTTTTATAGGATCAAAATTAGACCAGCTATACTTTATAGAAGTGAATGTTGGCGGTAAAGCAACAACAATTACATAAAATGAACGTAGCAGAAATGAGTATGCTTAAGTGGATGTGTGATAAAACTCGTAAAGATAGAATAAGAAATATAGAAATTAAAGGCAAGTAGGAGTAACACCAATTGATACAAAGATTAGGGAAGAGCAGTTGCGGTGGTTTGATCACTTGCAAAGACTGCTACAAATGCCCCAACAAAAAAATTTGACTCAATAGAAACTGTAGAAATTCGACGAAGTATGGGTAAACCAAAGTTAACATGAGATGCATTAATTATGAGGGATTTGAATGGTTTGGAAAGCTCACCATCAGTTGCACTTAATCGAGCACAATGGAAAAGTCTGATCCATGTAGCCGACCCCAATTAATTTGAGACTGAGGCTATGTTGTTGTTGTTGTTGTTGTTGTTGTTGTACAAGCCTCTCCATTGACAAAACAGAAATATGACCAGGTGTGCAATGAATAAAAAACTCAATCCACTTTTTCTCTAATTCTTTTCCTCATTCATTAATCTCCTTCCAGTCTCCAGTGTGCCAACAATCAAATCTCAGATAGTTTAAAGCGGCACCATAAGCCTTCATCGCCCCCAGTCAATCCCCTACCAGACCATTAATCTATCCATTAACCTCACCAGCCCCATTAAACTACACCTAGAACCAACAATTTTTTTTCAATTTGTGGTTCTATTGAGCTTCCAATGAAGTCAGTCGGTTGGGACTAAATTTTATCACTCAATTACACACCTATTAATAAAAATAATGCAACAATAATAAATAATCTGTGAAAAAACCAAACCAATTCTCTGGATAGCCTCACAGATTTAAATTACTAACACCAGCTCTCTCATTTCAGACCCTATTTGCTCCCACCAAGTGTTGAAAGAAATTGAATGTTGTCAGTTTGAACCAGATTAAGAAGGAAAGAATCAATGAAAAGGAAAACCCTTCCAAACCAACAGCCATTCCTTGACCTACTTGTAGTTTACCCGTTTTGCTTTTTTCAAATAACACCAAGGAAGTGGAGATAAGGAAAAGCAAAGAAATGTGCTTTCCATAGTTCCACCTATGCATCCCATTCGGAATTGAATGCCCGAACAATCACATTCACTTGATAAGGCATGATGCCATATATTCTAAAAAACCCTCAGAAAAGGACTTGAATCTAAAAATACAAAAGGGAAAAATTTAAACTTAAATGACCTCTTTTCTAGATTAAGTAAGCAAAGAAACTCAACAATCATAATAGCAAAACAACTAAATAATCGTAATTTATGAGGACTAAAAGAGAAGAAAACAAAGATCATTTAACATTACAGATAAACAAAGATAAAAATGGTTTAACTTAAGCCACTCCTCCAGTAAATTAGCATATAAACAGCCACTAAGACTTCCTTATCTTTTTCCAGTATGGAAAGGCAAAAATGATATTAGCAGAGGAAAAAACAAGAATTAACTACATCCAAAAAAAAATATACATAACGGGATTGTCAACTAAGAAAACAATGTAGTTCGAAACATTGGAAACTAAAGAAAGAGGACAAAAAGAGCACATGAGACATAATTTTTTTTATCTTGTTAGCATAAACCATTGATTATGGACTGTGTAAATGATCATCATGTATGTATGGGAGAGAAAGTTAGTTAAGGTTGTTATGTTTGTTGAGTTTGTTAGAGGATTGTCCAATGTAATGTAGACATGTGTAAATCACTACTGTAATGAGAACTTCAGATATAAATACATCTCACTCTCTTCCTCTTCAAGATTGAAAGAAGAAGAGATGAGTTTCATGTTCAAGTCTTGATGTTAACATGGTATCAGAGCTTGTGAAGGCTCATCGCCATTGTTAGTGACCTGTAGTTCTTAAGGAATCATCATCACTGTGGTTCTTGGAGAATCATTAACGACATTGAAGACTCACCATTGCTGATACTCTGGAGGTATCACTTCTGCAAATTCAGAAATCACCATGGATGCTTCAAGTCTCTCTTCTCCAAATGTTTCCAGTTCTTCTGCAAACAATCAATCAATGATTACACCTTTCGATAACTCTCTTAACCTGTATCGATCAAGTTGAATGATAGCAATTTTTTGTTGTGGAAATCCATCATTGTACCTGCAATCGAAGGATGTAGGTTAGATGGAATCTTGTTTGGAACAATTGAAGTTCCTTCACTGCTGAATGATCAAGGAGAACCAAATCTTGAATATCAAGTTTGGCATTCTCGTGATAGGATGTTGTATGCCTGGCTTTTATGCACATTGGAACCACACATTGCAGCATCAGTGGTTGCAAAGGATGGAAGAACCTACACAGCTAATGAACTGTGGAAATCCATTGAAGAATTTTGTGGTGCACACAATCGAGCACGGATTCAGTTCAACAGAACTGCAATCAGAACTACAAGAAAAGGATCTACAAAGATGAGTGATTACCTTAGAAAGATGAAAGAATTTGCGATAACATAGCTACAAATTTGGAGAGCAATTCTCGATTCTTGAGAACTTATATCTTGTATTCTTTCGGTTTAGATGGAGAGTATCTCCCAATTACAGCTGTATTGGAAAGACAAGGACATCGAAATGGTGAATTACAGTCATGTTTACTTAGTTTTGAAGCCAAACTTGGTCAGTTACAAATGATTTCTGGAATAAATTCTATGACTCTTCAAGGCTCAAATCAAGTGAATTCTGCTGAAATAAAACAAGGTGGATCAACCAATGGTTGGAATAACAATTCTCAGAAACAAGGAGGCAATGGTGGAAGGAACTTCAATAACAACAATAGAGGTCGAGGTGGTCGATTTCGAGGAAGTAGAGGCTTTCGATTTCCAAACAATAGCAGACCAACATGTCAAATATGCAATAAGGTTGGACATTATGCTGCATTCTGCTACTATAGGGCAGATATGAGTTACATGGGCACACAAGCTAGTCATTAAAATGGAAATCAGTTCAATGGTTTTCAGGGAAATCAGAATTTTAGAGGAGGAGGCCAGTTTCGGGGAGCACAACCAAGTGCACATTTTCTGGGTATATAGAGTTTTGGTGGAAACTCTTGTGGTTCTGGTTCTAGTTCGGGTTTTGAATCCTCAAATTCTGCAAATGATACATCTTGGTATGCAGATAGTGGTGCTACAGCACATGTTACTCCTGATACTTCTCAAATGAATTATATCTCACCTTATCAAGGTAATGATTCTTTGATTGTTGGCAATGGTAATTCTATTCCTATTAAGTATATTGGCAATGCAAATGTTACATCTGCTAATCCTAGACTACAATTTTCAAATACTCTATGTGTACCAAACATAAGGAAGAATCTTATTAGTATATCTCAACTGGTCAAGGACAACAATGTTGTTATTGAGTTCACTAATAAGGATTGTTTGGTGAAGGATTCTTCAACTAAGGAGATCTTACTTAAGGGAGTTCTTCGAGATGGACTTTATCAATTTGCCAGTTCTCCAATTCTGTCACAGCAGAAACTTTCAAATTCTACACAAGCTTACTGGGCATCCAGAAAATCAATGTCATCTCTGTGGCATTTTCGTCTAGGACATCCTGATGTTCAAACTTTACAACAAGTTATGCGATCTCATCTTCATCTACCATGCTCCTTTGCTGATTTTTGTCATGTCTGTCCATTGGGTAAGCATCATGCTTTACCATTCTCACAGTCAAGTTCAAGATGTAAACATGTACTATACCTCGTTCATTCAGATGTTTGGGGCTCTTCTCCAGTTACTTCTCATGATGGTTTCAATTACTACATTGTATTTGTTGATGATTGGTCGTGATTTACATGGATTTTTCCTTTAAAGAATAAATCTGATGCACTTCAGGCATTCAAAGTGTTCAAATCTAGAGTTGAAAATCAGTTTAATGCCAAGATTAAATGTTTACAATCTGATTGGGGTGGTGAATTTCGAAGTTTCTGATTGTTTTTGGAGGAACAAGGTATTTTCTTTCAACATCCAAGCCCATATACACATGAACAAAATGGTAGAGTTGAAAGAAAGCATAGACATATAGTTGAAACAAGTCTAACTCTTCTTGCTCAAGCTGGATTCCCTTATAAATTCTGGTATGATGCTTGTGAAGCTGCTACTTTTCTGGTCAATCGATTACCTACAAGAGTGTTGCAAGGATCTTCTCCATATCAGCTGCTCTATAATGTTCCTCCTGATTACATGATTTTGAAAGTGTTTGGATGTTCTTGCTATCCATATACAAGACCATACAATGCTCATAAATATCAATATAGATCTGAGAGGTGCTAATTCTTAGGATATAGCTCTATTCATAAGGGATATAAATGTATGATTTCTGCTGGTAGACTATATGTTACCAGACATGTCCTATTTAATGAAGATGAGTTTCCATATCAGTTGATGTTTTCTTCCAAGCCATTACCTCCAGCTACTTGCTCTACTGGTCCATTGATATCTCTACCTGTTTGTTCTTCATCATCATCAGAAGCTGTGTCTATTCCTTCCACTTCAGGTTCTACAACACAGTTTGTACATATGCCATCACAATCATCTCCTTCAACTTCAAGTTCACCAGGAGTTGTTGCTACCTCCTCTGCTCCAATTCATACTACAACTAATGTTCCCATTAATACTCATTCAATGGTCACAAGAGCTAAAGATGGAATTATTCAGAAGAAGGTGTTTGTCTCTACTACTTCTTCTTCTTTAGATGAAGAAGTTCCTAAATCAGTTAAACATGCTATTTCTATTCCTCATTGGAAAGAAGCAATGGAAAATGAGTATCAAGCTTTAGTCAAAAATGGAACTTGGTCACTTGTTCCTCCTACTACTCATCAAAATATAGCAGGTAACAAGTGGATCTTTACAATCAAGAAGAATTCAGATGGTTCAGTGAATCGATACAAAGCTAGATTGGTAGCAAAAGGATTCGAGCAAGTCCCTGGCATTGATTTCTCGGAAACATACAGTCCAGTGGTTAAAGCTTCTACTCTTCGAGTCATTTTTTCCATTGCTGTCACTTTTGGATGGAATCTGAGACAAATCTACATCAATAATGCATTTTTAAATGGCCATCTCAGTGAAGAAGTTTACACCAATCAACCTAAAGGTTTTGTGCATCCAAATTATCATAATATGGTATGTCATCTTCATAAGGCATTGTATGGTTTGAGACAAGCACCCAGAGCTTGGTTTGACAAGTTAAAGTCTCAGTTACTTTCTTGGGGTTTCCACAATGCAGTATCTGATACTTCATTGTTCATTTTACATCATCAAAGCACCCTTCTATATGTTCTAGTGTATGTAGATGATATCATCATCACTAGCAATAACAATGAACTGATTCAATCTTTCATTGATCAATTGAATCAGAAATTTGCTTTAAAAGACATTGGTAATCTCAATATGTTTCAGGGATTTGAGGTCCATAGAGATAGCTCTGGTCTCTATCTTACACAATCCAGCTATGTTTCTGAGTAAGTGAAGAAGGCTGGTATGATCAATACCAAACCTGTCGATACACCTGCTGTTGTTACCAAGATGATGCCTGATGTCTCTGCCACTTTGTTCATTGATCCTTCTCTTTATCGAAGCATATTAAGGGGTCTTCAATATGTTGTTAATACTCGTCCTGACATTGCCTACATTGTCAACAAGCTCAGTCAGTATCAACAATCTCCTTCCACCTCACATTGACAAGCCTTAAAAAGAGTTTTAAGGTACTTGAAAGGGACCATTCAGTGTGGTTTGTGCTTTAAACCAGGATCTTCATTTTTGCTTACTGGTTATTCAGATGTTGATTGGGCATCTTCCATTGATGATCGTAAATCCATTACTGGTTATGCTATATATTTTGGATGCAATCTAGTGTCTCGCAGTCTAAAAAGCAAGGTGTAGTGGCAAGATCTAGAGAGTCCGAGTATAGAGCTCTTGCTCATGTTGCATCTGAGATCACTTGGCTCAAGTCTCTCCTATCTAAGCTTCACTTTCCTCTTCGTAGTACTCCAGTTGTGTGGTGTGATAATATGAGTGCGACTGCATTGGCCAGGAATCCAGTTTTTCATTCCCGAACAAAGCATATTGAAATTGATGTTCATTACATTCGTGATCAGGTTCTCAAAGGCTTGTTGGCTGTACATCATGTTCCTTCTCATGATCAAGTTGCTGATTGTTTCACTAAGGCTCTATCTACTTCAAGGTTTTGCTACTTGAGAGACAAACTTGGAGTCGTGTTACTCCCCCTTCGTTTGAAGGGGGATGTTAGCATAAACCATTGATTATGGACTGTGTAAATGATCATCATGTATGTATGGGAGAGAAAGTTAGTTAAGGTTGTTATGTTTGTTGAGTTTGTTAGAGGATTGTCCAATGTAATGTAGACATGTGTAAATCACTACTGTAATGAGAACTTCAGATATAAATACATCTCACTCTCTTCCTCTTCAAGATTGAAAGAAGAAGATATGAGTTTCATGTTCAAGTCTTGATGTTAACATATCTTAAGTTGAATAAGAGATTTCATTTCACAAGCTCTCAAGATTATAGCATTGAAGGAAAACACCCAAAAGATAGAGCTAGATATTTTAACTTAATTACCTGACATGAAACATGACACTGATGCCGAATGGCGCTTCTAAACATTTCATATCTTGCATCAATTTTTCAAACTCATGCTTCTGCTCTTTTCCCCTCTAGCCTCCCGCAGTTGTCCCTGGTATTTGAAATTACAAATAGAGAAACTCACAACGTAAGCTCAAGTGTTCATATCACAGGCAAAGTATTACCAAATGGCGACATGGACAAAACTCACAGTTTACCATAGATAAGGCTCTGATGCAAAAAGGTGTTTGCAGGATTGGCAACTCAACAAAAACACTCGCCTGTTGCATGAGTTAGTCTTCTTGCAGTAGAAGGTGTCAAGCATGAGGCCACCAAATAATGTTATGATAAGAAAGTTTCATCCATTTTCTCATGTAACACCTTAAAGATAGTTTCGAACTTTCACTGCATCAAGAGTTAATAAATAATTTATGTTCGTCGGGAATTTAGAGAAGAATTCAATTGATAAATACAAGATGAGAAAGCATTCCTTAGAAACTACCAACATAACATGTGCCTTTCCTTGAGTTGAACATGGAGCTAAACAACAAACTTGAAGAAAATATATCGTATTTTCATGAATCCACCAGATTTGTACTGGTAGTCGTTCAAGGTCGAATTATCAAATTAAATAATCATAAATAATCAAGACCATGATCTAGAAATTTAAAAATATAGTCACAATGAAGATTTTATTACAAAGGTCTTCGGTTTGACGGCCACTCATTTTCTTGATACATGCATACAGCTGCAAGAAATTTCACGGGATGCTTAGATGTGATAATATCTTCCAGTTTACAAAGTTGGAAAGGTCCGGGATCAAAGTCATCAAACTAGCACTTCTCCAATTTTATTTTATTTTTCACCAAACCTCAACTTTGGTGTCTTGGCTTCAATTGATCTCTCAACTATCAGAAGGGAATGCTTCACCGAACAATATTGATTATACAATTATTTATACTGCTGGGATTTTCTGGTCATGATATTCATTTATTAGTTATAAAGAATGATTTTAAGAAAGATGTTGCACGAGATCATCTGTACGTTATTGAAAGGCGATTTTCCACAACTGACCACGCTATAGAAGGGAAAGACAGGTAATTATTAGGTATCTCTCTGTAATAAGTAAAAAATCAATCGTCCGAAGATAAAAGTGAGTACTTCAATTCGAGCAATAGAATCAATAAGACCAAGGAGTCTCTTAGAACATGGTTCCATCTAATGCTGCTTGATTTCATGTTGAATCAACAAACTAATAAATCAAAGCATTTGGCTATCTAGCTAGTAGCTTTTTAACTTCAAAGCAAATCACTTGAGAGAAGGATACAAATAATTTCAAACTACTAATCACAATGCTCGCGGCCATTTTATATACTATCAAAATCTTCGAACCATTGCAAATGCACACAAAGCAAATGATAAGCGACGGACAAACGTAAAGTCAAGTCCAGACTAAAATTAAATGCGCAACAGCAGTTGCCCTAACAAGTAAGATCTTGAACACGTTCCGCAACTAATCTGTCTAAAGGCGAAATCATCGCCTAATTCATCACTGCTATGCTACGAATCATCCATTTGTATCACCGATCGAATCGCATCTTGATAGGAATACAGATCGAAGATTTCACATCAAAACAAGATTAAATCTACATAAAAAAGGGGATCAAAAGCGATTCAACAACAACAGCACAATCACAACCGAATTAGAAATCTCTACACGAAGTAACAACAGAGAAGATGAACACGGATTGTAAACTCGTAATCAGATCAAATCGATCGGCCTTCTCTCTCTTCGCTATCGAATCGGAAATCTCTACACGAAGTAACAACAGAGAATGTGAACCAGGTTTGGCTTTGAGATTACCTTGTGTGGATTAGGAGTGTCGATCGATCCGCGAAGCACTTCGTTGAGTAGAAGTTGGAGCGGAAGTGAGACTGCTCGGTATATCTCGGTCGCCATTAGAGCTGCGACTCTTGAGCTCCCAAATTTTTCAGATCGGTATTCTGTTAGCCGCGCATGGTAAGGAAATTTGAACATGCCTTTTTTGAGGGAAAAATCGCGGGAAAGCTTCGGTGCCGCTGCCATCGATATATAAATTTCGCGGCAATCCAAATTTTCAACTCCATCGCCTTTCTTTCCCTTCACCGGAACAACTTCTTTCGTTTTTTTTTTTTTCTTTTTTGGCAAAACCAATCATTTACTCCAGCACTTTGTGTTTTTTATGTTTTTTGTCATAAATTTTTATTACTACACATTTGGTCTTTGAACTTTCACAAAGATCTACATTTAGTCCTTCCACCATTTAAAATATTAAATTCCGAAAATGCGGGTAATAAAAGTAACGTGAGACTAGTCAAAAAGAGTAAAGTGGTTTATATTACTAAGCCGAACGACTCACATAGATCAATAATAGCCGAAAAAAAAAATTCTCCCAAAAACATAAAAACCTCAAAGTTCAAGGATCAAAAACATAAAACACTCAAAAGTTCAAGGACCAAATATACGAAAATGAAAGTTCAAGACCAAATTGTACTAATAAAAGTTCAGAGACTAAAAGCATAAAAGTCTCAAAGTTCAATGACTAAAAAAATATGTTTTGCCTTTTTTTTATACAAAAACTTTATTTATGTGACGGAGTGTAATTAATTTAAGAGTAGACTATATTGTTATTTATTAATTTTTTACAAATTCACGATAGCAATTCAGCCCATGTAATTGTACTTTTTTTCAGTAAATTCTAGCGTACATTGACATTCATGTGATATACCTCATGATGCAATGCATGCGCAATCCGATGTGCATCGCACGACTGTCATATTGTGATGCGCGTTCTGATTTGCACATTCCGATTTATACCTAGTGTTCCTTTTTTTTTGTACTGTGAATTTTATTGTAAGGACTAAATTATAATTTTTTTATATTTTTACTCTCTTGAGTGGTGCATAACACAAATTCAGTTATATTGGATTGGGGTAATTGTTTCGTATTTTACAAGGGTGGTCTCTTATATATCGATTTTTTTTCAATAGGAAATCTACAACTTTCCTCCAGCACGAGTCGAATCTGCAATCTCGTTCAACCTTGTATTAAGCAAAAACGATATCACGTTAGAGAAATAAAAATTAGGAAGTGAAAATCCTTAGTCAAAAGCGCCTAGCTTAGAAACATAAACTCTAGAAAAACTATGAACCAATTGCTTCGCAAACTCTTTTTACAAAACAAACATCAACATTTTTAATATTTATCGTGATTGATAAGCTTCCCCTCCTATCAAATAATGTCTCGTCCTCTCACTAAAGATTGACATCAACACCCTTATTTGATTTTTTTTTTGAGAAAACATTCAAAATATTATTATAAATCACTGGCTAATACATTTAAGAGGAAAGAAGGCACATCACACCACTCTCTCAGACCAATCGAAGAACTAGCTTCCCGTGCTACAGCATGGGCTGCTAAGTTCGTTGGTCTATAAACAAACTGTTGAGGAAACTATAGTAGTCGTTATATTTTCATAGTTTAATTATTTATGAAGTTTTATATTTTGATATTTCGGTAGTTTAGGTAACTTTCTTTATTTTATGTTTTGTTCGGCTTTATAAATAAGAACACCATATTGTACTCAATTTACCCACATAAATGCAATATTCTTAGATTTTTTTTTGAAATCTATCATGGTTTCATAGCTTAGTTTCTAGTGCTAGGTCGGTCGACGACCGTCCGTGGTGTTCTCTTCCGCTTGTGTTCATTTGTTTTTGTTTATCTGCTTCTGTCGTTTTCACTATCTTTGTTGTTTTTCTTTAATGGTCTCTACCCAACACCCGTACACATATATGTTGATGCATTCATCATCATTCATTTATAATTTACGATTTCGGTGCCATCATTGCATCTAGCCACATTCAGATGTTTGCTTGTCGTCGACTATGTCGACTCTAATGTTTGCATATGCTTTATGTACGTGTCGACTACATCGACTCTGCTATTTGTACGTTGTCGACTCTGTTATCTGACCGTCGTCAACTTTGTTATTTGTACGTTGTCAACTCGTCGGCTCTGATATCCGTTGTTTTATAGTTCTGTTATTTTGATTCTGCCACATCTAAATCTGTTATTGCCGTATTAGGTGGTCATTGATATGCTCTACAACGAACCTTATGATTTGTCAAGTATACTGATTTGATCGGCAACCTCAAGTTGATTTTCATGAACCAACTTGAGTTTGATGGAGGGTGTTAAAGAAACTATAGTAGTTGTTATATTTTCATAGTTTAATTAATATTTATGAAGTTTTTATATTTTAGTATTTCGGTAGTTATGTAACTTTAATTATTTTATGTTTTGTTCAGCTTTATAAATAAAAACACCATATTTTACTCAATTTGCCCACATAAATGCAATATTCTTAGATTCTTCTTTGAAATATATCCCAAACAAAGTTGGATAGAACCTTAGGTCCGTTAACAACTAAATACTGTCTCGAATTACACAACCAAAGTAAGAATTATCTTCTGTTTTTACATTGCAATGCTTGGATCACTACTAGCGCATCTTCATTGCGCGTACAAGAGCTCCCACGAATATGCTCATAATAACTGCCAATTATATTCAATCACAAATATGCCCCACCATTTACTTCGTGAATGAACTTGGACAGATTTTGTGCCACCAAAAAAAAAAAAAAAAGATTACAAAGCTTTGAACACGTGGCGTCAAACTAGCACCCCACATGGCATGCTATGAAAGGCAACATGAATCTCGGAATCAGCAGATACACTCACCCGCTCATCCTCATTGTTCACATTGTTGGATTCCTTCCTTGGCACTCAAAACACTCTCTTCGATCCGGCAACGTCAGTCACTATCCTGCGCGCCCAATCCCCTACCCTTATCCTGCGCACAGTATCTCCTCCACTGCATCTCTAATGGCGGAGCTACAGCAGCTCGAACCCCTCCTCAATGGCGGCACCGCAACCGCAGCTGCAACGGTTGCCACTTCGTCTGATAACCACCACCACCACCACGTAGCCTCGCTAGGGCTGGGCCTGACATCGAAGCGCCAGCGCCGGCCGAGCGTCCGATTGGGCGAGATTGGGGACCAATCGGCCGCTCTATCGTACGATTCGCTTCGGCGGGCGAAACAGTGGGGCGATTCGTCGAAGCTCCGGTTACCCTTTCAGAGCAAGTCTTCGAAAACGAGGGCATTGATGAACTTGAGCAATGGAGATGGAGTTGAAAGTTCGGAAATTGAAGATGTTAGGGTTAGTGGTGGAGCGGGAGATGTTGTTGGGGGTTTGGATTTGTTAGGGATTGGGAGTAGGAAGGGGAGGAGGGGAGGGATGGGGACGAAGCGGGTGAGGTCGAATTGGGCGATGAATTCGAAGGCGGAAGACGGGGGAATCGGCGTCGGCGATGAGAAGTTTAGTGGGGAGGAAGGGGGAATGAGGGGTTTAGGGATTCTGATCCAGAGGGTTCAGGTAGTCCCGTGAAGGATCAGAGTCCAGTTCAGTCGACGGAGAATCCGACGATGACCGCGACGGTGGAGTTGCGGCAGAATTTGGATAGGGGGCATGGGAATGAGAGGGAATTAGGGTTTTCAGGGCAGAGGAGGGGGGTTAGGGCTAGGGTTTCTGATAGTAGAGATCATGATGGGATTGAATTGGATGGGCCTTCGGATACCGAGGCTAGAGATTGGAAATGTGGGACGAGCGTGGATCGAAATGGAGGTGTTGTTGAGAAGGTGAGACCCTGGCCTCTCGGCGAGGGAATTCGAATGTGGCTCGAAGGATTAGGGTTAGGTCGGTATTCGCCCTTTTTCGAGATACATGAAGTGGACGAGGAGGTGTTGCCTATGTTGACATTGGAGGATCTTAAAGATATGGGGATACATGCAGTTGGTTCTAGGAGGAAATTGTATTGTGCCATCCAAAAGCTTGCAAAGGGATTTTCATGACTTTGTCGTAGAAAATTATGGCGCAAATGCGACTGCGTGGAGCTTTTCCAACAATGCAGTAATGAAATGTTCGCCCGCAATGGTTCAAAGCTTTTCTTGTTACTTGAACTTACTGTCTAGTTTTGAGATTTTAGATAGCTGTTTACTTTTTTTTTTTTTCTCACCTTTTGTATATTTGATACATCTAGCACAGTGCATGATAAATACGTAGTGATGACTTTTCTGAAAGTTTAAGAATGTAGATCAAATCGGTTCTATGTCACCATGAAGCATAAATGATCACAATAACGTTCTGTTGATAAGGAATGGTGGATTTTGTTATATATAGTTTCTATGTTGGATTCAATCAAGTTCTTCTGCATTAATTTTCTTTACTGCATCCATCGCTATGCAACGCCGCTTTCTAGCAGTGAAAATATAATTGTTGTTAACTTAGTCACGTTTAAGACAGGTGTACTCGGCATTTATGTAGCTATTAAGTAGTTAACATTAAATGTCTAATTGATTACTCCGCGTTCAGTATTTGAACTGGATGCATTCCACGTGTTTCAACATTTCGGTTGTTTTCCTACAATCTTGTTGATATTAGCGTGCTGATCTTAGAAAGGACCATAGACCACATGAGGTCCTTATTCAAAACAATGTTTGCACGGGGCCAAAGAAAAGGTAATTCATTACTTTTACGAAATTAGCGTGCTGATCTTCTCATTTATTTTGCATGCAAAAGTATGCACAGGATGGCATGATGTTTGCTATGCTCGTCGGGGCTTTACTCTAGCCGCACTCATATACTGTAGTTAGCTAATCAACTTCATTTACCAGTGGTGTGGATGCAGATGAGAAGATATTTGTTTAACCACTTTGTGTGTAGTGATAAAGCTGATGCTAAGCCATGGGCTGTGTTCGTGGGATCAATATGAATGATCCGAGCTACTCTAAGATGATCAACTGGCAAAGTTGTTGCCTCCATAACTGATGTTTTGTTTTCCTTTTGTAGGTAAAAGTGCAACTTATCTGCCATTAATGAGCGGTATCTAAATTCGCATAATGGGATAAATTGAAGAGAAAGGTACACGTTGCAACTTCTTTTCCAGATTTCGTTTAACTTTACATTTCAGAATAATGCTTGTAGTCTGCACTGTTTCAACCAATGAAGGTTAGTTTACGTAATCAATCGCTTAATGATATTGGCGGCTCAGTTCTTGGTACACGCACGTTTTGAAACATAAATTTTCTTTTATGGTTGATGATACATTAATCTACTGCCATGTGTATGTACTTAATGTGTCGTGGATGCAAGCAGAGAAAAACTCTATTCTTCAACAACGTTGGTGATATACAACAACAACAACAACATAGCCTCAGTCCCAAACGTTGGTGATATCTCTTGCTTATTTCTAGAACCTATACTTTGAGAAAGAACTCTTACGTAAGATACTGGTTCAAGGTGATAATACTCCTACTAAATTATGGGCAGGTAAGTACATCTGCCCGTGGATCGGATCAGGTTAGACATTCTGCTTCACCTGATACTTAATTGCATGAATCCTTGTCTAGAGGAGAGATGATGCATCTATTGCAAAAGGGTTTTTAGTTGCCTTGAATCAGCAATTTGGTCATGTGGACCTCTCATGTGCCTTCCAAATTCTGTTCAATCAATGAGGCAACCTGAAGGAATTTTAAGATGTTACATAAAAGAGTTGGCATCGCACTTGAGAATGATATATTGGGGGTGATTCTCTTTATTATAGAATTTAGATGGTCAGCTTTTCTTCCACCCCTCAGTCTCTTAGCAGTCACATGAATAATCAGCTTGAAAACAAGTTACAGTTAGGATTTTGGTTCAAATTTGACCTTGCCTGATCAGCGAATTTCTCAAAACAAAATTACCGGTGAAAAAACATAGTACTGCGTACCTGTCAAATAAGTATAATATTCAATGTTGAGCTGGCATAGTATTAGCAGTACAATGAAATCCTAGAATAAACACTAGTAAGGTGTGAAACGAAAGACTTTTTAGATTCATGTTGATTCTTGTTTGGCCGATTGCCAAATAGAAGTTATTTTCTCAAGCAATTGATGCGGGGAAATCAAAAGAGAGAATGGTAAGATGAACGTAACAAAAATGAGGATGCTTAGGTGGATGTGTGGTAAAACTCGTAAAGATAGAAATTTAGAATAAGAAATATAGAAATTCAAAGACAAGTAAGGGTAGCACTAATTGACACAAAGATTAGGGAAAGGCGGTTGTGGTGGTTTGGTCACTGGCAAAGACGGCCTATAAATGCCCTCACTAGAAAACTTGATTCAATAGAAACCGTAAAAATTCGACGATGTAGGGGTAGACTAAAGTTAATATGAAACGCATTAATTAAGAGGGATTTGAATGGTTTGGAAAGCTCACCATCAATTGCACATAATCGAACACAATGGAAGAGTTTGATCTATGTAGCCGACCCCAATTAATTTGGGACTGAGGCTATGTTGTTGTTGTTGTTGTTGTTGATTGTTAAGATGTTTCATGTGGTTTTGGTTGATTTAGCAAAATTGGTGTGAGGATATTGAGTGCTCTTCTTGACAGCAGACCGGGAAACTGAGCAATGATTATGAATGAAATTGGATGTGCAGCCTTGATTTAGCAAGTCTGATGTTGTGGGGTTTTAACTAATAATTATTAAATAAAGACATTGAAAAAAAAGAGATTCCGATTGATACTTAGTGCATAGCCTTGAGTTGTCACTTCATATATTATTTGCGTGTTTGCTCAGCAAATAGCATGAACTTGTCTTCGTCTTGTATGTTTACCTTTGAGTCATTTGTTGAATCATAGATTGTATATCTTTCTGGTTGACAGGATTTCCAGTTTTTGATGTACATCAGTAACTGGAACTGACATAAGGCTTTTACTGTCTTGACATGTGTTCAAATTCGGATTGAATCTATGTTAAACCTTTTCTAGTTCTATCTTTTTAGGTGATTGGTTGTGTTTTCCCTTCTTGCTAACTGTGGCTTCCTATTAAAATTGCTACATTAATTTGGTGGTATTGACTCGTTCAGTCGTTCTTGCATGTAAAGCATATTGATCTTTGACATAGTCATTTCTTTTCTTTTTTATAACGTGGTGTCTAGGACACCCCTGACTATTCCATAGGAGACACGCTCCTTCCTACTAGTAATATGCCTTGAAAAATTAGGAGATTCGAACTTGACCTCATTAACGCCCAAGGAACTTGAGATAGTCATTTCTTTGTTACACTGTACAGTGAAAGGTAGGCTGGATTCTATTTTCTAAGCACGCTTCAGCAGTTTTAGGTGATCGAGGAGGAAGAGGGCACCAATAATTAGCTGGTACTCTCTTTTCTATTTATGACTGGCAACATTCGACTTAGATATATTGGCTGAGCTATCCATTATTCAATGGTTTACCAGAAAATGCAAATAAAATTGTGGTGCAGTAGGAAGTACAGACAATTGGTGGGGGGGAAAAAGAAAAAAAATGTTTAGCCAAACTGGAGCTAGCAATTTCAAATTGTTTACAGGTTTCATGTTTGATATCTATCAAGCTGATTATTGATGAAGATCTTTGGCCGGAACGTTATATTTTTACAGTTTAATAGAGAGGGAACAGGTCAAATTTGTAATCTTCTCCTGTTAAGTTAGAAAGGGAGTCAATTCAAGCGAAAAGTTGAAAACTCCAGCTCTGTCAGCTATAATGCTTACGAACTAGCTTTTGATATGAGATATTAGAATGTTTATGTACTTTGTATTGTTGAGTCTATTATAATTATCGATACAATTACATAATTTCTTTCTCAAAAGAAGGAAGAAATTAGAATGTTATTATGCTTTAGTAAGTTTGGTATCTCCTTTGGTGTCAACTTGATTGAATGGCTCCTGAACAGATTCATCGATTAGGTGAAGGTCATACCATATAACACTAACTTGCTTTTGCCTTTGCAGATTAGGGTGCTAGTCTGAATGCAATCTAGATGAATTCACAACTATGACTGTGGGAGCGTAAAGCATCTGCTCCAGTACGCAGATCAATGCCTTTCATAGATCAAATACTGTTCTTGCGTCAAGGTTATTCGTCTTTATATATGGATGTTTTACTTTTACCATACTCTTAGATGATGAAATACCAAGTATGCTACAACTGTAAACCAAAACTAAATGAGGAATTGATATTAGATTTTGCTAACTAGAAATGAATATTGTCATATACATTCTCCTTTCCTATTGTCTTGTGTGAGCAATTAGAATGCCCACATTCCTTACAAGAAAGAAGGGACCCCTGGCATTGAGAAGCCATACGGCCCATACCTCAATAGCTACACAGGCTATAGTGTAAGGAAAGGGAGGCCTCCCTGTTTGAGACATCTCTTTATTCTATTATTCTTCTCATTGTCTAAGTCATATATAATATTTATTTTCTGTCTTTTGATATTTATGAACTGCATCTTGAATGAAAAAGAGACAAAAGAAAAGAAACACTAATCAATCATGAATGGTTATTCTTTATGTCAAACTGTCAAGGCTTGTGAAAGAGATTGTTGACTTGGTGAAATAGCTCATCAAATCAACATGTTTCTTCTATCTTCCAAAGCAACCATGTTCTTTCATGGAAACAAAATAAAAATCAAAAGCATTCTTCTTTCTAGGTGTCTATTACTGAATGCATGATATTATTGTAGTGGTCAGGATTAGGTCTGGGTTGGGCATGAGAAGTGACAATGACAGTGTTCTCCCAACAAAAGGAACATTTGATGTCAGATCCTCTTAAAGTTTAGCATATAGGTCATGGGCATGTATAGGTGAGTGCATGATCTTTTTGTACTGTTTGGTAAAAAGATTCAATATTTTTAGTCCATGTTGAGTGGGTTTTTCTCTTTCAGGTTAAAATCAGTTGAATAGTTACTTGTACTGGTTTCATTACTAGCATGTCTTGGTGTTCTTTACTTTTTCTTTCTTTTGCTTTCTTCTTTCTTTCTTTCTTTCAAGTGACATCTCTAGACTTTATCTACTTTACACCCATGGAGTCTCCTCATGCATGAAGGATTACAATTAGGTTTCAGAAGGGTCTCCCTGTACCACCATTAGGCAGTAAAATCGGTGCACACAATGATAATCAATTAATCATATAGACATGTAATACTATTAACTTATTCATATTTCCTATTGTGCAAACTTTGGAGTACAACTACTCATTAATTACTCCTTGAAATCACGGGTTCCAATATTCTAATTTTTTGAGTTACATTTCTTGTAGGGAAGGATGCATCTCTAGTGGAATAGTCAGGAATAATCTCGGACGTCATGGTATTAAAGAAAACCTTTGGAGTACAAATATAAGCGGGCATAAAGCTTGATAAAAATTTTTACTCATCATTAGTACGTGTCATACACAAATAGATTAAAAAAAAAATGAATGAATGAAGATAAGCATAGTTGGAGGACTATAACAATTCCTGAATCTAGAATTAGTGTGCAAATAAGCCAAAAAAAAAAAAAAACCAGGGCCTTGATGGCTTGGAGATACATCTCTAGTGGAGTTATTAACCCTAAAACCCGCCATGGTTTTAGGGCCTTAATTTCCAAGCAATTTTTTTTCTCAATGAATTAGAGAAAAATGAAAGGATGGGAAAACAAGAACACCCTTCCCCTCAAAAAGAAGATAAAGAAGTACACAAATAAAGCTAAGCAAAAGTGGAGAAAAAGAAGTGATCAGAAGTGTTGCAATTTGAATAATTATACAACATTAGAGGGTCAAGATCATGAATGGTATCTTCTTTGCTTCTTTTTTGTTGTTGTTGTTGTTGAAGTGGTGGTGGGGGAGAGAGATTTTAAGCAGTACTCCTTCCATAATGTAAAACCATGATGTGATCTGTAGTTGTGGTTGAGGAGTGAGGAAGCAAAGTGACAATAACTTCCCTTCTTGTAGTATTCCAAATATGATCTCTGATGTGCTGCAATGTCAAATATGGCAAAAGCTGTTGCCCTCTACATGTTATCTCTACCTGTTACCACAAAAAAAAATAAAAAAAAAAAAAAAAATGATTTGTTAGAGAAAAAATACAAAACATAATGTTAAATAAGTATTGTAAATTCCTCAATAATCTTAAACATGAACAATCTACAACGTATGTATTTTACATCTTCACCAACTCTAATTGCAAGAATTATTTCTAATCAATTTAGCATCATTAATTAGAGTCATACACAAAGGTAAATGTACTTGTACATGCTTACATTTGCAGATGGATATTGTAATACATAATCAATCATGGAAGTCAATGTGCAAACAAGTAAATATTGAAAAAAGAAGAAAAAAAAAAGTAAATATTGAAAAACAACAATCAAGCTTTGATTCCAAATAGTTAAGGTCATGGATTAGACGCTTTCAGTTTTGTTTTGTCGATTTTTCTCACCAGGGCACATGCAAGTTATATTTGGATGTGTCCGAGTCACCACAATTATCCTTTGTAATTTTTGCATCGATTTATTAGTGTTACATCTACTTAATTATGTATTTCTTATTCCATTCAAGAAATTTGTTATGCATGCAACCACATAAGTATTCTCATCTATGCTATGCTTTTTTAAAATTTTATTACATTCATTTTATATCCATATATTGTGTATTTGTCACGCAAAATTTACTATCCGTAACAGTATAAATCACTTAATTGGGGTTTAGATTGAACTTTCTTCTAAATTTAACATGGAGTTCTTACTAAAATCATAAGGGAAACACAATTAGGCAACTTGTTCCATCCACAATTATCAACAATCTAATCCAAATAAATATGTGTTCTCATCATGTGGTGCTCGTGCTATATCTTGTTAATTTGATCAATCTTTTCCTCATCATTAATTCAACATCGCCATCAACATCTCACCTTTATGTTAGATTACGATTACATATATATCATGCACGATTTCCACTACCTAACATTCTCTTAATCTATATATATATGGTTTATGGTTTTTGATGTCACGCTTTGTCACAACCTGACGTATAAATATGTTACATTTATAAGATGTCATTTATTTATACGTGAAGAGACATTTTTTTTTTTTTTTGTAACGTCTACTTTACCCATCACCACGTAACGCACTTGGGTCAGCGGTCAGGGACGAAAACCTAATCACATAAGGCTGTCTGGCTGCCCGTCCCACCTTCTGGACCTGCCCGAGCTTAATCATTACGGCGGGCCCACACTTGCAGACTTTGCTCGTAAGCCAAAATCATGAAACCCTAGACTTTCTCTTTTTATTCCTTTTTTATTTTTTCTGACCCGAAAAGCGCGCCGAGTGATCGGCGCGGTTCGACACCCTACGCGCCAAATCTCATGCACGTCTCCTTCACGTACTCTCGCTTTCTATTGCAGCTTCACTGGTCAATGTATTTTTTTTTTTATTTTTTTTTTTTTTTTTTTTTTTTTGTATTCTCTCTCTCTAATGCTTGCTTACTATTTTTTTTATACTTATTTTTGGGTGTCTTGCTTTATGGTTGCTAGTTCAAGACTCGAGTTTGAGGCTTTGAATCGTCTCTTACTACATTCTTAAGACTTGAACTCATAGACCATTAATAATTAAGAGCGATGTGATCCTTGCCATCACACAACACTTATTAAAGTTAAATATTTAGTATTTTTTTATTTCACATAGGACGTACATTTTTTTAAATAAATATTTAGGTTATTTGGACTACTTTTAGATCATAATATTTTCACGTACAGTATGTAGACGATCACAACTAATTTATAATCGAAGTTATGTTTATTGTTGTTGTATATAGGGGACACTCCAAGTGCTTATAAACTGATTGTGTTGAATAGAATCTAATTTTCTAGTCACTAATTAAACCTAAGATTTGTATATAGTTCTTCTCGAAAAAGAAAAGAAAAGAAAAGATTTGTATAGAGTGGACGAGCCTTCCAACTCTTATACCTTGTTTTATGCATGAGTGGTGCTTTAAATTAAGGATGTTTGAAAATTTAATTAATTCTTCATGCATATATGACCTACTTATCATGAATAATAAAAAATCTTTATTTATAATTATATATCCCTTCTTTTTGTTTAATTAATTGTATATGATCTTAGATCATGCTTTGTTCATCTTCCACTACTATGAATGATTCTGTTGAAGAATTAATTAAAAAGGTTTCTTTCTTTTTTTCTAAATGGATATATACATAGATCCCTCATGCATTGCTTTCCTCTAACGTAAAATGTGTCAATAACTTCCTATTGTGTTATCTTTCTGGTGGGTTTTGTGGGGAGGATCGATGATGGGGGTTTTAATAATATTCCTACAAAGTGCACCACTTAAAGGTCTGAGATGGGCCTTGTTTTATGTAACCATGAAAGAACCTTATATAAGTGTTGTTGTAGGGCCCCTATTTTTAGTTGAAAAGCTTAAGTTGAATTTGGCGAAAGCGTGACGAAACGATTATAGTAGTACTGATAAGGCATGCAAGATTAGACATGGTCCACGTGTGATTCTTGTGTCCCTAGATTAAGATTTCAAATGATGACGATGTGCTAGCTAGCTACTACACAAGTGTGTATATGTATCATATCGACCATCTTTTTAATTATACTTTAATGACTACTGCCAACTACGACAAATATGTAATCAACACGTTATTAATCCTTGCTATATAGTATACTACACAAAGTCAATGCTTTTGCTCTAGGTTTAGGACACAAACAAGAGAAAATAAACTAGTACAATAAGCCATATCTACTTGTTTGTACGTTCAAGAGTTCTCTCTCTCTCTCTCTCTCTATATATATATATATATATATATGAAGAATGAGCAACAATATTGATGGTAGTATACATTAATTAAGAACAAAGAGAATGTTCAATGATGAAACAAGCTAATGTTCAATGTATGTGCTTGAAATGATCAAGGTAGGAAAGAATTGATGACAGAGATGAGAAACTATATAGTTTCTCTCATGTATCAACCGGGATTATTTGCTATCAATTGTTTAAGTACGTCTCTAATATGCATGTCACATACATCCGATTCGATATAGAACTCTTATACTATGTTTCACAACCACCTACCTAATGATTGACTGTATATGTGCTTGAATAAACTAATCCAATGAGCTAGCTAGCAAAATTAATTAAATGTGAGGTTTAGCAGTTAATTAGACAACATGCATGCATGGCAATTAATCGAATCTTGGTTTGGAATTATGAAGATTTCATTAATGGTGTCACCTGGTTGGCACATGTATGTAACATTTCGTGTATAATATATAGTTGTTAATCAAGACAAATTATATATGGAGAATCTTATTCTTTAATAGATAAAGGAATGTTTGGTTTGTCACTACTAGCTAATGCCAACTATATAAGGAAATAAACAATGCATCATAAATATATATGCTGGAATTGAATTAAAAACTTTATTAATCATTCCCTGTCAACAACTACCTAAGTCTGAATCTCGGTTGATTAAATTATTAATTGGAGCATAATGGTTGATTGATAGAGACAAGGCACACAAACACGAAGCTCGATCGGTGACTACTAGTTAGTTTCTATTAATTAGAAGCTTTTAACAATTTCCTAAGGAAGTTGTGAAGCAAGTTATAAAAACCAAGCTGTGCCTATTAACTAATTTTCAATGTATATCCATATATAGATAGCTAGCTAAGCAAGAAAAAACATGTTTATGCAATATATATCTGAATCAATTAAAAAGATTCATGATATTTATTATGAATCTTATTTATCCTGCCAAAGTCACTGAAAACAAATTTTGAAACTGTTTTCTATTAATGAGAATAATAAGCTATATATATATTTGGACTAATAGAGAATTAATATATGCCATGATAATTATAAATCTCAAATATTTATAGTTCTTCACAAACAAAGAATCAATTAATTGACTTCATGCAAATTAATGACTGTACGTGCAGTATATATATAAGAATTAATGGCTTTAATGTGCATTATTCAAGAACTTAATAGTTATATATTTTTATTTTACTTCAACGGGAGTTGAACACACGACCTCCATAATATAAACTTTGCCTTTGACAAGTGACTCGTCATCCATCTCATACTTTTAGCTAGAATTTCAAGAAAACTTGTAGGCTAAAAAAATTTATCATATATATATATATATATATATATCAATCGGGCAATTTATTTTAAGTAAGGCACAAAGCAATTGTTAAATGAATATGTATATTGTTTTTTTTATATATAAATAATCGTGTTGCGTACCCTTCTAAACTTGATTTTAATTTAATCAAAGTTGTAAAGATTATATCGGCAATAGTTGCAATGACTGTCATTGTATATATCAATTAGTCATAAGCTCAATCACTGAGGTAGGGATCATAGGGTATAATTTATATATATATATAACTCCATATGCTAAATATTATTAACTTGAAACTAAGTTTTTTTTGGACGAAATGACTAATTAAGCATAAACTCATTAATAAACACATTTATGAAGAAACTCATTAATTAACACTCATTATTAATGGTAAATAAAAAAAACTCATGATTCTCCCCCAAAAAAAAAAAAAAAAAGAAATACTCATGGATTAATCTTCTCAATAGTGAAGTTAACACTACAAGAAAAATGTTTTGTATATATATATATATTTGATTTGAGTAAGGGTTTAACTCACAATCTCTCCAAACTTCACCTTTTGGCAAGTGAAGATGCTTTGTCTATTATGTTTGTATAGTTAATAAATCGTTATATGTGAATTTTCAAAATTAATAGAAGATTATATAAAATGTCAATTATATTGCTTTAAATTTTAACAAGATAGCTTCTTTTTTTTTTTATAGAAACGAGACTTTATTTACTATAGCCTACGTATTTAAAAAGGTAACAAAGCAGCTTTTAAAGACACTTATTTACTATTTTAATTTTTTTTGGTAAATAAAAACTATTTTTTGTTGTTAATTTCCTAATTATTAAAACTAAAATTAGAAGTTTTTTTTTTTTTTATATATGTATCTATGGGCAAACAATTAATTACCATACATTTTTAGAAACAAATTAGAAGTTTTTATATTGCTAAGCTATTTTTGGCCAATTTCATCTGATGATTAATTTAGTTGGACCCCAAGCAATCAGCTAGGATACACAGGCTTGAAGAAAGAGATCTTAGCACGTCACCAATGCTAACTACTAAGTGCATGCATGCTTGTTTTCGAATCAAAAGAATGGAGATCTCCCATGATATTTTCAAAATAAACAACTTCAATTATAATATAGTATATATTAAGTCCATTCACTAAGTCATTGAGAAAAAGCATGTAGGTATATATATGTGTGGTTTAAATTCCCTAAACCCTAAAATCAAATCTTGATCGGGAAATTACTACTGGCATGCATCTTGTCATGAACTTTTGCTCTTCCTCTATTTTCCATTACTTACTTGGCTAGATTTTTGTATAAATTAATTTTTCAAAATAAATGATCGATCGGTAATAGAATACCTACACTCTAGAATGTTACCTATATCTATAGAGTTGATGAAAGGAATAAATCATCAAACTTGAAGAGTACTATACTATATATTTCATAGCTAGGATATATGTATAAGCCAAAAATAGGTTTATATATATATATATAAGACTTGATCAGTCTCATATGTCTTAAGTCTAACAATATTGTCTAATACTTGAGAATCTGAGATAAGCAAAATTTATGATTAACCTGCTTAATTAGCTCAAAAACATTAACATAGTTTTGTAGCTAAAATTTTTGTATATATACACATTTATACAATAAAAGGAGTTCCGCCTCCATTTCATTAAAAAAAAAAAAGTTAATATAGTTTAAGGTAGTCCCGATTTATTTTGGTTATGAAATTATAATTGGGATTAGTTAGCTGTAACTAAATCAACAATATTAAATTTGCAAAGCCAGATAACTGATCGATCTTCTGGACGTATACCCCTCTTAATCTTGATTGGTCAAAATCCTAAGATTGATCAGACTATGATGTGTGACAAAAGAAAAGATTAATTAAAACCACACGAAAAAAACTTTATTGTCTAAAACAAGACAATAGCCCATACTTCTTTTTGAAACTTCCCATAAAGGGCAAGATCGAATCTTATATATCTAAAATATTAATGAACAACAATTGACAGAAACATATTTACCACCAACTTTGATGTTTATGTATGCTTTGGTGTAGAAGCACTAGCATACCTAAATATGATGTTCTAATATGAAAAAGAAATAAATAGCATTTATTGAAGAAGCTCTAATTAGCTCTTCGGTTCCTTTCATGTTTCCATCACCAACCATGCAGTTGAAGTGATGGTTTTTATTTGAAGTTTCTGTTTTTGTTTTTCCTATGAAACTATGTTCAGCGAGGTCATTAATGAGATGTGAGTGTACATGCCCAAGTGCCTAAACTTAAGTAAAGCACAGTACCAACCAACACAACAACATTAGCATTTAAAAGGAAACAAAAACTTAATTAAATTCAGTACTATATATATGAAGTCCTCAAAAAAAAAATAAATAAATAAATAAATAAATTTAGTACTATATATATGGATGTGTAAGCTTTAATTGATTGAACAAAATAAATACCTCTGATTCGCTACTCAGTCTCAGCTTGTTAGCCACATATTTCATCAACACCCGAACTGTAATCCTCCCATCTCTATACATATATATATATATAAAATGCCAATATAAACAACAGAGCCAAATTAATATTAATAGAAGCACATTTGATTAAGAGTGTTAAAAATAAAATTAAAAAATGGTGATAAGAAAGACAATTAATCAATTACTTGATTCTAAGATAGTTCTTTGGTATCTGAGGCAAAAAGGGCTCTTTTGATCTGCAATGACAAAAAAAAAAAAAAAAAAAAAAAATCATTAAAAGAGTGCAATTTAAATCTAACCGAGATTAAAGCAACTAATTTAATTAGTGAAAATTAGTCATCATCAATAGCTAATCAAACAATAAATCGGTAGTTAATTAATCATGACTTGCACTACATTAGATTGATTACTTACTGGTTTTGTGATGCCTGGAGCACAAACCAAACGCCGGAATGCGGTCTTTGCGGCGCATCAATTACTCTCATGTCCGAGGCAATAGCGCCGGCCATGCCCAAGCCTAAGCTTGGGTGATGAAATGTTGTTGTTGTTCTTCCATAGTAAGGTCCCATGAGCGACGGCGGAAGCAAAGAAGAAGAACTAGGTATAGAATTCCATGTGTTAGGCCTACTATATGGTCCCCAAGTGATCTCTTGTTGATGAGGAAAACTAAAGCTGCTTGTTGTTGTTCTTTTGGTGGTGGTGGTGGTGGTGTTGCAAGAACAAAGGAGCACTAGTACTAGTACTAGTTGCACCATTATAATTAGTAGCTTGTTGTTGAGTATTAGGAGCTCTGTGTAAGTAGTCATGATGATGAGTCGCATATTGTAGAGTTGATGAGGCTAATGGCATCACATGTTGTGATGTTGATGAGCTAGGTAAGAGATCAAGCTCTACTAATGGTCCTCGAACAAGGCTTGATCTCGTCGGAGTAACGTCGACGACATTTGCTTCTATTGGATGATGATGATGATCATGACCTGCACCAAGACTGAGACCTAATTGAAGCCATGATCTATCATCACCATGTCTACCATCGTGATCTCGAACATTAACATCTTTCGAGCTAGACCCTCCACCTCCATCGTCGACATCGTTAACGCTACTAGTAGTCCTAGACTGATCATCTTCGGCCATTAACGGAGGTCGTCGACCAATCAATACTATATCGGATCCTAAACAATTGTAATTATTAATATAACCTTCTTCGTCGTCGTGGACGCTATAATAGTCATGCCCAACAAGTCTACTACTCATAAAACCAGCTTTCTCCTTGTGATTACTTTGATCATACTCAACGAAATCTTGATAGTATTGGTGTTGATATTGGGGGGGAACCATGATCACATCGGACGACAACAAGGGCATCGGTTGTCGTTCTTCGTGATCGAAAGCGGCCGCCTTTCGTTGCCCTCTTCGTCGTCGTTCTTCTTCTTCTTCTTGGCTTCACTTTTGACCTCAAACATCTTATTGGGAGATCTGATCATCAAATTGTTGGGGAGAGAGATATCTAGTGGTGGTTGTTGTTGTTGTTGTTGTTTCCATGATTCATGAAGAACAAATAATAGAAGATACCATTTAAAGCAACATCACTACTTGTTCTCTTCTTCATGTTACACCCTTGATTGTAGCTCATGAAAAACAACAAGAAGAAACCTTAATTTCAAATCAAGCTTTCCATTAATTCTCCTGCCTTGGCAGGTTGGAGAGAGAGAGAGAGAGAGAGGGGGTGCAGAAATAGTAGTTATACACTTAATTCTAGGTCATTATTAAAGGGGTTTGATTAATTAGGGCAAGTAAAATTAATGTGTGTTGAGGAATAGCCAAAAAGGTGTTTTTAGGCAGAAGAGGGTGGACTTATAAAATAAACAAGTTCAGGAGTCGTGGCCTCATTAGGTAGGGTAACTACTTAGGCTTTAAGGCGCAGATAAGAGACAAACACACACAAACACTTCCAAATAATCCACTCCCCCTTCATGTATGGCTTTCTGTCCCTTTCTTTAATTACATATTTCATCAAGATTATTAATTAAAAAGATGATGCTCTTTGTAATTAATTAAGCCCATCAAACTCATGTTATTAATTTTTAATACCTATCTTTCAGTGATTAATTTTATATTTTTATACTTTCACACCGTCTAGAATTACTTCTAACTATTCCATAAGAAATGCAAAGTAGACGGTATTACGAAAGTTGTATGTCTTGAAATGTTAGTTAGAAGATCTAAACCTGCGACTTTAATTAGGAAACACAAGTGTATAAGAAATTTGTAGGTTCCAAATGTTGCAGTATAGAGCAATTTAATAGTATAATGTTATAATTTCTTGAATATCGAGAAGATGTAATATCTTCTATATATATATATATATATATATAGGTCATGATAAGTTAGTTTTGAACTAATGACTAATTAATTTGATTAGAAAATTATAAACTAAACATCTGGCTAATAGCTAGCTAGATCTTTAATTTTATTTGGGAGGGGGAGGAGGCCCACCAACCACATATATATATACACTGCACGATCGATCTTCATCAGATCAGCAACTTGAGTTCATTTGAAACATTGATTTGAAATTGAAATCACAAATGAAACTCATCACATTGCATATATATATTCTTTTCTTGTATTGGATCTTTCCACCTACCACGGTGAAATATATATATATATATATAAATATATATATATATATATATATATATATATATATATATATATATATATATATATATATATGTGCAATATTATTTTGAAAGGCAAAAGAGAGCATGGGCTGTCACTGCTAAAAATGTACTTTTTTTTTCTTTTCTGCATGCCATGCTTGTATGGCAAAATCAGAAATGACATGACAACCGTTTCATTTGTCCACATAGACTTCATATAAATATGAATACTACTTTTTTAATGTCATACATTCATATTACTAGTATTGATCACTAACAATTTGATTGATGAGTTAATCATACGTTCATATATGATATAACTAGGTATATATATATATATTGAAGGCAATTCTAGTATCTGTTAATTGTGAGCCAGTAGAGCAATCTTATTTGATTGACCTCTTCAATGTGTTAATTAGTTCTACGACATTTACAAATATATAATTTTAGTACTAGAAAACTAAGAATTAATATATATATATATATATAATTATATACAGATTAGTGAGCAACACGTTCTGGGTATAATAAACAACTCAATTAGCTAGGAACAACATGAACTGGTCAAAATCAATGTCATATAGGAAATAATTAACTAAAAATTAGTACAAGTGAAGCATGACGTTTTGTGTGCTAGGATGCATGACATCGAGGAAGTCACACTAAAAGTAACATCGGGTTTTTGAGCTGTTCGTGCGTATATTGGGATATGGTCACACATAAATATATCAAAGTGGATAATATATGAGTCGAGGCCACGTGGACAACTCATATAGGCCAATATAATGTACTTATCGTGTGACTTACCCGTTGTCATTAATCTAGTATTTTACACTAAATAGCTAGCACAGCTGATACATACAAGGCCAGTAGTGCCTTAAAAACCCTTTTATGGACCATAGATCATGTGGAAAAACACTGATCAGAAAGAGAGAGAAAGTTTGTCAACTGATCAGAAAGTGCTTCAGAACTTTAAAAGAATACATATGAAGAGCAGAATATATAGTATGTACAGTATGGATTTAAAAATGGGGTGAATGTATTGAAATGATGAATAGAGAGGGTATATAGTAAGAAGATGTAAGTTTGATCAGCGCATGCCATGCATGAGCAATGATGATGCGCTCTGCCATGCTCTCTCTCTCTCTCTCTTTGTGCCCAATGCGTCGGAACAACAAAATGAAGTGCCCATGGCCATGGCTCTTCCCTTCCTTACCAAATATTTTAAAAAGCACATGTGAACCCCCACAAACTCTCTTCTCTCTAAACCTCTCTGAGTACGACTTCACCACCACTGTCCACTTCAAATACAAGCTCATGCTAGCTAGCTAGGAGAGGGAGCTTTTTTTTTTTTTTTTTAAAAAAAAATTAGTCTCATCCGACTTAGGAGGGAAGGGTCACTTAATTAGTGGCAGCAATCTCTCTCTAAGGCTATTTTAAAGAACTCCATACTCAGAGCTCGAACTTAAAAACAATGGTTATGACTGACGCGGCTCAGATTAAGTGCCAAATCCGCCTTGGGTAGGGCGAGTAATTTTGAAACAACAAAAGTATAATTAAGTAGTCAAATGATAATTAGCCAGGTCAATTAGAAATGCTAAATTAGATAAAATAAGGTTTAGGTAATAGCATACATAAATATTGGTTGTTGTTGTTGTTGTACGTAGTAGTTGTGTTTTGTTGCTTGCCTTTCTGAAAAAGCTGTTCACTTTGTATGTTGTATTATAAACCCTTCTCTTTCTCTATTTATGAGTTGGGACATCACTAGCTATGTTACTATGTAGCTAAGAAATACGACTTTTGGTGGCTTTGCATGGGCACGGAATGACTTGTACGCTTGGAAACGAAGCATGATCGTTTAAATGCGCTTTGATGGAGATGTCTTTCTACCCTAACCTTGTCAAGTCTCTTGGCTAGCTCACGCCGTTCACCCTTTTAGGGTTTATATATACAAATATACACATGCATATATACATTTTTTTTTATAAGAAATCTGCCTTTTACACCACTAACAACCTTATATACTCTCACACAGGAAAACTCGAACCTCAATTAATTTCATAGAGAGGTAGGCGTGGAGCTATTCATGAGACTGTCCTAAGTTGTAGCCCAAGGCACCCCGTCAAAAAAACAAATTTTTTTATTAGTAATAAGCCCAAAAAAGACTTTAGCCTACCTTTAGCCCTTAGTATGACCAATTCAAAAAGTTATATCACTAGAACAATTTTGACCTTTTATAGCGGTTTTAAAACCCATATTAAATAGAGTGTTATTAAATGTCATGTGAAAATGTGTTATGTTTTAATTTTTAATACATGTATTACATAGAGGTTTTTTAAAACTCTATCAATTAGGTGTTATTTAATAACACCCCTCTTTAATAGGGGTTTAAAAACTTCTATTAAATACCGAAATTGTTCTAGTATATATAGGCTCAACTTCCAAATAAGCCCCTTTTTTATTTACCATTTTTCTTTTTCTTTCGCTACATGAGCTCTCACACACCACATACAATCTCCCTTACTCCAGTACTCCTACCACCAGTTGCCATTGTCCTTGTCCTCTACTGCCACTACCTTTATCCACCGTTGCCCATACCCCCCTCTCTCTTATATTTTCTCTCGCACACTTTATAAATATGCATAACTGTTATGAGAAGTGCATGCTATTGTCCTTGAACATGTCAATCAACAACGCTAACTTGTCGTCTGCCCTTCGACACACCTTGAGATGCGTGCACAAAGCAAGGGCGACTGAAAGAATGCGTGTCTTATTCATATGTTATAATTGGTGCACCTAAAGCAAAATTGAGATAATCACAAAATGTGAAACCAATTAGTATCACAGCAACTATAGAACTATTTATTAGCTAGTGCATAATTTCCACGTCATGAAGTTATATATATATATGACTATAATAACATGCATCTTAAGCTAATTATGAAGACCTAGACCAAATCCACATTGTTTAACATCACCTAAAACACTTTTTGGATATACATAGGTTTGGTAATAAAATATTGCAAGAAGTATGCATATATATAAGCCAAATCACATGAAAATCCAAATTCATTATTCTCTCCATCATATTGCTTCACCGCCGATTTCTTTAATTACGTATTCTTCTATATGGCTTTAATTTTCCTAGTTATAGTTCCCAATAACAATCAATGATAATTATTCTATCCACCATAAGTAGATTCAGTACATTAAGATATAGCTAGCGTTCACATATGTAACATTTTCCTATAAAAAACACATGTATAGTCAATATATCACTCCAGAGCTAGTCAAAATAAAAATAATTAATCATGTGAGTGACCCAATGGTTAAGTACTTAGGTATAGGGTTATAAGTGTAAAAGGTCGGAGTTCAATTAATTACAACCAGGAGTGAGTATCTGACGCAGCGGAGATCTTCTAAACCAGTTGAACGAATCCATTTGCAACTAATTCTTGGACTTCATCGGTATCTTTCTTTATAAAAAAGTGCTTGTAATTCTTAATTCAAGTACATATGCTAATTAATAATTTAGGTGACCATTAATTATTGACAATGATACACCGCCACTCATAATTAAGTAAACCGCCATTAATTTTCAAATAAAAAAGTGTATATATGCACATGTATAAATTAATTTAGTAGTTTTAAACGATAATTAAGTAAACCCCCATTAATTTCCAAATTAAAAAAGTGTGTGTGTACATATATATAGTCATTAGTCACGAAGAAGAAAAGCAAATCAACAAAACAGGGAAAAGAAATTAACGCGTGCAAACGTAAATGCATGGTCTGAAAGCATGGAGGGGCCATTGATTGAATTATAAATTTATATATATATATATAGGATGGTTCCATCGATTGAACTCGAATCTAAAATAAGATAGCACCGTACCCATCTAGAATATATACATAATTATATATATGGGACCCTTAATTTGTATATATGATTTGTAATAATTTCAATTATATTCATATAAAATTCGAAAACATTATATGTCATATGTCGTAGATTTCAATGTGGGTGTCCCTATTACAGAAAGTGCATTGCCCTTCCCCACCATATATGTATATATATATATATACTTAGAAAAAGTGAAAGCATGAGACAATTAGAAAAAGATATATATTGAAAACGTTGCTTTAAATTTCAAGAATCATTCTTCGTCATTATGCCATCACCAATGCATCATCCCCACATGATCCTCAACCGAAGCAATGTTTACTCTTTTAACTTTATTATTTTAATTACTTTGTTAATATATATGTATCTCCAATATATATATATATATATATGCAAATTGTATAAAATAGGAAAAATAAGTGAGAGTATATATAGTTACTTGATTGGTAATCTCACTATTTTACATGTGCTTGCTTCTTCATAAGATATAGGGTTAAGCTGTCGAAGGGTGAATTTGAAATTTTTTTTTAAAGATGGAGTTTGAGATTTGTTGGGACATGTACAGTAACTAATTAATTTTGTCTTATAAAAAAACGTATATATATATATATATATATAGGAATAAATTAATAATTAATATATATGAGTTGCATGAGCATGTGAGCTTGATGAGTGGATGTGTCAGGAAATGAATGTGATGTATATATGCATGTGCGAGGTTAGAGTATAGATATGCATGTTGGAAGAGGTGCACTTGTATTGCATGCATAGTGGGATTTCTTAAAAAATGTTACGAGTTCTACTTTACATGTACATGTCCATGCCTTGACAGTTGACATAGAATTTAACGTGTGTATCTGAATACATACACGCATGCATATATGTTTATGCGTATGTATCTGTATATATACATGTGCATATAAAGTGAGGTATGTTTCAATATATAGGTTGTTCTCTATTGAAAATGGCCATGGAGGCGCTAGCTTTTTGAAGATGCGTGGAAAGTTAGTTCAATATCGATTAAATATATTAAACTTTGAAATAAAGGATATAAGATATAAGTGATATACTCCTCCCAATTAGTACAATAGTTTTTAAGATAAAACTCCACACTTATAAGAGTTGAAGGTGATTAAGTTGAGGACGGTATCGATGCTATAGCAGAGGAGATCTACGGGCGAGCTCATGCAAGTGCATGTGTGCGGCTCGGCGACAAGAATTTTGACACAGCTAGCATCTGCACATATCAGATACACAAAATTATTCTATGACCATTATGACAAGCACGGCTATGTACATGAAATATGTATGTATGGGTGATTAGATTATTCAACATGGTATCCATGTAAGCCTAATATGCGGGGGACATCAATTAAGAGAAAGAATCATATAATCAAAAGGCCACGCGTGCATGTGACGTCCAAAAGGGAATTTATGTAAGTTCATTGTTGTAATTAATCACAACGAGGGATATATCTAGCTACATGTCAATGTCACATCTTCAAATTTGATTGGAAATCAAATTATTCTTCATTTATAAATTAATAATGTGAACTCGATCGATCAAAGTGGTGAGCACTAAATCTTAACCAATATACACGCATTTTTTGATAAGAAACCAATATATATACACACATTGCAAGTATACATCACATATTATATTAGGATATATATAATATACATAAGACAGGGCACGGTTGCATTATAGTGTGGTGTAAAGGTTAAAAAAATATTTTTAGAGCTAATAAAGTAGACAGTCATGCTCTCAACAATATGAAATATTTCGCTAGCTGAAAAGATCTGTCGTTCAAATCAAATGCTACTCTCACTTTTATTTTATTCATAACATACTGGATCACACGTACTGTATAGTTATAGTACATATATATATGGGAAACCAATATTCTCTCGTTTGAAATTAATCTTGTGAAAGAGACTAGTCCCTTAGGAGGTGATAATGGTTGCTTTCACTTTAGTAGTAGATTAAATGTTGAAAGAAATGAAATGCCACTCGAGGGGTTGCTGGATATAGTTTAGGAATATTAATGGTTTGTACTATCTACTACTACTACTACTACTAAGATCATGAAGTGGAGGGTGGGGTTTAGAGAAGGTGAGGTGATCATGAATTCCAAAGTGAAACGTGGGCCAACTTTCCATTACTACGCTTCCTTTGATTTTGGCCAATACCTTTGCTTTTTGCATGTTTTCATCAATCCAAAAGAAAAGGGCATGACAACACAAATTGTATCAATAGTAAATTAATTAGTCCCTTCAATTCGTTTATTAACTCATCATGGGAAGTCCATGATTCACACTGCCCATGCACTTAAATGTATATAACACCAATATATGAAGCTTACTGCATAGAGAGGACAAAAATACAGTACTATATATATATATATGTACAATAAAAATAAAAAATACTATAAATAAAACTAACTCAAGATATATACATGTTGCTACCTCGGACTGCAAGCTTACATGTCTTGAGATGCATCACGGTTGTTAGTATAATATTGTGCATTTAGAGTTAATTAATGTCATTCCAAGCCTCATTTGGTTTGGGAGAATTGAGAGAAAGTTAATTTTTAAAAAGTTAGACGCTTCAATTTTTTATTTAGTTATAGTTTAATGTAACTTTTCAGGAACTGTAAAAGTTAAATCAACACAAAAATATCAACTCCGGGAGGTTGACTTCACTTCCCTAAAAGAAAACTTCTTATTTAAAAGTTGGCAAAACGAATCAAACTGAGGCCCTATTATTTTTTTGATCTACTCATTTGTTTTTGTGGTTTTTTTAGGGCTTGTTTTTTGTGGTTTTGGAATGAAAGAACTGCTTATACAATTAAGTGCAGGTACATAGACACCCAGCTGGGGCAGGCACGCTTTGATTCAATCCAAAAAAAATAAAAAGAACGCACCCATTCTTGCATGTCACCACCTTCAAAATATTCCTATCTTTTCCAACTATACTGATTTTAAATTTTTTTTCTTTCACTGTTACACACTGATCATCATCATCATTTCAAGATTCAAGTTTATTGGGGAGGCTACAAATATAGCTTTTCTTTTATTCCTCTTTACACAAACCCTCCACTATACACTTTCTTCTTTATATCATTATGTGTGTGTATTTGTATCTTCTCTGTGATTATAAGTATCATTGCTATAAAGAGTACTTGAATTGCAATTACACTCCACTTGACTTGGGAAACACCTTTAGTTTCACTTTTTTCTTTCTTTTTGATCCCACCACTTTTACTCTCCTTCATATTGTCTTTGTGCCCTTGAAAGGGAATTGAAGACATGCATGAAGCTGCACTAATTAATGATCATGTTCATCAACACAATAAGAACTTGATGATGATATATGTGTTGATCCCAATGAAACCATATCTAAGTATATATATATATATATATATATATATATATATTAACTTTATTACATTGAAGAATATATATAAAAATATAGGATATGATAATTAATCATGCATGGTTGTTATATTAATTAAGAATGGAAGATATAAGATGGTCATTTCAGACAATGGATATCAAGTCACTGAATTCTAGGCATATATATGTGGGGTCGACCCAAATGTAATTAGTTAATAATTAGATAAGGTTTGGCAACTATATATATGCAAATGCTTGGATTGGTAATAAGTAATAATCGAACAAAAAAAAGTGATTTCAGGTGAGTGTTTTGAATCATTTGATTGAGCATGGGCATGATTTTGTTTAGACAGCATCTGAGTGAAAGTGAGATTACGATGACAAACTTTTGATCTTAAATTAGTTGTTGTTGGTATATGAATCAAACGCTTCTAGTCAACTCGATTTAAAAATCACAAACTTTTGATCTTGATTTGATAGTGCACTCAATGGAACATGAAGTCTCAAATCCAACAAACTTTTTTTTTTTCCATTTGCAAAAATGTTACAATCACACACTGAAGACCGTCTTATACATCTCGAAATGCATAAATGTGCGATATATATAGGCAACAAAAATGGAATTTGAAATTATAAGTTGTTTAATATCATAATTATATTGAAGTTTTTTCAAAAGCCATGTGTGAAGATTTTTGAATCACCGAAAAGATATAAAAACAAAAAAAATGTATATACCATATATATAGTACTATTATTTATTCAAAATATAGTGGTGAATTAGGAGTATATAAATTGAATTTGATATATGGTTTGCATGAACGAACGTGTGTGGTGTGACATGGGGCCTAGTCTCTGACTACGCGTGCAAAGCCGGAGTTCATGGGGGCTTTTGCTCCAGTTGTGTCACACATGTTTTCATCATTTCATTTCTTCTATACATTTTTTTTTTTTGAAAAAAAAAAAAATCATGAACATATGTTGTAATAGAGCTAGAGTAGGGCTTGTTGTCTAATATTTTTTTTAATAAGAACGAGACTTTATTGGATATTGTCAAGAATAATTGTATAAATGCAAAAAACAATGCGTATTTTTCCTCAAATAAAATCGAAAAAAATTCATACCAATGTAGTGAAAGTAAAAACACGCCGTCATTATTCCGAAAAATACATCGCCTCACTAAAGAGTCGAAATGACATGTTATCCAATATTATTAATGAGTTGGCAAATCGATGTGGGTCTACAAGATCCTGCGGCAGGGGTCAACCTGATGGAAAATCATGCACCATTTTACCTGAAATTGATATATACTTATATCAGTCTTTTGATTTTTGATTTTTTTTTTTCTTTTGAATCATCATATAAACTTATTCATATCAGGAAATGATGTTTCTATTTTGAGAGATATCAAGAACATAATTAACTTTTTATCATAAACAAACAACTTGATTCCAACACGAGTGAAATCCACGGCCTCCCCCAAGCTTACTGTTAGCGAGTGACATCTAGCTCATCTATCTCACTAAAGATGTTTTATTAGATACTAAGACATAATACAAATAGATCTTCATTTCACAAAGCAACCAAGGAAACCCCTCACTATAGATCAACCAAATTTCATACATGATAATAGGCTGATTGTCAAAAATCAAAAGCAAAAGAAAAAGAAAAAGAAAACATGATCATCAGTTTTATATCATTAGTAATTTTTTTTTTTTTTTTTTTACTTATAGAAGAAGAAATTATGATTATAATATGTAAGCCACACGTGCATTATCTGTAGTAATATCAATTGTACATGTGTGCTTGCCTTCCAATGAAAACCTCTCTATTAACATGAGTAATCACTCTCAAACCCTTGAAATATGATGGAATTTTATCTTAACAACACCAAAAGAAATAGGCACATGATGGAATTTTTCTTTTTGTGTGTACTGGAATTATATACATGTTTTCCAAGAAAACAAGAGAATGGCCTGCTATATATCATGAATATAAATTATAGTTTATCATCACATTATAAGTCAAATTAAATCAACAATATATCTAATAAAATTAAGAGTTTTTTTCTTTCTCTATGGACATCATGGAAATGGAATCACTACAATAAGAAATACTGCTGTGCATGATCGATCATGAAATGCACCATATGGGCCACCTATAAAAAACCTATCATAATAATAACAAAATGTCCCACAGAAAAGAAACAGGCACGGCATCACAGACTCCTAATCTAAGTCAAGAGTTCGTGTGTGTGTGTGTGTGTGTGCGCGCGAGAGCAAAAGAGCGAGAGAAGACACAATGAGCCAATGCAGAACTTTAGCATATAAAAGGATAGGATGGCCCAGTTAATGAAAGCAGTGATGGCATTACATTTGAGTTGAGAAGACAATGAGCCAAAGAAATGGCAGATCAATATTAGTAGTATCAGCATATATAGTACATTAAGAGAGTGATAATGAAAACTATTTTAAGATATAAATGTAATTTATCTAGTTTTACAGAGTTCACTTCATTGTATTCTGCTTAACCATTACCAAAACCGCAAATTATCCGGGAAATCCATGTATAATTTGTGTTTTATCCACTTGAATTATAATTTCAATTTGCAAGTGACAGCATATGCATCTGTCCTAGAACCAAGCTTTGAGAACAAAAGAAATAATTTAACTAACTGCAGTCAGACTCTTACCTGTTTAATATGTTGGAGAGGCCTTGAGCTATGCTGATGAAGCAAAAACACTATTTTTACTGAGAAAAAAAGTACGCCGTCATCGACAACATCTACACTGGGTCAATGATTCACAGTGTTAGTGAATTTACCTTTGATAAATAAGAGGCATATCATGATGGGCTCACAAAGAAAAGTTATTATCTAGTAGTGATGCACAAATAGCCCATGCACTTTAAGAAGAAAGGAGGCTTCAAGCAATACTCCTGTGAGGAGTAAAACCCCAATATAAATAACCTATCCCTCGCGAAGGTTTATCGTGGGGAAATTTAGTTTGTGATTATAGAATTTATCCTGGTAATTCTTAAAGATTGTTCAAATCAAGAGGGCAAACATAGCAAATGGAAATTAGAAACAGAATATATAGCAATTCCGAAAGACTCTATGAGCCTTTTTATCAGTTGGTTAATGTAAGTGGACAATGCAAATGTAAGAAACTGATTTAAGGTATAGTGGCTTCATGATTTCACCTCAAGCTCCACAAGCAAACTGAATTTAGAATTCTTCAAGTTGGATTTGAAACGCTTTTCATGGAACCAACCAAAATAAGTTGAAGTTCGTCTCAGAAATTTGCTTACACATAGCTATCATTTTTTTGCCAAATTAACTATCTAAGTATATGGAAAGCAATACATAAGCAAGATAACGGCGAAAAGATTGGCTGACTAGGTACTTACCAGGACAAGATGTGTTAGTTTGTTTGATTCCAAAGAAGTAGAGGCATAAAAATAACAATTCAGGCTGCACATTTGAATTATATGGAATTTTATAGTTGCTTGGTCATTTTCAGTTTCCCATCTGTACTATAACAAATTATGAATTCGACCTTCCGAAATTCAAATAGATGAAATGTCACATTCTGAAGGTAATGAATTTTTTTCAAGCAATCTCCACCGATGTGGAGAAAAAAATGCTTGTCAATTACTTGTAGTTCGACTTAATCACATGACACACTTTAAGACATCTAGGAACTAATTCATTTGCACATTTGCTCATTCAGTAACACATTAATATTAACATACCCCTGGAAGTTCTATACATCCGAGTTTTTAGCACCCCGTTAAGTCATGCTCCGCTCAGGATGAATCAAATAAATAGCTACTGTGGGAAAGCATGATGGATGTTGTGGAGTCAGGAGATGATCAAATTTCACAGGGATGCATCATGTAAAATATAAATTGATGCCTCAAATAGTAAAATACAAAACCAAAGAGAAGATAAAGGAAACCATTTTGGGTGAACCAGCAAAAAATTGAAGTGGAGCAGCAGCCAAGTGCGATGGCGAACCCTGAGGGGAATCAAAGAAAGAACCTGAAAATGTTAATACAATCATATACAATGCATAATAATTGAGATTTTATGTTGATTGTACCTTAGAATTGCTCCCATGCTATATAGTGAAACAAAAGAATCGTCGACAAATTCCAGTTACCTTGTAAATATATCTTTTAAGTTATTATCCAAGGGCTTTCTCGGACATTTTATCTTTCGAAGAGGGGGATAGACCTTTTGTGATGTTGTAATTCAAAACTCTGCCAAAATAAAAAAGTAAAAAACTTCAAATCCCAGGAAAAAGCAAAGAGTCTACCACGCATTTCCAACAATGAGGCGGTTTCCAAGGTCTTTGATCATTTTTAGTGGAAATATTTTTTTCCTATGTCAACTTCTTATAGATCAAAACTTGAAATCAGAAAAATCAAAATATGAAACACTACTGAACTAGTTCATTACTTCAATTTCCTAAAAATTCATGTTTTGAAAGTATGAGCACAATAGCCAAAGCATCTCTAATGAGATGGATGACGCATCACTTGGTAAAAAGCAAGGTCGGGGGAGGTCCCAAATTCGACTTGTGTTGGAGTCAAATTGTCGAAAAAGCAAGTTTGAGCACAATCTTGAACTTAGAAATTAAGGCAACTTCGCCTTACATTGAAAGATGTTTGCCATATATGGAGAAAACAGCTTTAGCGCGCAATGCATAAGAGAGGCTCTTGTTCACCATTAAGAATGGCAATAGCTGAAGGCATATTTTAGGTTTTACTTCTTGGATGAGAAGCTATGCATCCCTTCACTAACAAGTAATACTAAAAAAGCTAAAAAATATCCTATCAGAATCCACAACATAATATCATATATTACAAATAATTTCTCAAATAAGTATATAATCTTCTTCTTGTCCACATTTTAACTTCCAAAACTTCAGTCTCAAAGCATGGTCTACGCATAATCTTTTAAATGGGCGATTTAAGTAAATTTTAACATCCTACAATACCAAAATAAGATAAACTAAGAAGTTAACCGCATAGGAGAAATATGTAACATTACACATGTTTATAATCTTAGATAGTAAGCCATACCTTAATATTCGCAAAAAGCTGGACGGAAATGGATGCGATCACTTGGGCTTGCATAAAGACGACCAATAAGCATTTATGGCTCTTAGTCTGCTATATGAAGGAAAGTAATAGAAGTTTCAGAGACAATTCTCTATGAGAACCAAAATATTGAATGTAGCCATGATGATGGATAGCACCAACTTATGAGCTGAGGATTTCAAGTTTGCACATTAACATCACCAATAATCACCACAGGAGCAAATCCCATCCTCAAAATGATGAAATCGATTCATATCTCTCACAACTATTTCACGCTGTACAGCTTTTGATATGAACTTGATTGCTGCATGGCAATCTGTGCATATACGGAGATTCTTGATGATGCGAACTGGTCTTCCAGGTGGAGTGACAATCAACCCAAGAGCTAGGGCTAGTCTCTCACTATGTGACCATAAGTGACGATCCTTTTCATCATCCTCCACGTCTAGCAATACCGCATCATGGTCAGCAACATAACCTGCCTTCTTAATTTTTATGTTCAACCATTCCAGCATTCCATTGATCAACCGCATCTCAGGGTGTGATTTGTCTCCCACAGTGAAATAATGGACTTTGTTCTGGTTCTCAATCCAGCTAAGGCCCGGTTCCTTCTTCACGCCTTTCCTTTTCATGTATTTTCTAACAGAAACTACATTATCCCATCTTCTGGCAGCTGCATACATGTTTGACAATAGCACATGGGTAGACTCATCTTGGGGATCCATATCAAGCACCCGTTGGGCGGCAACTGTCCCGAGCTCAATATTCTTGTGAACTACACAAGCACCAAGCAATGCTCTCCATAACATAAGACTAGCTTCTAATGGGATTTGCTCGATGAGAGTTATTGCATCGTCAAGATGACCTGCACGTCCTAAAAGCCAGACCATGCAAGTGTAGTGTTCAACGCATGGTTCAATGCCATAGTCCTTGTGCATGGACGTAAAATACGACCATCCCTGATCCAGCAACCCCCCATTGCTGCATGCTGAAAGAACCCCAACAAAGGTAATTTTATCAGGTTTCTCCTTCATCTGCATCATCCTATAAAAAATTTCTAGCGCATCTGCACCTAAACCATGTAAAGAATATCCTGAGATCATAGTATTCCATGAAACTTTGTCCCTTTCATTCATTGTGTCAAAAATCAATCGAGCATCTTTGACGCTGCCACACTTGGCATACATATCTATCAATGAGTTGCCAATCACAATATCATCATTATGAATAGTTTTAGAAACCAGACTATGAATTTGCATCCCGGGTTCCAATGCTGCTAAACTCGCACAAGCACGAAGCACACTGGAGTAAGTAACTTGAGTCGATAGTACCTGCGAATCAAGCATCTGAGAGAACAGTTCTAAAGCCTCTTCTCCGCTCCCTGACTGAGCATACCCAACAATCATTGTGTTCCACGTGACTTCATTTCGATTAGGAGATTCTATAAACAATTTTTCTGAATCCACCATCCTTCCACATTTAGCATAGACGTAGATGAGAGCATTTGCAACAAAAATGTCCAAATCGAGCCCAACCTTCACAACGTGACAATGGGCTTGCTCCCCCATTTCCATATCTTCCAAGGTTGCACAAGCTTGTAAAAAACTAGCAAAAGTAAACTGATTAGGGGTGACAAGAGCTTGTCTCATTTGAAAAAATAGCTCTTGCGCCTCCTTACATCGATCTATCTGAGCATAGCGCGCTATCATGAAACTCCATATAATCACATTCTTATCATGCATTCCCCTGAAAACCTTCAAAGCATCATCAATGTCTCCACATTTTGTGTACAAGTCAAGAAGACTAACGCCTACATAACCATCCGCCTCCCATTGAGTTTTTAAGATGCATCCATGAATACTTCGACCCAAGTTTACATCTCCCAAGCCACCACATGCTTTGAGAGAACTAGCAAAAGTATAATTATTTGGCTTGAAACCGACCTTCCTCATCCACGAATAGCATTCCAAAGCCTCCTCGAAAAACTCATTCTCGGCATAACAAGCTACCATCCCCGTCCAAGAAACCAAATCCTTCTCAAGAATCCCGCCAAACACCTCTCTTGCACAATCAACACGCCCACTAAGAGAATAGGCATCAATCAACGCCGTCCCCACAAATGCATTGCCATCATGACCAAGCTTATAGACACAAGAATGAAAGCGCCGACATAGCTCCGGAAACTCCATATCCACGAGTAACTTAAGAACCGTCGTAAACACAAACGGATTAAGCTCGTGCCCTTCTCTATGAAGCTTCATAAACAACTCGATCGCCTCAACAAATTGAAGGGCTTGCACATACCCTTGAATCAAAGTAACAAATGAAATAGTATTTCTCTCAGGCATTTCATCAAACACTTTGCGAGCATCAATCAACGCCCCCAATTTCACATACGCATTGATCAGAATGTTCCACCCAAACAAGTCCAAACAACCGCCTCTCTTCAGAACACCACAGTGAACACTCCTACCCTTCATTTCATCGAAACTCGCCACGCAATCTTGCAATGCCCGAGCGTAGACATGGGAATCGAATTCTTCGCTTAATGGGTGCCCGGAACTTTCAAATTCCTCGGCTAGTTCAACCGATGATCGCGACGAGAAGCCGCGAAGCCCATGGAGGATTGAAGACAACATGGGGTTTCGAAAAATCGAGAAATTCGTCCATGGAGTTGCTCTGTAATGCTGAAATACATTCATGCCTTGTAGAATTCACAATTTACAGATTTGTGAAAACCCAACAAAAGAAGGACAAAAAACACTATGAAAGTAATATGGAAACAGAGAACACAGAGAATTCGATTAGGAGAGAATTCAAATTTGCCGCGAAACTTCTTATAATTTCGGTTGTGGCCGTTTTTTTTTTTTTTTTTTCCCTAAATCACCCGTTATTTGGACTACCAATTACTCAGGGTTTGGCCCGAGTCACGCACTGTATAAATAAGTATAAATAAGAGAGTTTAGTCATTAGGTGAGGGACAACAATCAGTGAGTTATGCAAACTCTGTACTTATTCTCTCTATAAACCCAATGGGTCGACTAATCTAGGTTTGAGCCGAGTAGTACCATTGAATAGCGGTAAAAACTATTTTAAAGGTTTAAAACGGACTCCACATCTAAGGCTTGAACTCGAGACTCTAATTAAAATTGACGCAATCAATGCTATCACCCCCACTATTTACAATATTTTTTTTTAGTTTTTCATTTAGTGTCGTGAATTGTATCAATTAATACACGCTCGGTTACTGTCAGATTTATATAAAGGGCAGTCCTCCTAATCAAGTTTTCGAGCTCAGGGCCAGTTTGAGCCGACTGTCGTTGGTTTTTAAGTTTGATTGGGTGGGCCTGAAGAAGGCCCAAATAAGCCCAATTAGGTTGCTCCCTAGTGATTTCTAGGGTTTAGTCTTAGTCATCTGCTTCATCTATATATATATAAGTTTGTTAAGAACAACAACAACATGGGCAGTCGTCTGAAATTTTTTTTTTTTTTTTGTATGTTTTTTGATTTACTGTAGCTTCTGTTTTTTTTTTTTTTTTTGGGGGGGGGGGGGGGGGGGGGGGGGTTTCTGTTCAATTTATGTGTTTTTTTTTTTTTTTTGGATGGATTGAAAGAGAAGAGGAGACCTGAGCAGATGATGAAAGACATGAACGTTTTGTTCTGACTTAATCCATGAAGCTTTTCAAAACACGAGCTTTTTAAAACTGATGCTCAGAGACTCTCTCCGCCAATTATCTAATGTTTGTGTTTAAAATATTGTTCTTGGTTTTTTTTTTTTTTAGATCGATTACATACCGTATTTTTGCTTGAAGTTATAAGCTTTTAATTGCATAATTTTATGGTGATTATCAACTTCCCTTAGTTTTTTTGCCCCAAGCTTATGATTGTTGTGATCATTATCCAACAACGAAGCCTGTTAGAATCCGCTACATGGATTATTATTGGATCGTAAAATAGAGAATGGTCACTCAAAGTGAATCTATAAAGATTGGGTATGCCAAAGATAACAAAGAAAATGGAATTTCAAATGCAAGCCCTCTTTGTCATTGACATTATTAGGGGTGGCAATGGTTTCATAAAATTGCAAATCGTTGAAATCACATGATCTGGTTTAATTTTTAAAATTGCGTAAAATCATAATTTAAAGGTGATTTAAAAAACTTGAAAATGCGATTTCACGGTTTGATGGAGGTTCTCATCTATATAAAACATGGAATTGAGTTGAAGTTTTTTAATGTTGTGTTAAATTTGAAATTAAAGTAAGACTCATAATTTTCATGAATTAATGTGTTTCATTGTGTATAAAATGTGTAATATATTTTTTTTACTTTTTAAATATGTAGTAGAAAATTACAAAATTAAACTGACTAAACCGCTTTAACCGCGATCAATTTAATTGTGATTTTAAATGATTGCAGTTTGATGATAATTTGCAAAACGATCATACGTAAAACCTAATTTAATTTCAATTTGTTGGTTTTTACAGATCATACTGTGCTTTACCCACCCCTATACATTAGAGCTAATACAGTTTCCTGTTGAAAAGAAAGAACTGTTGATAAGCTATGCTTATATTCATAATCTCATAATAATCAGCACTTGCAAGCCCAAGAATTATTTTTTTTTGGTGAAAGAGAGTTGCCTACTTACAGTTAATAAGTTCAAGGAAATGAAACGCCCATAAAGTTGCCCAGTAATGATAGTTCTTGGGATCAAACGCCCATTACATCGCGAATCAAAACATTGATAACGAGTCTCAAATTAATTGAGATTAACTATATAAATTAAACTTTTTTATTATAGCTCGATTAAATGTAATTGATGGCTAGCTTTTCAATCCATTCAAATTCTTACTTTAATTTACTTCTATCTTTTTGAATTTTACGATTTTTATTGAATCAAATTTTTCGATGGAGCAATTGCAGGTCATCCATCGCAACCGCTTTTTCAAATTTTTATATCAATTGGTGCTACTTTTACTTGTCTCTAAATTTCTACATTTCTTATTATATCTTTACAAGTTTTATGACACATCCATTTAAGTATCATCGTTTCTACTACCTTCGTTTTTTGTAATTGTTGTTGTTTTACTATTCAACATTCATTTTATGTAATTGTTGTTGTTTGAAGGTTGTGACCCAAAAAAAAAAAAAAAAAAATGAAGTGGACAAACAAATCATTTTTTGGGTCTCAAAACTTAAAGATAAATCACAACAAAACAATGAAAATTTTAAATTCCATCTCAAATTGTACTCTGTTACGAGATAATTTATCAAGAAAAATAATAATAATAATAATAAAACTTGTTAAAAAGAGAGTTGTAAGTTGCCTTTAATTTATTTAATTTTCTCTTCATTTTCCAAGAGATAGTAGAGTGAAATCAAAGGAACAGATTCAACTACAACAACAACCTGCGTCAAGTTTTTTTGATGAGGGACACATAAGCATATATGCGTCTTTAGAGAAACTAACCCAACATTTCATCTCTAATTATTGCATCAATTGGTGATACTACTACTTTTCAATAAATGAAAAAGCACCATAGTTTGACTAGACAAAAAGATAAAAAATTAGGATAAAGATCGATTGGCTCACTTTGGGCATCAAGATTAGGCACCTACCCATTCGGTGCCCGTGCAATACACTTCGAGATAGTAGAGTGAAATCAAAGGAACAGATTCAACTACAACAACCTGCATCAAGTTTTTTTGATGAGGGACACATAAGCATATATGCGTCTTTAGAAAAACTAACCCAACATTTCATCCCTAATTCTTGCATCAATTGGTGATACTACTACTTTTCAATAAATGAAAAAGAGCCATAGTTTGAATAGACAAAAAGATAAAAAATTAGAAAAAAGATCGATTGACTCAATTTGGGCATCGAGATTAGGCACCTACCCACTCGGTGCCCGTGCAATACACTTCGAGATGTGCGTGAGGTGTATCACGCAGGCACCGAGTGGATAGGTGCCCAAAGTTTGGTCAATCTAGCAGGCTCCAAAAAATAAGGCAGCCAAGTACACAGAACTGTAAGAAATGAAAGCGCAAAATCTATATCAATAACAAGATAATAACACAAAAGAAAGACGGGGCAAGCACTTCAATAATACTGAGGGATTCCTAATTGTCTGTACAGCTAATTGAAAATAACTTATAGCACCTTCAAAAACCTTCTAATCTTCAACACCAATTTTACAACCGTTGGCATTCAAACAACTTAAAAACCTCTGCCAAAATGCAAATAATTAAGATTTTTGAATTCCAGAGCCAACGAGAAAAATCAGCCAACAAGACTCACCTGTTTTTACAAGAATAAGACGAGGTGCATTGCAGGTGTGGCAAATAATCGAGGCCATCACTTTCAGATCAAAACTAATAGAAATGCGCATGGAAATCAAGGGTCTTAAGTTTTTTCTCTTCTTAGTCAAGCTTCACTCCACGCTCCACATTATTTTCCTGCCATTCCTCCTTATTAGGCTCAGCTGGAAAGTATTTCACTCCCACGAGATCGCCAACTCGGCTGATGACCTGGTATGGAGTAACAATAAGCCCATCATAAGCATCATACTGCTGAAGCAAACTATTAAAACATCTTAAGTGTTGTAAAATAACCTAAACTATTCAAGGAATCCACGTCACACTCCTGTAATATATATAAATCGTCTTATGGAAAAACCAGATGGCGGAGTATTAAGGAGATTCAACGATTAGCTCTATCAGCAGGGAAGTCTCAAGTAGCCTCCTCTTCATATATAGGGCAGTGGATAAAAAGTTCCAAATTCACAATCGAGTAATTTAAATGCTAAAAAGACGGATATATGTGAATGAGAAGAATAATACCTCCAAGGCTCTGGTAAGATCTTCCTTTGTATGAGCAGCAGATATACAGATTCTTGCCCTGGCCAGTAGTAAAGGGGTCGCAGGAAAAGCAACTGTCACGATAGCAACCTGCAACAAGACGATGAATAACAATGAGAATGAATGACACTCTAATTACATTGAACAATACATGAGTATGACCGACATTCCATTCGCACTTAAGAGTAACGTACTTGAATATTAAGTCTATGAGAAAGAGAGTACATTTTGTTTGAGGCACATTCGTGAAAACGCTGGGATTTTTGCAGGATTGTACAGCATTATGGGCATTACAGGCGAGTCATTATCCCCAAGAACCTCAAAACCCATCTTAATCAGTTCTGACCTGAAAAAGTTGCTGTTCTCACGTATCTGTGCAAGTTTTTGAGCTCCTGCATAAGTGAAAACAAGCTCAACCCATAGGAAAACTAATAATAGTACAGTATAATGTATCATAAATTATAAATGGTTAAAGAGAGAAAATGAAAATCCTAAATTTACAGCAATCGCAACATAGAAAAATAGAATGAACAAGCATTAAGAAAAGATGCAAACCTCTAGAAGAGCCATCTTCTCCAAGAATAACTTTAATGGCAGATAAAATTTGTTGTGCTGCAGGAGGTGAAATTGATGTTCCATAAAGATGTGCAGGGCAAGCATACTTCAGATATTGAATAACTTCCTGGAGAAACAGCAGAAAGATTAAAACTTATGGCTCAATTAATAGTTCATTTAAACGTTCCAACATCCAATAAGAGAAAACAGCAACGCGCTTGCGCAAATTCATTAAAACTAATACAGCAGACATTGCAAATAAGGAAATGCTATATTGGCACCCTATAGTCAAAGCACAAGTCACACACTCATTTGGAACACGTGAGATGCCAATTGAGACGTGCACACACACACACACACACACATCGATGTGCATCAACAGTTTTTGAGTAGATTTGTTATAAACTATGGGTTTAGGGTGACAAAATATCATAATAGTAATTAATACAAAGCAAAATGATTCAGTCTTGACAAAAAGAAATGCAGCAGAGCCCCCTAAAGTGCTTGACCTTTAGACTCCCAAAAAAAATTGCAGAGCTTTACGGTCAAACCAAATGTCCCTGAACAGACTCACAAGACACTAAGCAAACCAAGGCTCAATTCTCTGTTGTAAGGAAGAAAATAAAAATTGGCGAGTGACTCTAAGCAGCAACGCATCTCATAAACTATTACAAGCATACACATGGACCACCAATATGTTGTTTCTAACCACCACTCATCAATTGATAGATAAAGGAAAGAATGAATGCTTCGTTCTGAAAAGCGATTGACAAAACCAAAGCTATTGCCTAAAAATCCAACATTATTCGTCAAATTTTCCATTACTGCCTAAAAAACCAACATGTCGGTCCATAATTTATTTTTTTTCTCAAAAAAAAAAATGTGGAACTTATGTAGCCGACCCCAGTTAATTTGGGACTGAGGTTGTGTTGTTGTTGTTGTATATCAAAGTTCTGAAAACCATAGTTAGCTTCTCCATCACCTTTTATTCAGTTAAGGTGAAAAAAGAGAGAAGTGTGACCTTGGAACTTGCAATATAACCACCGCATGACCCAAATGACTTTGTGAAAGTTCCCATCATGATATCAACATCAGCAGTGTCCACTCCTAAGAGCTCACAAACACCTTTTCCAGTTTTCCCAACAGCTCCAATGCTGTGTGCCTCATCCAAGTACACATATGCCTATCATGTCAAGGAAAGGAAAATGAGATCACTAGTTAATATCACAGTTCTCTGAAAATAAAATATGGTAATCTACATATGCCACATGTTACAAGATAACAAATGGACCCGAGGAAATGGATAAGACGGATTGTGGTTGACTTATATCTCGCAACAGAACATGAAAAATTTGTACAGGACAACAAAGATTACTAGGATCTTCAATGGCCACCATAAAACAACAATGTATAACACATTTCCATTATGATATAGTGATATTTGATGTATTAATATCTTCAAATGGCATGGGAGATGGCACAGTGTGGAAGATTGCCTGATGAGTGTGAAAAAGGCAAAACCCCTCAAATGTTGAACCAACCAAATTAGTATGCAGCTAACCATTGATTTAAAGAAAGAAAAGGTCTGAAACAAACAAGTATTAGTCTTAAATTGATATGAACGACCTAATAGCCAGACATAAGAAGTGGAAAAAAAAAGGAGTTAACATCTCACGTAGCAATTACCTTATATTTCTTGCACACTGCTATAATCTCAGGAAGTTTACAAAGCTCTCCTTCCATGCTGTATATTCCTTCAACAACAACAATTATCTTTTTCCATGGTCTATGCGTTCGAGGCTGTCCCTTAGTTATCTGTTCTCTCAACACTTCCTCGAGATGAGATGGTGCTAAGAAAAAGGAAGTAAACATGAAGAGTATGGTGAAAAAAACAAGCACCTCAAAATTTGAGATTGGAACATAGGAATGAATCAAACAGAAAGCTTACAGTTGTTCTGGAAAACTCGTACTGTAGCTCCTGAACCTTGAGACCCCTTGACAATAGAGTTGTGGTTCAACGAATCGCTGACTATCAAACCTTTCTGTAACAGCCATAGCTAGAACTTATATTGAAACAAAAATTTCCAACTTCAACCAAAAGTGAATTCCTTTGCTATGAACTACAACTACTGAAAGAAATTTCGCTCAACGTGAATGAGAAATCAATGCAAATTGCAAAACAATCTAATTTAGGTCAAAAGAACTCACCTTTCCTATCAAAACAGGAAGGATCGCAGAATTAGTGACATAGCCCATGCCCAAAACAATTGCTGCTGGCTTTCCTACAAATCTAGCAACAGATTCTTCTAATTCTGTATGCAATACAGTAGTACCTGGTGGCATAACCTCGTTAGGTAGAATCGAAGTATATAAGACAGTGCGACTTGCAATGGAAAATACATACCACCATCCACACGACTGCTACATGTACTGGCTGAATATTCATTCAGTGAGTCGATAACACGTGGAGTGCAGTACTCATCCGATGCAGCAAATCCAAGATAATTGTAAGATCCCAAGTTAAGGCACCTAGTTGTTTTTGTGGTTCGCCTATGTAAAAAAAGTAAATGTTTTGATTACGTCTCCCCACTATCATTTTTATTATTCTGTAGCTATGGATGAACATAAATAAGTATAAACAAAAAAAAAAGCCTGATGGGTTCACTCACTTGAGAGTCTTGTTATAGTCATTGGAGTAACGCTCTACCACATCAATCCAAGCATCAGGAGCACTGGCAATTGGTCTCCCAAAGCAATCCTTTCAAAACAAAAACAATAACAAAGCGAAGCTCCTTACCTACAATTTTTTTTTTTTTTTGCAAGACCCTACTACTTGAACAGATCGTAAATCCAATTCTATGACATAAGATTTTGTTCAGATTCTCTTCAAGATTTATTAAAGAATGGGATGCTGGTCATGTGTTCAAGCCAACATATAAAGCACCAAGGAAATACGTCTCTGATTGCGACGAGAAATTCAAACAAGGCACCTTGCTCACTGTTGGTAATGGAGGAAAAATTAAATTTTGGGAAGATATATGGTCTGATAACTACTCTTTGAAGGAAGGATTCCTCTCATTCTATCTATGAGATATCAAGAAACCCCACAGCCACAATTGCTGAAGTTTCAGTAATAGAGGGGCGGGTCCCCAAACTCCAACATGGGATTTGAAACTTCGAAGACGATTAACTGATGAGGAATTGTAGGATCTACCGAATAGATACAAAAATTACAATGGGTAAATATCTATCCATAAAGGGAAAACGCGAGAGCATGGAAGTGGGATAAAATCAGCAGCCTTTATAGTGAAACCAGCCAGGAACTTTCTTAGAGCAAGAGGCAGCCACGATTGGGTGCAAGAAGGGAAGTTCTCTAGAAAACTTGAGCTCATGCAGAGGCAATTGCATGGGGCATATGGTCTGAAAGAAACGGCAGGATTTTTAAAGATTGTGAAAAGACATGGGAAAAGCATAGGACATCATCGAAAGAGCAGAAAAGGCATCCATCTGGGATTCAAAAGAATTTCAACACCTGGATTGGAACACTCTAACAAGAAACTAGGAGCAACTAATTGGTAATTCAAGCATAATTGATGGGCATGTCAAACTACAAAGGAACAATACAGGACCAAGAGACAAATAAACTCCCGCCAATTGGATGCGGGTTTCAGTGCATGGGTTCAACCTAGTTGAATCGACGCAAAGGCTGATTGGGCATCATACTTAGAGAACAAGGGGGAATTGATGTACACTGCATCTATTGATCATTTGTACATATTGTAAGATATGATAAGTAATAATAAAGTATATGTGTGTTTATATATATATATATATATATATACAAACATACATACATATATACCAGTAAAACAAGAATCAAATTTGGCACCAACTAAACTCAAATCATCAAATCTCATATACATTTCAAAACTCGATTACTCGCCAGCCTCTCAAAAAATTTCGATAATCACGAACTAACAAGAGAAACTGTATAGGTGCATAAACTATTTTTTGAACCTTAGTCCTAATTTTGGAAAAGGTAAGAGAACAAAAGTTATGGAACTAACTAAACAAAGCCATTCGAAAACTTCTGAGGGATCAGCAACGCAATGTCATTTTCTTCACTCAATCTATCCCTGTCTGCATTAATAGTTAACCCATGAGCGGTTAAGTGATTCTCAATTATCTAAACATAGAAGAAGGAAGACATCAATACTCTCAATCGCATTTTCCCGCTCATACTTATATAACTCGTATCTCTTCGGACCCTCTATTTGGTATTATCGGAGTCGTAATTACTATTTACAACAAAGCCCTTCCTCTCACCAATATCTACTCTAATGGTCAAATACTCTTGTCAAAAGACTTCTGAAATCTAAATCAACTAACTACTAGACTAATGTAGTAACCACGTAGGCCTAAGTCGATATATTATGATTTATTATATGATAGGGGTATATTAGTCTGTATGTATTAGCGTTTCCCATAAAAGTAGTAAACACAACTTAATTGTTAGCTTTTTATCAAAAATGAATCAATTTCGTTGGTTTTGAGCGTTGAAACCCTGGATTGTGTGTTTTATGTTATCTTCTTCGTTTTTCAATCCTTCCTACTTGACTATCTGCATCATTGACACTACAAGCTAAGTGATTGATCAAAGATTCATAAAAAACAATTCGGACGCCGCGTGACGCGTTAGAATCGAAACATAATGCTTAGATACCAAATCACCAAATGTACTATTCAGCAATTCTAACAAGAATCACTACAACTGGCACAAAAGCAGCGAATCCAACCGACCTGAATGCGAAGATACAATCTTCGGACGTAGAAGTCCTCAAGCCCTAAGCAGATCGGCGCGTACCCCTGCGAGAACAAAATCGAGAAAATCACATCAAATCGTCGACAAAGGAAGCCGATTTTCGGAATCAGAATCGAAACAAAGACAAATCGATGAATGAAGCGGACTTGAAGGCCGTTGGTGGAGAACCAATCGAAGATTTTGCGGAAGAAGTCTCTGAACTGGCCGAAGGCGAAGAGCAATCCGTAGCTGATGTAGGTGGTTAGGGCAGTGGTGTAGGGGATCGTGATCATCTTCGAACCGAGACGAATCGAATCGAGCTCTCTCTGTGTGCGTGCGATCGTGCGTGATTGTGTGGTTAGGGTTTGGAGATAAGAAATCTAGGGGAGCGATTGGTCCGCCATTGAAGGAAGGATGAGATCTGATGAGAATTTGAAAATTCGCTCGGCTTGTTTGTTTCTTCGGTTTTTCGCTCTCGAGAGTCAAGTCGTGACACGGTGACACCCAGAGAGTATAAAATGCTGCCGAGGGTGCTTTCGACATTTCACTTTTTTTTTGTTATAGAAAAAAAAAAAAATTACAAAAAAGAGTTACTGTGGATAATAATCTTATTTCTACAAAAAAAAAAAAAAAAAAAAAAAAAAAAAAAATTTATTGATCAGGAGTTACTAAAATTATGGGATTGGTATTGTCATAAACTTACTTAAAAGAATATTCTTATTGGTTGGTAATTACCAAAATTATGAGATTCATCGATAAATTATCAAAATTGTGAGATTCGATTGTCAAAATACTTTTAATGTATACTACGTTATGGCTCTATTTGGTAAAATTAATAATTTAGTTGAAAGCTAATAATTGATAATTGAAAGCTGATAATTTAATTAATTATTTGAAATTATTTAGAAAAAATAACAAATGAAATAGTTGAAAAATACAAAATGGTTTAAAAGACTTGTAAATAATAGAAGTATAATATTTTAACATATATTATCAAATATTAACTTAATTATCATTTTTACTATTTTATTTATTTAGTCTAGTATATGCTTTTCCATTATTATTTTAATATTAGATGTATAAACTATTAACTAAATTAGAATTGATCACTGTAAACATTTGGTGTGTGATGCCAATATTTTTTATTTTTGTCAATACTCATTAATAGGGTGAGATGCATATATTCACGGCCTCAAAGTTGGGCTTTTTTTTTTGTCTTTTTATGAAGTGAAAAGTCGGATATTTCAGTAAGATGCATATATAATATATATTGTTTTACACGTAAGAGATCGATTATATTTCGGTAGCAATGAATGGTAAAATAGAAAAGAAAATTACAAACATCGGACTACAGTAGAAACGCTACATAGAGTAGTGTTTTGAATATTAAAACTTCATCTAGCTTATTTTAAAAATAAGCTCTTAACCAAACACAACTTATTTATTTAGGTAGCTTATAATCTAGAGGATAAGCTAGTTGGTGCATGTCAAACAGAGTCTACATACTGCGTACAAATTATGATTGATGTAACGATTCCAAAATTCAAATTTGAATGTCAAGTCTTTTAATTGAATTTACACTTGTTGGGATCAAGAACTTTCACTATGTCGCTTGGTGTAGTCATGGTTGAATTGACGTAGAAAAACACCAAACTCGATGAATTGAAGAAATTATAGATTGAAGCTAAAATTTAGTACTCTATTTCCTTAATACAATAACGTACCGCAATTCGTACTGGTGGTTAGTAGCACTTGCCTCGCAAGATACAACAATCACGATCCTACGGCTATAGCACTTTAATCCGTAAGAATAAGTGGATCAAACTATTGTACTTACTCACATTAAAAAAATGCTTTAAGAAAATAGAGGAAAAACAAGACTATTTTTCTTTATCATAAAAATGGAATAAAAATAATAATAATTTGGATAACGCGGATCACAAATGAAACATCACTTTAACCGTGACTACATGTTGTACATACATGTGAATACATGTTGTACATGCATGTGACTTTTGTTTTGAGTTGTCTTAATTTATATTTAACACAAAATCAAACACTCATGCATGTATGCTATGAGTTTAAACTCACATCTTTTGATTTTGTTTTAATCATGTCCATTCAATTTGGATACATTAAGGTTGTGTACAACACGTGTTTAATTATATGCTTCATGAATATCTCCAAAAGAATGTAATCACAAGCATGCATGCACATGTATATTCATCAAAAGTTAAGTTGCTTCAACATAAACAATAGAAAATCAGCTATATACTTAGCACGCCAAACGGTTCATGCAATGTATATACATCAAACGGTCCATGCAAGGTAATTTTTCTCAAACACCACATTGTTCTAAACACTCATAAATATATATATATATATTAGTTTCAAGACGTGCTGCGCACGATTCCCGCTCGCTTCGTTCACGAGAATTAATTTCTAAGAATTTATTAACAAAATTTAAAATTATAATTAAAATTTAAAAATTAAAAATACAAGTACATTTTTTAGCTTATCGATATTCTCTAATGTGATTGAGATAAGATGTGAATGAAAAAATAAGTTAGTCATGTTAGGACATTACTTCCTCAAAGGAAAATATGGATTGAATGATTTGAAGAGGAATGAGAGTCGTTGATCAGTGAGTTGTTGATCGATTTGAAGAGGTAGTATTTAAGACGTTGAAGAGGTAGCGTTCTCTCAAGTCGTTGAGTTGTTGATCTTTAATTTAAGTAGACTCCTCTATCATCATCCAATTTGGATTAGGTTGAATTAATTTATTAATTTTAAGGGAAGGCAGGAGAAGTATGGGCAAAGAGGTAAATTTTATTAGCACTCAAATAAAGTATGAATAAAAATGTAAATTTCATTACTACTCAAAAATTTGTGATTCGTGCTTTTATATATATGATAGATATATATATTCAACGAATTACATACGTGTATAGTGTCGATTTATATAGAACATTACATTGGTCCAAATTCATAACATCACAACTCTTATATAAGTATAAGCTAATTAACTATATTTAAATTCCATTCAAGTAATTGTATATTATAATTCAAACAACACTTACCATAACTATCACGAAGACATAGTTACTAATGTCAAGACTCAAACTAAAGCCAATTATCACTGTTTTTCAAAAAACCAACGATATAACTCCTATTTTTGGTTTCTCATTTTCTAAATCACCAGTTCACCAATTAAGAAATGCACAAAACTTTCACTCCTCTATATATTCTTTTTGTGTGTTTAATAATAGTGGGTCGGATTGAAACACTTAAAAAATTTGTTACTCGTTGCGTAATTATCTGAAACATACTCGCCATCCTCATGTATTCGATTTGTTGCGCATCAAATAATGCAAGTAAGGCAGGTCAGGTTGGGTAAGCAGGCATATGGCCAGCCATGCTCTCAACTATTTACTCCCATAACCATATCCAAAAAATTAGGTAGTCTGTAGCACAATACAAAGTATATACAGTTCATAGTCTTGTACTTGTATATATGTACGAAAAGTGACTTATTACAAATGAAAGTTGGTTCAAAGGGTTACGCGTCCAGGTGTTTTAGGTAGGGAATTAGTTTCTGCGAATATATTCACTATTGTTAGTGAAGTTTGACCCATTTATGAAATAGCCATGAATAATCCTAGACACTACAATATCAAGAAACAGTTTGAATTCTAAGATGGTGCTTTTATTTTTCACATCAACGATTGAAAAGCACATTATCAATTAACTAAATTGAGCGTAATGAAAAAAATTTGATTCATTCAAAAAAATTTTGATCCATTCAGCCGACCTTAAATTTCAAGCCCTTCTCAAACAATTATACTAAGAAATAATAAGTTTCATATAGATAAAAGTGAAAGAATATCTTCCTTGCCTTTCTCATTAACAGAACTCAGAATATATACACCAATTACACCAATCAGTAGCATGATCCTAGGCAAGATAATTGGAAACTAACCATATACAAAGACTGATTCTAGGCTAGAGAATAGGGGGTTAATCAATATATGGAGACTAACAATATATACTATATTTAACACACCCCCGCAGGCGAAACGGGAGGTTTAGAGATGTTGAGACTGTTACGAAAATCTTCTAACAATACTTGCGGTAGATCTTTGGTAAAAATATCTGCAATTTGATAACGGGACGGCACATAAAGAACACGGACTTGTCCGCGTGCAACCTTCTCTCGAACAAAATGGATATCCATTTCGATATGCTTTGTACGTTGATGTTGAACTGGATTACCCGACAAATAAATAGCACTTACATTGTCACAGTATACTAAAATGGCTTTCTTAATCGGACAATGTAACACTAAGAGAAGATTCCGGAGCCAACATGATTCGGAAACCACATTGGCCACCCCACGATATTCGGCCTCGGCACTAGAACGAGACAATGTGGGTTGACGTTTAGAAGACCATGAGACCAAGTTGTCTCCCGAAACACACAATACCGGATGTAGATCTTCTCGTATCGGGCACCCACCCCAATCTGCATCGGTGTAAGATACCAGAGTAGAAGAAGAAGATGGGTACAAATGAAGACCATGATCCAAAGTACCCTGAACATATCGAATAATCCGTTTGAGAGCAGACATATGATCAACCCTCGGATCATGCATATGGAGGCAAACTTGTTGGACGGCATAAAAGATATCCGGCCTGGTGAAAGTGAGATATTGTAGAGCCCCTGCAAGACTCCGATACAGAGTTGAATCATCAAAAATAGTACTAGCAGTAGCACTAACCTTAGGCTTAGTGTTAACCGGAGTAGCAGACGGGTTACATGATGACATTCCTGCACGCTCAATTATTTCTTCGGCATATTTGCGTTGTGAAAGAAACATACCACCCTTATGTCGAGTCACCGCAATACCCAAAAAATAATTCAATTGACCAAGATCCTTCATAGCAAATTCAGAACTAAGAAGGTCCATAATGGAGCACCGGAGAGCATGAGAAGAAGCAGTAAGAACGATATCATCAACATATAATAAAATGTAAGCCATATTTGATCCCTTGCTGTAAATGAACAAAGAGTTGTCACATCTACTATTGGTGAAACCAATAGATGTAACAAAATCAGCAAAGCGCTTATACCAAGCCCGGGGAGCTTGCTTAAGTCCATACAATGACTTACGCAATAGGCACACATAATCTGGACGGGTACGATCCCTGTACCCCAATGGTTGATGCATATAAACTGTCTCCTGAAGCGCACCATGGAGGAAGGCATTTTTGACATCCAACTGATCAATTGGCCATGCTTTAGAAAGAGAAATGCTAAGAACGGTACGAATAGTTGTCGGCTTCACAACCGGACTAAACGTGTCACCACAATCAATGCCAACCTGTTGAGTTTTTCCATCACATACAAGACGGGCTTTATGCCTCTCAAAATCACCGTTAGAATGAACTTTATGAGTAAAAATCCACATAGACCGAATAACATTAACATCAGGTGGACGGGGCACCAATTCCCACGTCTTATTTGTAATAAGAGCATTATATTCATCATCCATGGCCATTTTTCAATTCTGGTCACGAAGAGCTGCCACCGGATTACGAGGCAAAGGAGACCTTGAAACCGTGGCAAGTAAAGCTTGGTATTTTGAATTGGGTTTAAAAATACCATGCTGGCTTCTAATGACTATAGTGGGCTTAGGAAGAGGAATATTGGGAGTATGAGCGACTGGGCCAAGTGAAACCGGGTCTGGATCCGGTTGGGCAGGTGTGTAGGCCTGGGCTGGCGCATGGGAAAGAGGAGTAGAAGACTCTTGAAGATGATTTTGCACATAAGGAGATAGACCATTATCCAAATAATCATATGTATGTGATGATGGGGTATATAATGACGCAAAGGGAAACACATTCTCATCAAAATGGACAAGAGAGGATAACATAGACACCCAAATACCCGAAGATGAGAATATGTAGGAACCCGTTGACATAGTATTTAAAGGGGAGAAATATTACCCAAAAGTTTGCTCGGAAGAATATTAAGAAGGTACGTTGTCATTTGTAATGCATGATGCCAAAAAGAAGGAGGAAGTGATGCATGAGAAAGTAGAGTACGAGTGATATTATTGATAGACCGAATTTTCCGTTCGGCCTTCCCATTTTGAGGAGAGGTGTGAGGACAAGAGAGACGAAAAGACATTCCATTCTTCTTACAGAAATTCAAAAATGGTCCATTATCAAATTCCCTCCCATTATCACATTGCATAGTTTTAATATAACGTTCAAATTGGGTAAAAATATGAGTTTGAAAAATCAAACATTTTTCATAAACCTCCGACTTTTGACCCAAAGGAAAAGTCCATAAATAATTTGAAAAACCATCCAATAATAACACATAATATCTATGCCCTGCAGAACTCAGAATAGGAGAGGTCCAAATATCACTATGAATTATATCAAAAGGTAAGGACGGACTGGAACTAGAAGATAGAAAAAGTAACTTAATATGTTTTCCGAACACACAAGAACGACAAATACTAGAAGTAGAATTTCGAGTACAATCGATGCTTTTATTGGCCCTAAGAACATTGAAAATAGGAGCACACGGATGACCCAGACGATCATGCCAAAGTGAGGAAGAGATGGCTGCAAAGGTTGATGGAGTAGGTTGATTGTAAATAGAGTTGAGAGGATAAAGATCACCCTGGCTATCACACCTCAGGATAGGCGTCCCTGTCGAAAATCTTTCACAGAAAACCCAAAAGGATCAAATTCAACAGATAGAGAATTATCAGTACTGAATTTCCTAACATAAATAAGATTTTTGATTATTTTGGGAACATGAAGGACATTATTCAATGACAAGGGAGGATTAGGGGAGGGCAAACATGTATGACCATAACAACGAATAGGAATTGAATGACCATTTTCGACAATAATACCAGTATTGTGATTGCTCAAATTAAAATAAGACGAGAAATTACCGTTCAAGGAGGTCATATGTGATGTCGCACCGGTGTCCATATACCAAGATGAATCGGGTGGATTTAGAGCCATGGTGTGCATAGCGGATGCAATGTCCGTATGAGCATAAGAGCCAGACTGACCATTGAGAGATGGAGTCATAGAAGCCTGGTAGGCTTCCTGGTGGGGGCGAGGGCCCAATACCCCAGGCCCACGGTTTGGAGCAGGTGGGCGAGCCCAACCTTGAGTAGGCATGGGGCAAGGAGGAGCAGCCCATTGAGGCCAACCCCAATGAGGAGACGGAGACCACCCCCAATTCGAAGCCTGCTGCTGATGGCGTTGCGAGCCGCCCTTGCCGATCCGACAACCAGAGCCACCCTTGTTGTCCTTGCCTTCACCATTGCCGCGGCCACCGGAATTTTTCCGGCCCGAATTGTTCAACTTCCGACCAGAATGTTGTTGCCCCTTCCCTTGTCCCGTATGAGAATGAACAAAGGAAGAATCATCGTCCTCATTTGATGCAGCTACCATGGCGGAGTCAGAAGCCATAGTTGCCTCCTTGGCTAACCCGGACTCTTCAAGAGTCAGCATTGAACGGGCTTGATAAAATGGAGGAAGGGAATTACTTTGTCGGATCATGGTACCCACACCACGGTACGGAGCAGTAAGACCTGAGACAAGTTGGAGCACAAGACGATTGTCGGACACCGGAGCCCCAACATTCTTCAATTGATCGGCCAGGGACTTAAGCCGTTGACAATACGCCGAGGCATTGGGAAAGTATTTCATCTTAATGGTGGAGAAATCATGCTCAAGAGTGACTGCACGGGAATGCTTATTGTCTTGGAATATGTCCCGCAGACAATTCCAAGCTTCCATTGCTATAGCATCTGGTTCAAGAATGGTGTGCAAAAGGTCGTTAGAAATCGTGGCGTAGATCCATGATAAGACAGTGGCATCAAGGGTAGACCACATGTCGTCATCTCCCTCAGCAGCCGTCTCCTTGCTTTGATCAGAAGGGATGATGTGATGTAAGACCCTGTTCGAACGTGCATGGACCTTAAACAACTCCGCCCATGTTGAGTATTGTACGTTCTCCATCTCAATAATAATAGGAATGTGATTCCTAATGTTAGAGACAGCAAGAGCTGGGTGAAAGTGTTTGGATGGAGACAACGTTGCCCGAGAAGAAGCACGATAGAGAGAATTGTTGCAAATCTGGACGGGTGGCGAGCTGGAGGCTGCGGCGACGACTCCAACCAAGGCAGATCCGGCGAAGGTGAGTCTACTCAACGGACGGCGATCCAACCGGAGATCCAGACGGAGGAGTGGCGGCGGCGGGATCTGGCGGATCTGGTGCAGCGGCGGCGGCGTATGGCGAAAGAAGGCGGTGAGGTGAGTGCGGACAGGCGCGGGTAGGCTTGCGGCGACCGACGGAAGGCAGATCTGGCGGATCAGGTTGTGGCGGGTCTGGTTGCAATGGCGGTCGCACGTCTTGGGCGGTCGCAAGGAGGAGGTCGCGCGGCGGTGGCAGTCGCGCGGCAGAGGCGTGAGGGAGAGCGGGAGAGCCGTGAAGGAGAGAAACGCAGAGAACAAGAGAGAATTAGGAGGAGAAGAAATGTGGAAATCGACAGTAAGGGTGCAACGGAGAGAGAAGGAGAAACCTTAGACTGTTGATACCATGAAAGAATATCTTCCTTGCCTTTCTCATTAACAGAACTCAGAATATATACACCAATTACACCAATCAGTAGCATGATCCTAGGCTAGATAATTGGAAACTAACCATATAAAAAGACTGATTCTAGGCTAGAGAATAGGAGGCTAATCAATATATGAAAACTAACAATATATACTATATTTAACAAAAAGTATCACCAATGAGCATGTGGATTAAGAGAAAATGTGTGGTGACATATGAAATAAAATAGACATCGAAAGAAAAAATCTTCTCCAATACAAACGTCCATTTTGAATGTAGACGTGAAAAACAAAAAATACATAATATCTACCTTGCTATGAATTAGTGGAAAGAGCAATTGCCAACCATGTCGAATCCAAAAATAAAAATCAAACTTATAAAATCAAAAAAATAAATGTCAACTCATCATCAGATAAAGATTGATTTTAAAAGGCAATATCTATTTAAGTCACATGAGATTAACATCATCTCCACATTGATTGCATGACACGAATCCATGCCTACAATCCACATTTACAATCGGAGGCGATATCACACCGAATCTCACATAGTTCCAAGAAACACGAACCAGATAGTGAAGATATTAATTCCAAAAAAGATGCGGATTAGTCAAAAAGAAAAAAGTATTACACATAAGAGAATGCCTAACGAATACAACTCCAGAAACCAATTACTAATTTACAAAACATGATTAAAATAACAAAAGGGATTAGGCAAACGGTTCTAACTTTGTTTCTGACCTATGCACATCTAGTTCAATCTCGAAACACCAACGTTTTAAGCATAGTTTAAAACAATCCTATATCTTATAAATATGTTTGACTACTTAGTTCTAGCCAATAACCAATGCTATATATAACCTTTTTTTTTGTGTAGAAGAGTGACGTGCCAGTGAAGAACCATCGGTACCAGAGAGGTTAGTCAACATTGACAAAGGACACCATAGCTACCCACTCCCACTTACTTAGATCAGAGAGATGACCAGACGAGGCTTGTCTAGAGCACGTGTTCAATGCCTTTCATACGGGGGAAGGACAGTCAACCTGAAAAAAGTATTCAGCAATCGTTGGAATTAACAAATAAATTAGGCAGAAACAAATAAACATCAAAGTAAACTTTGATCAGATAGTCAAAAAGAAGTATTGATGACCACTACAATAACATTAGACTTTTTCAAAAGATGAAGAGGAACAGAGCGCAATTAAGCAAGAGAAATAAGAATTGCCCCATTTTAGTTGGAGAATTATCTTAACTACAACAACACAACGACAAAGCCTCAATTTTAAATTAGTGAAATCAACTACATACATTGATTAAAAGAGGGTTAGTCGAGTCCTCTAGCACGCAAAATAATTTGATTTTTTTTCTTTAAAAAAAAAAAAAAAAAAAAAAAAAACTCTATTTAGCCTATGTTTATGTATGAGCAACCTATGTGACCGCAAGAAGACGTAATCTTTGATCCGTCGAAGTAATTATATAAAGATATATAAGTATGAACCTCTCCATGGTAAAATGAACCACACAAGGCCTAGGATCAAAACCTATATGCAGTAGGACGGCCACATATTGATGACTAAAGCCCTCACATGTGTGCACAAAGGGCACAATATTGATGAACACCAAAACCCTCACATGTATGCACAAAGAGGTACAGTCCCAAACAATACCTATATGAAAATGAATGATTGTCGTGGTAAGGTGTTTTTGCACATGATTCAAAGTGCACACATACTTGAACAATTACAAATCGTTTTCCTCGTCAAATATAAGTTATCAAAAGTGGTTACTCTATCATTTCCAATCTTTATATCAACGGAAATCCCTAGCCCGCCTATCCAGGCTGGCTCAACACAACAGAGCAATTGAAGTGTCCAACAACTTCATCGCATCCATGTTAATTTGTAAGCTAAGCTTCCTGACGTAACAAGGTGTCGACTGGTCAGGGAACATTATCTACCAATATTTCCAGTCACTCGTAATCAAGTATTAAGCTAAAACATTAAAAGTATTTTATTAGCTTTTTTTTTTTTATTTAAAACACTAAATTAATCACCAATCCAGCTTAAATATTTATAAAAATTAAAAAAAAACTCCCTACGAGTCCAATTAAATTTATGGAAACATTAAATAATCACCAATCCAGCTAATACGCAAACATTTAATGCAACTATGCTGACCCCATCGTCCGATCAGGCATACCAGTGCCTCGTGGCAAGCATCCAATGCATGATCCGATGGGTCTGACCGCACAACCACTCGAGCAACATTTGTCTTGCTTTTTTTGACAAAAAAACAGCTACCTAAGTCGATGAGTTGTCCAATCATCCAAAGCACAAATTCATGGTATTATAAGATGATTCACTAGGAATATTTCAATAATTAATTATATTAAACTAGCAAAACGTGTTCAAAAAACAAAAAAGATTATCAATCTTATCAAATTAATTAAGAATAATTAGTGAGGCGATCAAATGAAGGAAATAATCAGGGAACATGCACTTTGTAGAGTGTTTTCGATGGTGTATATCTCGATAGGTGCACTTATGGTGGCGTGAGTTTGAGGTGTAATAGCAGCAATTTTCCAATAAGACCAGGCGCTCACGCAAACAACGCGTTTTCAGAAGTTTCGCGGAAGCGTTAGAGAGCGTAGTGTGCGTGGCGCGCGCAAAATTAAACACGCGCGAAAAGCGAAAATTTCTTACCTTTCCTTGCGCTTCTCCAGAAACCTGTGCAGAGATTTCTTTCTCGCGATCGGCAGATCTGAAAACACGTACGAAACGAGTACTCATTCAAATCACATCTCTCACAAAGTTTTATAGAAGAAAAATTGACCTGCACGTGAAAATTAAGTAATAATAACTATAAGTAAGGATTAACATAAGTTAATCAACCTGATCCGTTAAGCGTTTCGAGAAGTTTCTGATCATCGCTTAGAGGCGAAGACGCGGCAAATAGCGCACTGACCGTGTCAGAAGCAGATGCAGATCTTCCTTCCTCCGCAAGTTTCATGATTATCTCTGCCTAAGAAATCAATAAATGAAGCCATTAAAGAATGGTACGATCGATTTGAACAATATTCGGACGAATGAGACGAAAAAAAATCAATGGAACTCTTAAATTCTTAATGCTTAAATTTGTGTACGGACCTTATCCTTGGTACATCAAAGACAGAAACTCTTCCGTTGTAGAAAATCGTTAATGGAGCGGTCGGCGTTCCAGGCAAGCTCCCATAACTAGCAGTACAAGCAGATCAGAAATCACAAAGTACATAAGTTAGTACAAATCAACAATAAAAGATGAAGATCGAAAACACAACGATCGAGTAGTGATTTCAAGACTTACAGAGGCGAAAACGAGGACTGACTCTCGGAAACCGGCGTCGAAGGCAAAGAGAACGGGTTCTCCCTCGCTAGAACGCCACCGTTGGGAAGAAAAACCGTCTCGTACGTAAGAGAAACGCGAGTAGCGCCATTTCCGAGTAGCTTCCGCGCCAGTCTAGAATCAACGAAAGCGTTTCCATCATGAGTTTGTCGATTCATCAAACCTGAATATTCGAACGCTCCTCTTCGCATCAGAAGCTTCTGGAACCGATCGGCCGCCTTTGAACTCGAAGCCTCTTCGCTTCCGACGCGCGACGAATCGAGCTTCATATTTGCTTTCGACATCGATTCAAGCTCTCCTCGTCAAGGTTCACTCATCACAACACCGACAACACACAGAGCAAGCGAGCGACTGTGCGTGTGTGTGTGTGTGTGTGTGTGAGAGAGAGAGAGAGAGAGAGAGACCGTGAAGAGTACTGGCGAGGCGCGGCGCCTTAAATGCAAGAACACGAGAGAAGTCGCACGCCAGGCGTGCCCGAATCTTCACGACAAAATTCGATACACAGAACGCCCGGGTGTTGGATAAAAAGGTGCTACTGGTTTAGTTAGTTAGACACGATAATGTGACACGTGGGAGAAGATTGTTGAACTTAAAGCGTGTAGTGTACGTAGTAGCTGAGATTAAAATTCTCGCATATCGCATCACTGTCTCGATGTGGGTCTCTCTGGGAGTTAAATTTAGCTTTCTCGAGTAACGTACTACGGATTCGACGGACAATAGTCGTGGTCGATCTGCCTAGAGATCCGCATTTATCAAGTAGACCATTGGGTGGTGTGATACTGAAGTTTTCTTGTACCAAGTACAAGTCTTACGACTAGAAAAAAAGGCAAAACATATGGTTTTTGTTGTTAAACTTTAAATTTTTAATACTTTAGATTAATTTTTGTTAATGTACATTTGGTTTCTAAACTTTCATTATTATATATTTAGTTCCTGAACTTTAAGTTTTTTATATTTTCATAAGAAATTAATTTTTCTTACTTTTGTTAGTTGATGTGAGTCGTTCAGTTCAGTAATATGAATCAATTTTCTCTTCTTAACTAGTCATACGACACTTATGTAACTTAAATTAAAGAAATTTAACACTTTAAATGGTGGAATGACTAAATGTAAATATTTGTGAAAGTTTTAGGATCAAATGTGTAGTAATAAAAGTCGGGACCAAATAATAAATTTTTGCCAAAAAAAATAAAATTGTAAACTTCTTGTTTAATTAATACTAGTCGTTTTCCTGCGCTACGCGCAGTGGAAATAATAATAAGAAACAAAAAAACACTATATTCATAGTTATTCTCATTGAGTCAAACGAAAGGTTCATAAAAGAACAATAATAATAAGAAAGAGCAAAACACTATATTGCCTTCTTTAGCTTTTGTAGCATTCTATGGATTGAACAACATCTTTAAGCAATGATAATCACATGCAGTAATGTATATTGATCCACTATAACCCTTAAATATAAATTTTTTCATATCGTCTGTTCACTCCAATTGAAGAATCTAAACCAACAGACAACATAACAAATGCAACATAAATGTCACGTGATTATTGATTTGTGTTATAGATATAATGATTCACTTCAGTCTTGAACTTATGGAAAACGTACCAAACGATTAGATCCATTTTAAAGCAAACATACCTAAAATGAGGGCGATCAAAAGTGGTTTAACTTATAAGCGTTGTGAATGGTTGTTATATCACTGGATGCATGAAGCTATAGGTAAGTAGAACAACTTTTGAATGTATAGGCGATGTTGAAATCCATCTATCCTATCTTGAATTTATTGAGTGATAATTGGTTGAGAACTGGAGGAATCTAAGGTTAGGTATAATAAAATTGAGTTTTTTTTTGTGATTTTTTTAATAGTGAATGAAAAAAAAAACCAAGTCGATTGCAAAAAGAAGGGATGAGAGTTAAAATTTATAATGGGAATGTAACTTGCACTACACCTAATTCCTTGTATTTACCCATTATTTCAAGTTCAACGTACTCAATATATTAATAATAAGATAACCACTATTAATTATTAATAAATGTACACATAATGTATAATTATATATATTGAAATAATAAATAAAAAAATAAGAAAATTGAGAAAAATAGAAAAATGGAATGGTGAGTTGAAGTAACTTTTAAACTTTCTCTCTCCTCCTACTTTTATATATATATAGATACTTATTAATCTATGCAATTTTTTCAAGTTTTACTGATTAGCATTAAAAGTAATGATAAAAGAAATCATATATATAACCGAGCACGTGACAAATATATAATATTATATATATACTAGTTTCAAGACGTGCTACGCACGATTCCCCCGCTCGCTCCGCTCGCCAAAATTAATTTTTAAAAATTTGTTAAAAAATATAAAATTTTAATTAAAATTTTAAAATTAGAAATACAAGTACATTTTTTAGCTTATCAATATTCTCAAACGTGATTGAGATAAGATGTGAATGAAAAAACAAGCTAATCATGCTAGTACATTACTTCATCAAAAAAAATGTATTGAATTGATGAGAATGAGTTCATGATTGATTTGGAGATAAAGAAAAAAAAACGTGTAATGGATTGATAAGGAGTTAGAGTTTAATTTAGATAAAAATAAAATGTTGATTTGGAGATTAAAAAAAAAATATGAACAAATAAATAAATTTCATTACCACTCAAAAATTTGTGATTTGTACGATATGATAGATATTATATATATATATATATATATATATATATATATATATATATATATATATATATAACCCACCCAGTAGTTCAAGTGGCTCATTCGACCTTGAAATAATGATGACAAGTTCATACAAAGTTCATTTTTTTATTTGTATGGCGCACAAAAACAAACAAAAAATCCGACAAGTCACGTTTTCAAACGATTGTAACTTGGCATTAGTTTTTATACGAGGATGATGTCTGCGGAAAATAACAGAAAATAGATATGGGTCCCGTCGCTATTTTTTTTTTTTACCAATTGACAAAAAAAAAATTATTGTTTTATTTTTAAAATAAAAACAATTTTACTTTTAAAATGAAAACAAAATTATTTTTAAAATTAAAACACTGATTTTTCACAAAAAATAATAACAAATTAAACAAAACAAAGCCAAATCATAACAAATAAGAATATTTATTCAACCAAAACAATTTTATGCAACAACATAGCAACAACAATAATTACAACAAAAAAAATCAAAGAAAGATCAAAAGTTTAATTAAAAAAATTCTAAACATTTAATTCAAAAATTACAAAAAAAAAAAACATAAAAATCTAACATATAGAGGAAGGCCTCGATCGGCGGTGGTTGATCTCGGCTGTGAGTGATACAGCGGTGAGAGAGAGATGGGGCGTCACCGGCGAGAAGATCGGCGAGAGCGGCAGGAGAGGGAGGTTGGAGAAGGCGGTAGAGAGAAGAAGATATGCCATCGTCATCATCATGACGCACTCCCTCCCATCAATGAGAGCCCCACCATTCAACAACAACAGCAACAACATCTCGTCTCGCCTGCGAAGGTCTCCTTTCGAGACTCCGTCGATGGCCAGATCAGTCATGGCGATGTGGAGGAGAAGGAGGACCGAGTTGTGAGAGGGAGAGAGCGGCTAAAGATCCGAGGAGCCGGTTGTAGAGAGAGGGAGAGAGGGAGAGAGGGAGAGATGGAGGAGAGTGTGTGTAGACCCCACTGCCACGTGGGCGGGTTAATTCTCCTTTGAGCGGGAATTTTCCCGCCCAACAATTACTGATGAGGATCGTCGCTAAATTGATCAACGAATCAAAAAAACTCCCCGTCGCCAATCCATCGCTAAATAGCGACTCCCGTCACTATTTGGGTCATTTTTTAAGTGAAAAACACACGCAATGTAATGCGACATCAACCCTAGCCCTAAAGTTGGGACAACCATTCCAACAAATGGGACAACTACCCCATAACGAGGACAATCATCGCATGTAGGCGCAAATTAATTTTAAACTAAATAAAAAACACTAGAGCATAAGCCACATAAAAGAAAGAAAACATTAAATAGATTGGATCTTAACCGCTACAATGACAATCGCCACTATTTAGCACCGCCTCTGGTTGCGTAGCTTCACATGGAACGGAGACTCAAACCCATTTCGTCGGCTTCTTTCGTGTAGATCGACCTCTAGGCAAAAATAACACGCACTATATGGTTACTGGCATAACTAATGTTGTTTAAGGGATGAGAAAAGAAGAGAAATGAATAGAGAAAATAGACAAACGAGTTGGGGGAATAGAGACGACAATATGTGAGAGGATAGGGAAGTGCGGCGGGACAACAGTGGACATCGGAGGGGAAGAAGAGAATGGGTCTTGGATTCCTGAGAGAGGAAATGAGGGGGGGCCGGCGGCGAAGGTAAGCTGCTGTAGCACCGGCTCTTTAAACTAGATATGGTTCTTGCGGAGGTGGCGACAAGAGTTTTTTTTAGAGAAGAATAGAGGAATTTGAAAAAAAATTAAAGCAATTGCTTATTTGGGAAGAGTTCATTTGTATTAGAAGTTGGTTGGAGTTTCAACAAACACGAGTTAGTTTTTTTCTTATAAAAAAATGATAAAAGAGAAATCAAAAAGTTTAGTGGAGTTGTTAACTTGTTATTTCAAAATCAAATCAACCATGTAATTAGATTTTGTTAAAATACTTTACTCTTCAAAATCACAGCACTGTCATTAAATATTTACTTTTTATTTGGATCCCTACTTCTTCATTTATTCTTATTCTTTTTTATTTCAAGTGATGTCACTTTTTTTTTTGTATGATAGATGTTACATTTAGGGAAGAGACTATGAATGACAAGTCTGAAAAGACAAAAAAAAAAAAAAAAAGTTATTATTTAATTGCTATCCTTATTTTGAGCGAGGATAAATGCACCTCAACTATTTACGAGAGCAACTCAATGAATAAACAAGATTAGGAGAAAAATCGCAATTCTAATGAAAATGGCCTTTGTATCCCTAAGCGCATTTTGTGCACCCCCGCCCCGCTCCTCTTATTTTGTGCATCCTACGTTCCATCCACACGCGCTTCCTCGTGAGCATTTGTATGTCGTTAAGTGGTTCGGCTTCACAAGTGCGAATTTTTAGTTAATCATAACCTATCATCGAACCTCTTGTTGAAGAGTCAGTCGGATATTGTCGAGCCTTTAATTAGAAAGTTGGTAGAAACTCACATAACCCTTAAGTCGGTAGTTATCAATCAAATTTCATCAAAAAAGTTCCGTTGAATAAAATTGACCCTAAAGATAAATCTCGATCACGTGTCGCTGAATCTAAATTAGATGTATCCACTAAAGTTTTGAAATTTAGGTGCTTTGATTGAGATGAAGGGGGATTTTGGAGGTTTTGATAAAAAAAATAAAAATAAAAATCGGGATGTTATCATAAATCAAAATTTGAATTGGGGTGCACTGAAAATCGAATTGCCCTTATATATATGGATGGCCGGGGTGTCTTAAACCTGGCTCTTTATTTTTACAAAAGAAAAATAAACAAGTGGTATTTATATAAATTCAAGTTAATTTTAACCTTTTAAATCTCTAAGTTTTACCTTTTTTGGTTTCAATGCTTCTTTTTTTTTTTTGTCAAAAAGATGTCATTTTCAGAGTCTTTTGCGTGGAAGGGATACTAATTCAATTCAACAAACAATAAATATATGGTTGAGAAAACTCACCATGAACTTCTAGAGACTTATTCTAACGAATTAGAAATTCCATAGACATTAAAAACAAGATCGACGGGACCAAATATGATAGACCATTTGGTAATTAAACAGGGTCAAGGGTCTTAAGAAATATATACCACTATACCTGTATTTATTGCATGCAAGGATAGCTCCAACAAATGCGACACTTTAAATAATATTCAAAACAAAACAAGTTGGAAAGACTTCTGTCATTATCGATTTATTCAAATTAGACATCAATGAATCATCATAGGTTGGCTCATCGATAAGAACATGTTTGAGATTGTGTAGGTTAAGTGCACGATTTCGATCTCAATTTTCGATCAAAATAATTTGAGCCACTGGGATGTATACACAAATTTTGGATCTCGATTTAACTAATGTAGCCGAAAAAAGGCTTTATAATTAGATTTTAAGTGTTCGATCAATAAGCACCAGGATCTCACGAGATTAGTGAGGATGGTAAGTGTCACGGGGCCAATTAAAGAAGGGTTTTTCACTAGGAATTTTTTCTCACTCAATCGAACTCGTGGTGCCTAAGGGCCACCTTAGTTCAGCACACCAATACTCGAATTAAAGGGACAACAAGCAATATCCAACAAGGAAACGTTTTTACTAGCTCTCAATTGAGAATACAACTGTGGAACTCTATGCATACATGCCACTCATGCATCTACTCATGCGTTCCGTCCTCCCTGCTCTACCTAAAGCCTTGACTTTATAGACCAACCAACAATCAGTTACATAACCGTCTTAGACTAGGTAAAACACCACTCCTTGTGGTCAAGGCAGTTACCTAACTGCCTTGCTCCCTTGCTGCCACATCGTTCCATAACCGCCACCATCATTGGGTCAATTGCAACATGCTCCTGGTATTCGGGACCTCCTTGGTCGTGCCTTGGTCATGGCTCCAGCCCATGACCAAGGTAGTTACTCAACCGTGGAACCGCTACGTGACCAAGGTAGGAACCGCTTGGAACCGTCTTGACTTGGTCTCGCCACGCCACAAGGGACGTGGCCCATGTTCTCTACGGGACAGGGCTGTTTGAACGTGTCTGACCATGCCCAGGCACCTCTGGTGCAGCCGGGGCTCGGTTGAGTCCCACCGGCTCGAGGGGTGGCCGACGCCATGGTCCGTCCATGGGTCGTGCCTTGGCATTGCGCCCAAGGCATGCTCGAGGGTCCCTGCTAGTTCGCCCATGCCACTCAGGGAGAGAGCACACCTCTCCCTATAGTAGATGTTAAGCCGTTTCCTCGGCTCCAATAGAAAACATCCCAAAATGAGACCAAGCGTACTTTGACCCGGGTCAACGCCCAAGTCAAGATTTGTCAACCCTTGCCTCGTGCCTTGCTCGTGCCAAATAATTCGCTAAGTCTTGCCCGTGCCCGCGCTCATGCCAAGACGTCCCAATGTGTGCCAAGCTTTGTCCGCGCTCGTGCCAAGGCGCATACTTAAGTCCGCCCGTGCCTCGTGCCAAGGCGCGTACCTAAGTCCGCTCGTGTCTCGCGTGCCTCGCGCCAAGGCGCATACCTAAGTCCGCCCGTGCCTCGTGCCAAGGCGCGTACCTAAGTCCGCCCGTGCCTCGCGCCAAAATGTGCCAAGGCGTGCCAAGGCGTCGTGCCAAGGAAAAATACGCCCGCGCTCGTCCATGCGCGCCCGCTAGCTCGTCCATGCGCGCTCGTCCGTCGCGCGCGCGTCACACACTACGCGCGTTTTCCGCATCCAGGCCCGTGCCCAGGCGCAAACCCCTTTACGCCTGTCCATTATTCCACATGTTTACTCGTGACCCAACCTTATGGAACCAGACGAGCCCTCCTGAACTCGGTTATTGGCTAGATTTTTCTTGCCGCCTAGCCCAGCCTACTCGGGTCACGCTATTGAGGGGCGGACATAACAAAAAAAAAGTTAGTTTATCATTGTGCTCACAAAAGAAAGTCTTAGGGATGGAGACATCATGAATGTTTGTTACCCCGTGCTGGGCCAAATGTAATTTTCATAATGGTATTTGACAAAAAAAAAATCATAATGATGTACTATTTTCTTAATTCTCTCTTAACACAATGATCAATATATCTTTATAAAAACATATTAATTTAAGTGTCATATCAATATTAACCACTATCAATATTCCTACATTAAACAAACTTGTAAACATAGATTAACACGTGTTTATAAATTAAAAAAAAATGCAGGAGGTACCTACTTTAAATATCAACTTCGATCACTTCGTAATCGTGTGTCATCGATACATCTCAAAATAAATATTTAAAGTGTATCAAATAGTGCACGACTGTTAAGTGTCTAAAGTTAATGTTAAAGTAACATTTCAGTCCCATTAATTTTTTTTTGCAATGGCGTTTGGAAGGACTACATCAAGGAGTATTTTTCAATTTCTACCACGTGCGATAATTCACATGGTTCACGTCGATCGCGTGAATTTTCTGCAACCGCCGCGACTGCAGTCAAAATTTTAAACAGTACTCACCAAATACGCGTGACAAAGTAACAAAACAATCCATTACATGCCGAAAACTTGAACAAAGTATCAGACTGAGAAACAAAGTTACGTGACAAGACTGATCAGATGATAGAATCATTTATATGCAGGTGAGAATCTACATATTTCGACATATAATACACAGATTAATATCACACAGAAAGTTTTCATAAGTTAATATATTTTATAATATAAGTTTATTATTATCATTTTAATATTTTTATACATAAATTTAGAACGACAACAATAAAATTATGCACGTCAATTTTGAAAAATTTCAAAAGAGAAGGTGATACTAATATTATGTATAGGCTACAAGTGTGAAGGGAGTTTCATTCCAAAATAATAAAATTATAGCCTTATTTTTATTTTCAAGTATTCGATGTGGGACTATTATCCCAACATCTCCAACAATTACAAAATACGTTAACTCACAAAAGTAATTTATATACGCCTCAAAATGTGAGTATATATAAATTTCGATGCATAATACATGAGTTGAAGTAGCATGAAAAACTCTTCTGAATTAATGTATTTTTTTTTTTTTTTGGAGACTGTCGTTGTCCTTTTAATATTTTCCAAACTTAAATCCACCGCGCGGCGAAACCTTGCTCAGACTTTAATACTCCACGAGGGCAATTTAAACGTGGCGCGCTCGCTCGACCATTTGCATCTGACGATCGTGATGAGTGTCACATCAGTTCTTTCTGATTGTCGATTTGGACAGCGAAGTTTTGGTTTTTCAGTCACGAGAAGTTATCTTGGACATCACAAAAGCTGGCCTTTTTTGGGCCCACACACCACTCTGCTACAGAATTTTAGCCCATAAAACTCGTGCCTTTAGGATCTGTTTGGTTGAAAAAGTAAATGTAGCGATTAGTTCTCACGTTTTTGTCGTTCATAACAGTTAAACCATGTAAAGCTTATCATAGTTCTTGCCACACCTGGCAAGAGTAAAGTAACTGCATCCTTGTACTTTAAAAAAAAAAAGAGAGTAATAGTAATGGCATCCATCCTAAATTTTGTAAACATGTTTTTCCAATGTCTTACTTTTGATGCAAAGCAAATAAAAAAAAAAGAAATCTTATTTTCTTATTATTACTTAGGTGTATAACATAAGATTAAGTTGGCAAAGCGTTTTTGAGATGGACGAGGCTTTTTGCTAAAGGTGAAGTTGAAGTTGGGATATCATCGTTCCTTCTTCCCCACATATATATTAAGCTACACAATTTTTACCATTAATTAAACGTGCAATATCAACACAAAACTAATGAGACTCGAATGCAAACTAATGCTTGAACAACCCAAATATTCAAATATCAATCCATCAATTTTTTTTTTTTTTTTCTATTTGGCATTATCGAGAGTCGAAATCATGACTTCTCAACCCTTGATGCTTTGTAATAACTAATGAATAACGTGGGATTAAAATCAACTGCATCGATTAACAATTATATCCTGCAAAGCTAAAGCGATATTCTCATATTAATCACGTGCGGGATTAAAAAAATGTGATTACTAATTAATATAAAAAAAATTTTCGCAGCAGTTGAGGCTTATCCCGAAAGAAAAATGTGCCTTTACCCAGTGTAACCCACCAGCATTTTACTTAACATTCATAATCACATTGCCTATTTGACGACCAAGAATAACAACTGTTCACTTGAGTGCTATCAGACTCAAAGTCCCTTATCATGTGTTCAGTTTGCATGACTGCCTAACCAAATCAATTGGATTAGATGTGATTTGTTGTTTACTTCGCATGATTAACTTTAATCACAAAAACTGTGGAGTAAACTAAGTTGTCCCTTACTCTATCGTTAATTAATCCGTCATCACCCATGAAGTAAAATGACAAGATTGCTCTTCAATTTATCACAACGAAACAATGGTAGTTGAAGCCCAATCGTCTCTCTCGTCACAACAACTTGATCAACAACGATTCTCTCTCTCAGTTTCTCTCTCTCTCATACACACATACAGATTTGGTTGTTTGACTTGTTAGTTTTTCACTTGCGTTATTTGGTCCTCACATGGAGATCGATCGAGGGTTGCAGTGGGCCTTGAGGACATGTGATTATGCTGAAGGAACTTACTAACTACCTTTAGAGTGTAAACTGGTGAAGAGAATATGTTTATTGTATAGAGAACTTGTGTACATGGTAACCTATATATACACACAGGTCTAGAATACAAAAAGAAAAGTATAACCACAAAAAGAACCTACTCATACACGAGATACTAACTTCCTTAACTGTTAAATACAATATTTAGTTTCCCTCACAACTAAATACATTGTTTAGTTTCTTTAACATAGAGGGTGCAAAGGAAGATGCATGTCTAGTTACACGTAGCTGGAGTCACTCAGATGACTTGACAGGAGTCACTAAGATGTGAAAGGGCCAAGCCTTGCACACCAAAATCACCAAAACCAATCTCAATTTAAACCTCCACCTCTCCATAGAGAAAGGGGTTTAGTCTCTCGGTTGGAGTGAGAACGATGGAGCCTTCCTTGTTTGATTGAGTTTTTATATGTGGAGGGGTAAAATTATCATTTTCAAAAATCATTTACAATATTATCGTGTCAACCGAACAAATCTTCAAACTCGAATTACTCCTAATCCATAGCCATGTAATCCAATGTTTGTTAATCCGTCTCTATCAAGATAACCCTATCAATCCAACCGAATACACATTAATGTTAGGCCTGGAGTTTAAGTCTCATAAAGAAAATAATTAAAAAAATCGAGTTGAGAGGATGCCCTTATATATTATATCAAGCATGATTGTGCGTGACTTAATGTGAATTAATCAGTGTTAGATACGACGTGAGAATCCAAAAATAAATGAAAAATTTTAAAACGACATCAACAATGTCATATTACATAACATAATGACTACATGAGTCGTCTATATGACCTCGACATATATGTTATGATCGAGATGTGTATGCTTACATTCTAAGGCGTGTGTGGCAATGTGACAAGCGGTTGTCATTTTATCACTTCTCAAAATAAATACTACGAGTATAACAAATCTCTCAAAGACTCAATACTCATTAAGCCTTGTTTGATAAGGGGCGGAGTTATCTCCCGCAAGATAACTTACATATAGTTGAAAACTAATCTTATTTGGTTGCTCAACTTGCCTACAAATTATCGCTCAATTTACACCATAAAATGTGAGATATCTCATTGCCAATTAATACTGTATCAAGTTAACTCTCAACTAATACTGTAAGTCAGCTAAAACTTTCTTTTTTAAGTCATTAAATTGCCACCATGTACAAAAGTATTGAATATCTCAAAACAAATGTATTCAACGGTGTATAGTATAGTGAGTAAAGTTCCATTTGTCAGATTGTTCTACTACTCTATACACGTGTTCACTCAGTCCAACACAAGAAGGTTTTCATACTCCGGACCACAGATGGCCTGCGCCATCACGGCTTCCGAGTTCAAAACACCTCCACCATCCAAAAACAGCGTCAGCAGATTCTTCGAGAACCCACTCACCAACGCCACGCCGTTCTGCACCGCCGGCACCGGAGTCGCGCCGGAGTGCCGGAGATTCCAGAACACGATCTCCGGCACCGCCCTCTCGTAGCCGCTCTGGCGAAACTTCCGGCGTATCGCCTCGTAGTCCGTCTCCCAGTCGTTCGCGGAAGCTTGATCGAATTCCATGTCGCTGAACACCAACACTCGCTTGATCATCTGTTCTTCGCTCAGATTTCCGTCCACGGCCACTTTGAGGATCAGATCGACCACCTTTTGAAAATTTGTGTTCATTCCCCAATCCATTTGTTCTAACGATTCCATGTTTGATTTCAGATTGTCGCCTTGGATCGTGTGGAGTTGTGGATCTTGACTGAACGTGATCACTCTGTTCTTCCATGGATCTTCGCTGAGAGACGATGTTAGGAGTCCGAGAGCTATGCAGACTTGCATCGGAGTTCCGGACATGCTTCCGGAGACATCGCAGACGGCGAGGCAGTTCTTCAGCTTTCCTTTCTTAGACAGATCTTCAACCATTCTTCGCCATTGAAGCTCTGCAACTTCGTTATCAGATCCGTCGCCTTCGGATAACGAAGCGAGGATCTGGTGAGGAAGAAGCGCTCCGGCTGCGATCTTCGCTTTTCCGCTCTTTACTCTGCTCAGGTACTCATCGAATCTCTCTCGATCGTGCTCTTTGAAGAGCTTCTTGTAGTTTTTCATGGCGACCGATGCGACTCGCTCGTATGGAAGTGAATTCCACCGGTTCGAGCTTATGTAGATTTCAGGTAGTTCTAGGGCTTGACGAAGCGGCACCAGGACTTGCTTCCTCAGCCGATCGCGTACTCTGTACGCATAGTGAGCTTCTTCAATGGACTCATACTCTGGATCTGATTCGCGCGGGAAGACTCTCTTCGCGATGCTTTCGCACAACAGAGTCGATCGATCGAAAGAGGAATCCAACGACGGACACCACTTCGATGCGAGACTGATCTTGCGAGTCTCGCCGGACTTCAAGAACTGAAGATCGGACACCAAATTCTCAGCAAACAAATCCGAGATCCGGTCGTGCAAGAATCGGTACTCCGGATCGCGATTGTACCGATCCACTGCTCTCCTCGCCATCTCCACGATCTTCTCATGCCTCACCTCCCTCGCTTTCTCTTTCCGAATCTCGACCTTCTTCGCCTCCGCTTGAATCCTCGCCTCACGAGGCACTGTCGACTCCGATTTCATCACCACAACCTTTCTTCCTCTTCTTCTACTTCTTCTTCTCTTGCTAGATTTGGAATTTCTCGACCTGCTCTCTCGTTCTTGTTTCCCGATTTTCCGAACCTCCAGACCTTCGATTAGCCGGAAAAGTATCTCCGGCAAGTCCTTGAAGTAGCCGAACTGCGCGAACCCCTTGGCGTTGCAAGCTAGGGTTTTGGGGTGGTTCTGGTGGAGCCATAGCGCCGCCGCGTAGAGCCCTCCTTGTCCGATTTCCCGGTCCCCCTGACCCCTCTCAGGTTGCACACCAGCTTGAGAGCTGTCTTGGGGTCGTGTGCCCAGGCGAGTTGTAGTCTCTGCGTGAGACTCTTCGGCGGGGTGTCCGGGACGACACGGAAGAAGAAGTCGAGGCATGGGTTCCCTGTTGAGAGGAATGTTGGGGACTTGTTCTCGGTGAGTCCCGTAGGAGGGTTGTTGTTGTTGTTGTTGCCGTTGTTGAAGATTGGGTTGATAGTTTGTTGAAGTTGGGGAGCATCTGATCCATGAAAGCATCGCCACTGATGGCGACTGTGTTTTGGGTGGTGGGGTATCGGTTGAGTTGCGGAGGGCCTAGAAGAGGTGGAGCCATGTTTGGGTTGATGTGAATAGTATTGTGGTCTGATGAGATGGTATTTGAAGGGATGGATTTGCGTAGCCTCCAAGGAACAAATCTTAATTAAAGAGAATAGTAGGTGGGCACTAACAATTTTACTAATCAAATCAAAACATTCAAAACTTTTGTAAATATTTAAGAGGTATTTAAATTTTTTTACAAGTAATTATAATTGATTCATTAATTACTTGATAATGTATTTGAAATAAAAATTTTTAAAAATTTTGTAAATTTTAAGATAATTACTCATATTAATTAGTATATTGTTATCTCTTTCTCTTTTCACTTTTGAGTTCTCATTTTTTTGTTAAGTTGAATTTATCTAAATACCTTCATTTTTATTTTTTTCAAAAAATATTTGATCCAATGGAATGTTTACATTGATGGTTAATTTTGCCAATAAAATTATTTTATTTTCAAGAAGATACTAAGGATATTGCTATTATATATAAGAAGATTTGGCACTTGGCGGGAAGTGTAACTGACGGATCGATTTAGAGATTTGGGATTTATGGATGAGATCGTCTTTATTTTGCTGACGATGTCATTCTATTCTGGCGGGTAAGTACTAAGTAGATATCTTTAATCATGTTTATTAGAGACATATCGAAGAGATTTGCTTCGTTTTCATTGATTGAAATATTGAATTGTGGACCACGGGAGAAGTCTCCTAATTGTGACTTTTGAGGTTAAGTGCTTAGGTTTAAATGTTAGGTAGTGCTAGATGGACTCAAAAAGTTTGATTTAAATAATTAAAAAGACGTAAAAACTTTAATTCAAATTCATTATTAGTGTTTGGGGTAGAGAGTAATTAGGTATTTTACTTAGATAGATATTTTAAATTATTAATAAAAAAACTTTGGATCCGAATTTAAAGAGTCCGAACAGATTTTTTGTTAAATGTTAAGTTAAATGGATTATGTGAATGTTATTGGGGCGTACGTATGGATCAAAAACTAATCAAGCTAGCTAATGTGTCAATGTAGGTTAATTTCAACGAAACTTCATATCAACTACTCCTGCTCAAAAGTATTTTTTTGGTCAAAATTATAATTGAAATTGTATTTATTGTTCTTTTAACAATTATAACTTTACATAATTCAAATATTTATAATTATTTAATTTATTTAATATCAAATGGCGGATAAATAAATTACAATTTTAATTATGATTTTTTTAATTTTTATGCTTTATTTTAAACAATTTATATTTGTAATTGAGAAAATAATATAATATTTATGTAAACAAGTCAAACCATGCTCGCACACAAACTAGTGACTACAGAAACTAGTCAAGCTAATCAATATGAATATGCTTTTTTTTTATTGTTGGTTTTGACACTCATTTAGTTAATTCGTGTACAAGTTGTTGCAATGTGTGCATGTTGATAAAGCTCTTACAAATTCATTAGTGATTGAAACCAACGCCCACCACAAAACAAACAGGACAACGCATAGCAAAAAAAAAAAAAAAAAAAAAGCAGCTCCATCAAGTGAAATAATCCAAACAGCCATTAATGAGAACCTCAGGGGCGTTGGTGCTTGAGTGAGGGCTCAACAGTCCCCATTATGACCCCATTAATTCCAACCTACCGCTTCTAACACCAAATGAGTGCATTGCCCATTAAACTCTCACATAATTCAAACGTAAGAGAAGATTCATGCAGCAACCCACACCACCACGTCCCTATGGGATTTAGTCCCTCGGTGCAATCAGCTTACACGTCGAGAGAAAGGAGATGAGGTTAGGCGCACTACCTTGGCAGCAGGATCATCGATAAAGCAATGTCCAGTTGGCCCCGCCCCGACCTCTCAAACTCCACCGACATGTAGCCCAAAACAAATGTCACCCCACGGGCGAGAGTATACCATAACAATATAACATACAACATTCATTCATTCATAATGGAAAACAGCCCCTCAAGAAACCACCAGAACAGTTTGCAGGAGCATGGAGTCACCACCTCAAGATGCTCATATGGCCTCGGCCCATAACCAACAGTTATATCAAAAGGGACCAGTGCCCGTTTAATTGATACCACGACCGCACTTTGAACTCTTTGTGCTCACTAATGATGGTTGCAGGATTTCCAAATAAGGTTATAAATCGGGCAAACATTTAAAGGAGAAGCATCTAAACACAACCCAAAACAGCAGATTTTACAGTAAAAGATTTAGAAACTTTCCATTCCCATGCCCGCTCGTCATCAGTATGAGGAGATAAGGCGCTTCGAAAGGGCTGCAAATTCCGCCATCTCCTCGGCCTCAAATCTCCTACTGAAGTCCTGTTGCCGCATATGGGACCAAGCACCATTCGCATCAAACGATGCTGCCTCCGTCATTTACACTTTTATTTTCATATTTTAATTAATAAAATTACAAAAAAAAATGTCATCTCATTAATCGAGCTACAAATTTACATCTACCATTAAAGACTTATTTTGAAGTTCAATGTCAATTTGAGTCACATGGAATAGACATCTTCTTCACATTGATAATTCACTTCCACAATCCACGTTTACCATTGGTGATGCTCTAAAGGGTAGAATTTCTTGAAATCCAAGTAAAGGTTAAACCAGTAAGCATTTGAGATAACCTATATCTTTTCAGTTGCCTAGCTATTTGACCTTGAAAAAAATTTCTTTTCTTTTCCTTAAAGATTTGGAGATTAACAGGCACGGTTGATTGACACAAGTTTGAGTATTATGAATAAAAATATATCAACATTGAAAGCTCTCTCCAACACGTGACTCAAAGCAAACCCAAAGTAGTATGTGGCTTAGACAAAAAAAGGACAATAAAAAGTTAATTTCTTTCTTATCAAAAAAATAGATGATGTAAAAGGAATCGCTTCCCTCGTGTAATAATAAGCTTTTTAGCTTCCTTAAATTTTTTTGAAAAAGGATGGCACTTATTAGCGCCCCAAGTTTTATGTAAAAAAAATAGGGATCTCCCTCTCCTATCGCACTATACCTATCTCGTCCGCACATCAACTTAAATCCAAATAACCGCCCTCTTTTTGGAATTGTCGTGCGGATTGACCACTCAAGGCTGAGAGTGATATGAGAGTCCTAGGGGCGAAACACCTATCTTAAAAAAAAAATAAAAATTAACAATGACTGACGGTAGCTGCCCAAGTGTACGGCATCAAAATAGATATACTGAACAGAATAGAGTTGAGTACATACATATCAATCAACATTCACAAAGGTCCATAATTTCATAAGATTTGCAAATATATGTAAACGCAATATTATTTCTGTTCATGAATTTTACACCATCTTAGATAAGTGACCAAACTGTTGGGAAGTGCATGCCAAAGATGGCTTTGGCGAAAGCTAATACACTCCAAAGACATAATAAGCACCATGAGGCAGCTGACTACAGGCAGCATTCCTCCAACACGCAGCAGCAACACAATGCAGCCAAACTGAAGAGAATAATTATCAGATAATCAAGTTAATCAAGCAGCGATAAAGTTTTCACATGAAAAATGTACTTTTAAGTAGCTTACACAGGTTTCTCTTTCAATTAAAATTGATTCAGAATAATATAATGAAGGTAAATAGTATTATTTAGTCCCTGAACTTTCAAGCTTTTGTTGATTTGGTCTCGAACTTTTATCCGTTCACTTTTGATCCCTATCAAGAACAAGCAGTATAAAAACACTTGTGCAAACATATATGCAAGATTCTTAATGATCCCTATCAACAACTACAGCATAGTTGCTTATCTGGAGGCATTACCAGCATTGAGCATTTTCAATTATTTCAAATTTTCAACGATTAAACATGCTGCTATGAACTCAAGTTTATTTTTAATCCTGAAACTGTAGATGGATCTCCCTCGCCCTCTTATTTTCATTATTCTGCAACTTGAAAATGTCATAACAAATAATAACTTAGTGAAGCAAGAAGCCCGTACCTTAAAAAAATAAAAATAAGGAATCCGTGAAATACAGTTATGAAACTTTTATTCAAAGTGCTGCTCATTCAAATCCAAGTAAAAATCCTCTCCAAACTATTTTAAGCTTTTAACTTGTTTTATATTTGCAACACAATTTGCATTTAATCGAGCACAATCGACAAGTTTGATCCATGTAGCCGACCCAAATTAATTTGGGACTGAGGCTATGTTGTTGTTGTTGTTGTTGTATATTTGCAACACAATGCAAGTGTTCCATTTGGATACACTATTCCAGACCTAAAGAGTACTCCACATAAGCTTTAACTGGTTAAAGCATTAGCCAACAAAGATGATGCAAAAAAATCAGTAGAGTACTACTGGAATCAACCTTAATGAAAAACTTTGGCAAAATAATAAATAAAATAAAATAATGAAAAACATACAAACAGCTATGTAGAACATTAGAAGCGCTACATAGCCGGTCCCAAGTTAGATAAAGAAGGAAGGTTTCCAAGCTCATTTTCCATGCTGGAAAAAAGAGAGGGAGATTCTAAGCCCATTCTCCATAACCGAAAAATGGGAGAAGATTGTGCTAGGTTGACAAAAAGTGTAAAACATTTGTCAGTCTTTATGAAATGGATCAAACTTTAAGAAATAAATTAAACAATGGATGATGAAACCAGTCAGTTCTAGAAGAAGCATATAACGATGAACAAGATCCATTTTCATCATCATCTAAAGGGATTCCTTGGTTCGGACCAAAAGGAAAGAGCAATAGACCGGACCTACCTACAAAAACGAAACGATCCTGCTACCTTTCCCTTTACCTATGGGGGTAAGAAAATCATGATCGGTATAGCGGACCCAAAGCTATAGAACTTTATCTAACAAAATTTTCATCTATACAATTTTTCTATTCCATGTTAATCCTGTAGACTTGTTTACAATGGGTGCAATTAACCACTGAATTTTCCAGAGCTGAAGTCAAATTTGTTGTACATTTTTGTGACTCCTAAACTAGAAGAAGAGTTAATTGAAAATGGCCTTAAATTTCAGCAGATCCCTCATCAAGTATATGTTAAAACATTTTAACCTAGCCAAAGAAACACAAAAAATGATCTTAATCCGGACAAATACTAAAATAGAGTGATCATAAGCAAAAGAAGGAAGAAACGAAATACAATTGGAATAATTCATAAGTATAATCATGAGATGCTTTGCTCGTAATCACTAGAAGCCACTTGATTATCTGTTCAGCGAGCAAAACAGCAAATTTCTATTACAGAAAAAAAAAGTAAGTTTTAATGAATCTCCAGCATCTAAAATCAGTGAGTTCTGCCCATCACCAGCATCTAAAATCAGAAGAGAACTCAACTCAGTCTCACACTAGACTACTCAAAAGTTAAAACAGTCCTCAAAAAGCAATAGATCTCGGTCTAAGCACAGCTAATTTCAAGTTTTTCAGTATTTCATTAAAAATGATTCGAGCCCTATAAATTGATGAGAGTAACATGATCACCATGATAATTACCAATCCATTTTTTTTTAATGTTTTCGTATCAAGTAAAAGCTCCCAGTTAATCTCATCCAAAATTATTGGTATTCTTAGTAGGAAAATCTCCTAGATAATCCAATGCCCTCAACAAAACAAACAGAAACGTCTTCAAAGTAATAAAACACGGTGCATGGTCTCCCTCTATGTAACCTGCACTCGGGTGCGGATGTGGACAGCTGGTATGAGTCTTAGAGTCGGACCTACCTATTCTCTAATTTAAGGACACGGGGATTCGACAAAAAGTGGTCTAAAACTTAAGGCACATAAGCTTATATACCTATATGTTTTTTTCATTTTTCATTTCTTATTCTACACTAGAAAGTTCTTGCTATTTTTTTCCTATAGTCTCTTACGTTTTGAATCTTTTTATACAAAGAGCTATACAAATGGAGTATCCATATCTTTTCTAAATGTCAGACTCGTTTCAAGTCTCCGACACGGGTACTTTGGGTTAAAGTGAAGGGTCCGGGTCACATTGGTCTCTCTTAATTGGTACCAAAAATATAACCAACATTACCAGAAGGCAGCATGGACCAACTACTCCACCAAAACCATAAACACCTTATCAAATGAATGACTAATAAATTTAGGGAAAAATAAACAAACAAACACACAAACAAACAAACATATATACAAACAAATAAATCCAAAGTAGGCAGGAAAAGGAAGAATTTATATATATATATATATATATCATGAAAAGTGACAAAAGTTTTACGTTGGTTATCAACCTATCTCAACCCCCTCCATTTTTAAAGAATGGAAAATGAGCTTGGACTCCTCTCCCCACTTTTCGGGTATGAAAAGTGAGTTTGAGATCTCACTTACCCAAACTCATTTTTTAGTATAAAAAAATTGGCGTTAGAGTTCTCCTCATTTATCCGGACTTAAGACCGACTACGTAGCGCACATAACGTACAACAAACGTGGAGTTATATACATACATACATACATACACACACACATATATATATATATATATATATTAAATGGCAAGGTAAGGTAACTGCTGTGACTCTAATCTTGAGGAACATACCAGCCTTTCAAAAAAGAGGAGCAGCCATCATGATCATGGTGCCCTTGGTACTGCTGCGGGGGCGGGGGCGGCGGCGGTGGCGGGTACCCATCATTGAAGTAGCCCTGGTACCCCGGAGGAGGGTATGGAGCATACCCCTGCTGACTCCCCGGCGGCGGGTACCCTCCGGGATACCCTGGTGGTGGCTGCTGCTGGTGGTGGTGGTGGTGATGGTGATGGTGCTGTGGGTGTCCTTCATATGATGGTGGTGGGTACTGTTGCCCTATTATTATTATATCAAAATTATAAACCCCCCAAAATATCACAAATCTAAACCACAACAGAAAAGCGCCAAAACAGATCACAACACCAACAACAATAACAACAACATAGCTTCAGTCTCAAATTAACTGGGATCGCCGGCAAAACCAGATCCAATACTGAAATCTGAAAAATGAAAAATAATAGAGAGAGAATTGATTAATCCAAGGGTGAGGATTTACCTGGTGGAGGGTAGGGATCTTGGGGAACGTTTTGATAACTCATCTTGTGCAGGTGGTGGTGGTGGTGATGGCAGATGGCTCAAAACCTAGCTTCTAAGATTTTTTATTTTTTTTGGCGTGAAAATTGTGATCGCCCTATTTAAAGGGTTTTCAATTATTTTTCAACCAAATCAACGGTGTAAAAAAATTAAGCAGTTGACTTGCCAAAGCTGGAGCGTTGGATTATAGTAACAACTTAACATGATCCCACAAACGCTAATAAGAAAGAGGGCCGCTAAGGGCACCCCACCATTTAATGAAGGCACCCAGTTAATGTGGGCACAAATTGATTTACCTTGGGCACCCGAAAATTAAACCCACAATACCGAAAATACCCCTCGTGCAAAAAACCCTTACACCCCACCACCACCACCACCACCACCACCACCACCACCACCGCCGCCACCACCACCACCACCACCACCACCTTCACCGAAGAGCGTGAGCACCCAACCACCCCCACCACCACCTTCACCAGGCAGAGCACCCCACCACCTTCACCGAACTGTTGTGCAAGAACCCATTTGGTTTGAATCGACCAGTGAGAGGAATCTCCAAAATCGTGTTTCCCGTGTCTCGCCTTGTGTTTCTCCTTCGGTTTACGGCTTTTTTACAGTTCGTAGGGTCGTGGTGTGAGCCGATTTCGTCTCAAAGTTAGGGTTCGGTTGAATAGTTAAAGAAATGGGAATTCGCGGTTCTCGGCCACACAGGCCAGAGACCGTGCTAACTGTCTCGGCCTCGCATGGCCGAGACAGAAGCTACATTTTGGGAACTCGAAGTCTCGCCCACAAAGGCGGAAGAGTTCACGGTGTCTCGATTACGCATGGCCGAGAGTACTCTAGTTCTCTCGGCGAGACATGACGAGAGCTACAATTAGTGGTAGGTAATGTGGTGTCGGTGGCGTACAACCGAGAATGTGCTCATACTCTCGGTTGTACACTTTCGGCGTACCATACCGTGACCTAAGTACACCTCTCGGTCCTTTGGGACCGAGACATCACCATACATCTCGGTCTGCGAGGCCGATACAATCGCGCACATCGACGAAACTTCGGATAACCGCTTAAAAAAAAAAACACAATAAATTTGCAAAATTACCTCAACTTCGACCTCTCTTGCACCGTAGCAGTACAATCCTCCATTATATAGTGGAAACAAGTTCGGATTTGAGCAAATTACTAAACCCTACGTTGACAAACAAATCATCATTTTCACTGTTTTCCACAACTAAACAGTTCTAATAAACTATCATATGGTTGTCAAACATTGTTAACTCATTTGTCGGATGATGTCAATCCGCAAGAATCGATAAAAAGCCGACAAACGCAGTGTGGATTTGTGGTTCAACCTTGTGGTGGGGTGCCTTTTTTTCTTTGTCAAAATGATTTGTGAGGTTTGAATCACTATATATACAAGGGCAAAATAGTCTTTTCCACTTTTGCTGAAATTTTTACAAAAACTTTGGGTGCCTTCATTAAATGGTGGGGTGCCCTTAGCGGCCCTCATAAGAAACTGCCAACCTAATCCAAGCTGTGGAACCAGATAATAAATAAAATCTTCTTTTTTTTTATTTTTTTTTTATTTTGGTTTACTTCTTATACTAGAGGAGCAACAATGCAAACCTTTTTTTTCAGTGGTGAGAACAACGTCGAAGACCGACCTCGAGATAGTTAAAGGCATCTTTAAATGATGGATTATTTTGTGGGCGTGATTGTCAGCATTAATGACATCATCTCTTCTTCTTGCTTATCTAAATATCTAGGTAGGTTTTTTGTGCCTTTCAAAGTTTGTTGCCCCTTGCATAGAGTTGTTACCCTTTCTTACGAAGGTTATTGTCTTCCTTTGTAGAGTTTTTGTCCTCCTAGTAGATGATGTTGTTTCAGAGTATTGTTGCACCCTTTTGAGCGCGAGCAACATTAATGCAACAAATTTGACTATAACTACATATAGTAGTACAGTAGTACTCCATGCTCTCAATAAATAGAGAGAATTTTTTGATACATGCATCTGCATAAAGTTGTTACCCTTTCTTATGAAGGTTATTGTCTTCCTTTGTAGGGTTTTTGTCCTCTTAGTGGAGGATATTGTTTCGTTCTTGAGTGTAATAAAGTATTGTTTTACACTTTTAGGGGTGAGCAACATGCACTTGTTTTAATAAATAGAGAGGACTTTTTGATACATGCACTTGTTTTAATACACTCTAAATAATATTGGCTGATTAATTAAGGGAGATATGTTAAATGGATATATTTTTTGTATTAATTATGTATATCTAGACGCTCATTTGATTAGTCCCATTAGCCTTAGAATTGTGAAAAAAGACCATCAACAGTTATGTTTACCTATCGTGGGAAATCAAATTCAAGACTATGCCCCTTAACCTATAGAGTCATGTATTTGCCCTTACCACTAGATCAACCCGGTTGGGCTAATAAAGAGATCCTTTTGATGCACTTGTTTTAATTCGCTATAAAAATATGGACTATGCATAAAAAATAAATAAGCTATAAATATATTTATATAAAAGAACATCTACTCGCACGAAAATGTAATTGTCATATTGATGAAGTAGTTTGACAATTTGGAACTATTACAAGAAAAGACAAATCAAAACTTCCAACAATCAAAGAAAAGAAACAAAAATATTTGTTATATTTTCTCACGTGTTAATTGTCAACTGCACCGATTAAATCACATTTGAGTATTCAAAGAGATAACCTTCTACTCATTTTTTTTTTTTCTATCCACAAGATTTAAATTTAAGATCACGTTTAAGAGGAAAAGAGTCTCTTGTCAATCCGACTACAGGTGGTTAAATTAATTCTCCAACTAGACCTGGAGATCCACAAACTTTTAGAAAACAATAAAGTCACGTGATCTAAACACGTGACAGAGCCAATCAGAACCCTCCAAGTCCAATACGCGGCACACAACCATTGGCCCATGAAAGCCACGCCTACGTACACACCCACGTGTCCCTGAAAAAACAACGCGTCGTCAACGCGGGAGTCTTGAATCTTGATCACCTTCCGCGCCACCGCCACGTCTGATCCTCTGTATCGCGGTGGCATCTAAACCTACAAATTAGAGACTTTCCTTTCCTTTCTCTGTAAGCAAGTTGGTTCCTCTTATCTCCTACAAATAGTCTTTAACTACTCTATTGAAGAGAATCATTTTTTCACACTGTTTTTGGCAACAATGGACATCAAAATCGAAGAATCTAAACCCCATCAACAGCCATCAAATTCATCATCATCATCATCATCATCATCAACATCGACATCATCTAATCAGAGTGAGGCAAACATGGAGAAATGGGGCACCCACGTGATGGGGTACCCTTCACAGCCATCCTCTCACCCAAACAACCAAAAGGCAGCGTTTTGGACGGCCCAGTCAGATCCGCAACTCCACCACCACCCCTACGTCCAGTACTCTCCCGTAGACAGGCCACCCTCCACCAACCCTCTCGACTCATGCGTCCACGCCTTCAACACTTGGAGCCACAAAGCCGAGTCCCTCGCTCGCAATCTATGGCAGAACCGTAAGCCCATCATACCCATCTATACTTCTATACCCACGCACACATACACACACATACATACATGTTCTTTTTATTAACACAAGCATGAATTTTCAGACACAGTTTAATTAGTTTTATGGGCTTTGAAATTGCGAAAAGAGATCACGAGTGTCCTTATATTTGATTGTTACAGAGAATTGACATGAATATCCAGACCCTGGCTCTAAGATTATGGCCTAAAGAGACCCCAATGGCCTGATGTTTGGTGGTGGAAAATTGACATGAATCTAGTGGTAGTCCTAGTCTTATGGGCGGCCTTGAAATTGCATAAAGAGATCATTTGTTGCTTAATGTTTGGTTGTAATGGGGAATTGAATTCTAGCGTCATTACCATTAGGTCAATCCAACAACAACAACATATTCTTAGTGCCAAATTAACCGTGGTCAGCTACATTGATCAAACTTTTTCATTGTGATCGATTAAGTGCAATTGATGGGGAGCTTTTTAAACCATTCAAATCCTTCATAATTAAAGCATCTATGTTAATTTTGGTTTGCCTTTATCTCGTCGAAATTCTACAGTTTTTAATTGGGTCATTTGTAAGTTATCTTGTAATTGTCCTCCTCTAATCTTTATATCAATTGGTGCTACTCATTTTATATTTTTCATTCTATCTTGACGAGTTTATCGCACATTCACTTACGCATCTTGATTTTTGCTATTTGATTTTTGCTATGTTAATTTTATGTAATTGTTGTTATTTTACCGTTCAACCCATTAGGACAATCCGGCGGGTTAATATATATAGATACATAAATGATACATAGACGGAAATTTTTGTTTGAGGGGTCGTTTGGTAGATGTTAATTGATGGGTTTTTTTTTCAATTTATTCAATTTGCAGTGAAGACTGGGCCGTCGGTGTCAGAGGCGGCGTGGGGGAAGGTGGGTCTGACGGCTAAGGCGTGGAACAGTGGTGGGTTTGAAGCACTTTACAAGCAGACTTTTGGGATTCAAGACCCAAACGAGAGGTTGAAGAAGAGCTTCGCTTGTTATCTCTCTACTTCTACTGGACCAGTTGCAGGGACTCTTTACTTGTCAAATGTTCATGTGGCCTTTTGTAGTGATCGCCCACTATGCTTCACTGTGCCTTCTGGTCAGCAGTCTTGGAGCTATTACAAGGTGAGAGCTTATCCCCCCCTAATGTCTGCAGTGCTTTCGAAAAGAGCCTTAATACTTTAGCTAGCAATGGTTTAAGAATTCAATTAGCAATTGCCCTATTTTTCTTAACCTCTAGTTTAGTGGTAGGGGCGACTCTTAACTTAGTATGGTCAGTCAGGCCTTAATTAAGAAGGGTTGATGGGTTGAGGAGGTAATTAAAAGAATAATAAATCTACTTGAACTCATGAGTCTGGACTCATAAGAAAATTTTTCAAATTTTTGTAAATATTTAAGGGGTATAATATAAATTTTACAAGTGATTATGGTTATTTCATTAATTGCTCGATGATGTATTTGAAATTAAAAAAAGTTTTGATTCCGGGCTCACGACTCCAAATAATACTACCCTTAAAAGAATGCATATGAAGTTATTTTTCTAACACGCTGACCAATGCAGATACGAATTCAAAACTCGCCCCCATCCATTCTCCCTCTAATTTCTTTTTCAATTTTTTTGGAGGGGGCAAGTAAGTGATTCCGAGGGATTAGTCGAGTTCACTGTCAGTATGATGACAACGGCGGTGACTCAGATAGACTCGTTATAAAAATAAATAAATACTATACTACAGAGAGCTGATTTTTCGATCTGTTTTGTTGATGTTTGGTATGTTTGAAGACTAATTGAGGGTGTGATTGTTGTGCAGGTTATGATACCATTGGCGAAGATCAGTGGAGTAAACCCGGTGAGCATGACAGAGAACCCATCGGAGAGGTACATACAGATTGTGACAGTGGACGGCCATGATTTCTGGTTCATGGGTTTTGTGAATTATGATAAAGCAAGCAAGCATCTCTCCGAGAGCTTGTCGGAGTTTGTGGCTTATCAGATTGCAACACAGCCATGATCACTAGTCTTTTGGGCTTTACTACTTAACAGTTATAGATTTGTTTAATTTTTTGATATGAATCTTTTAGTGTTCTCTGCTCATCTATGTTTGTTCCCTTTTCATGGTTTGTTTTATACAGAAGAATAAATTTTCATTACTGCTTCTTTTCTTCTTTTTCTTCTCCTGGTTTATTAGGTTTTTTTTTATTGCTCAGATGTATGCCCCTCCGTATTTTGGTTTCACTAATTTCATTAAAGTTAGTCCGGCCCTCCAATCCTCTAATCAAACTTATGATCTCTGCTTAGTTAGTATATATATTTTTTTATCACCCAGGGTGTCTGAATTTTAAGCTGTCTTATTTTAATTTAATTAATTTCATCGGAGTTAGTCTGACACTGTAATATCGTAATCAAACTTATGATTTTTGTCTTAATCAAAGTTGATTTGACCTTGGAACTCATCAAAATGTCAAAAGTAATCACAATCTGGTGATAGGTTTCAGAGAATTAAGGGAAAATTCTAGAATTACTTAGAATTGTTGCTTGGAGAAACTAGTCTTGAAAATTTTATGAATGTATAGTCAACACGTCAATTCTACCATGTAAGAACTCGTTCAAAGTCCCAACATAAACCCTAGAATTTTCTTTGGACCAAGACAACCTAAGAACACTTGATCCAGAAATATGAACCTAAGATCAAATCAAACCAATATGGAGCCGATTTAGGAGAATTAGTGAATACTTGCGTCCAATTTCATCACACTTTCTAAGACTTCGATCAAACCAAACCAATTAGTGAATTTTCTTTACTTGGGCCGGTTTTCAAGCCCATCAGATACGTTTGGCCCATCAGAACCGGAGCCCGAAAGCAGGATTAAGATATCCACTTTAGATACCGACTTTGACATCTAGGTGTCCGGCACCTTCGATACATCTTGAAATACATGTTTGATGTGTATCAAATGAAGTCGGTGTTACCCAAATTTTTTTCTAAATTATATATAATTTTTTACAAACGAATCGATAATTAAATAATTTGATATGCGGTTATGGCGCAAGATCAATTTGGGGTTTGAGCCTCATTGGAGACAACTTTCGCGTTGACATATAAGTTGATTTGCGTAAGAAAAAATCAAATTATTAGTTCTTTACCTTTCGATTTCAACATGTTTCTTGCGAAGCCTATGAGTCTTTCGATGATGACCGACTAAATACAATTCAAAAAATACTACTTAACTATGCAATAATTAACGGAACAACGTAGTACGTACAAGGCGCTTTAGTCTTGTCAAATGTGTGTCAAATGATGTTATAATTTGATTCCAGAGTCCTTGCAAAGAAGTCCATATTTAATTTTATACCAAAAAAAAAAAGTCCATATTTTTTCTTGGTAATAAATTTGACAATCATCAATTAGTACTTGACATAATACATTTCAACATCAAATCGTCTTGGTTAATTAGGATACATATTTGTTAATTAGTGTTAAGGAAATTATAGAAACGGGCGTCAAATTGGTTGACGATTTGCAAGCGGACGCGTGACAAGCGTGCAGACGGAGGTGATAGACGAGTGCATATATCAATCGCGTGACACGTGGTGGTGTCGGGAAGAGTGACAGACGAGAAACAACGTTCACAAAGAAAACAGTGTTGTGTCACACATAATCAAAGGACATATTGAAAACGAAAACCCACGATTAGAGCTCTGAAAAATACAACCCAAAGCAAGAGCAACAACAAGAGATCGAACGAGACACAACGAATTGGTCGTCAACTAGAGAGTCGACTGACCTAATACTTAAACTACGAAATATAACAACTACTATAATTGTCACGGCCCAAATCTCTAACCCTGATTTATATCTCTTAATCAGGATCACCGACCTTGGATGTGGGACTCGCACCGTAATACGTAGTTAAGTCCTGCGTGCTATATGATTAGGGCTTAATTACGGGATTAGGCCGGACGGTGCCCTAGATTAGAAGATGGGCCGTCACAATAATTTCTTTAACAATTAAAATACATATTTGTTACTAATTAATCAAAACACAATTTTATTTTTCTCAAAAAAACACAAGTATGTTAATTTAATTAGGGGGAGTTGTTTTGGTACACAGAGGCTGTTGGTTGATCAGAAGGTACCACGTACCTTTCTTTTTGATCCTCACAAATGAAAGTCACTGTGGCCTGTGCCCCAGCCAGCTGACCTCTGCAACCCCTACTGAGAATCGAATATTTGTCTTTACTTTGACCAACCCTACATTACTACATTTATTAACAACAACACCCACAAATTAAGTCAAATATAATCACAAAGGCCTTGTAAATAATACTACGTAGTACGTACTATACATATATACTTATATGTATATACCTTTATTTATGTATTTCTATCGACCCATCGTTCTCTTTGTGCTATAGTCTACCTATATACATGTTGTTTGTCTGTTGAGATTCTCTTTTTTTAATCTGCCAAAGAGGAAGAAGGCTCAGATATTCCTTTCGGACCACCAGTTGTTGTCCTTACGTGCTAGCTTTTTGTGTGTGTTTGTGTGTGAAAGTAACGTATTGGAATCTTATTGAGAGTTGAACCCCAACTAATTAACACATCAATCCATCTAATTAACCTCCTCTACTCATCCTTAATTCACCACCACTATATATGTACCTAGCTACCCCAACTGATATCAACTGACATCAGAGATAAGTTCATACATCATCATGCATACACATGGTTAAATATATAGCTAACCGTATATATGTACTAGTATTGCATGCCATATATGTATTTTTATTAATTAGTGGCGTAGCCAGAAAATCAAGTCATTATGGATGATCAATGTTAAGGTCTTGAGGGGCGAAAATCGTATAAAGGTGAGGTCACAAGGGCAGAGCTAGGATTTCAACACTCATGAGTTATGGGCAACTTAGACAATACTTAGTGGGCTAGGTCTGGGACCTAAGTTTTCGTATGCCATGCCAACGGCAGAAACGTTTATTTGCATTTGGGAGCAAGCACATTAAGGAAGAAAAAATTTAAATAATCTTGGGTATCTAGACACTTTGTTTAATTAGTCTTTCGGGGTACGTTTGGTTATCGTGGGGAAATCGAACTGAGGCCATGTACCTAACCCACACAACCTCGTCCTCGCCCTTACCACTAGGCCACACCCGTCGGAGTTCATTAAGGAAAATTAATACAGATTGATCGATGTGCATGCACTTCATATATATATATAAATTTCACCACTTTGGTCTCCTAATTATAAGATAAGTTTAGCATATATAGTACATGTATGTGTGCGCCCATATATTGTGCTAATAGATTCTCTATGTAGAAAACTCCTCCCACAAGTTTCTAAATTCTTCGAAACCAGCACATGCAGTGCTGAATTTTATAAATATAGTTTATACTTTCTCGTTGAACATACATCCTTTTATGTTTTCACTTTTCATCAACAAAAATAAACAAACTAATTAATATGCATCTTATGCTTATTAGAACAGTTTAATTTGTGTACACATACATTAATATTACTTCTACAATCTAGCTGCTAGGTGGAGAATTTATTTATCATGGTCTAGTACAATCTATCTGTACTAAATTATTAATCAAGCTATATTAATTAATTAGCGATTGCCTATAATGCCTTGGTTGTGCAAGGTCGTACAATAACAGTATATTTGTGTTTCTTAGCATCATTAATCACGCAATGTCTATAGACTATAGTTTAATAATCAATGAAATAAGTTGCTTTGAACAAAGACATTGAAGAGCTAAAAAAGCTTCTGCAACAAAACAGTTGTTTTGTTTCAAATGTAGAACAAAAATTTAAATAACATCATATATAGATGGAGACTGATGAACATTATTTATATACAGAGAGAATCATAGCCACACGTCTCGGTCACAACGAATTATATTCTTTTCTTTCTTTCTTTCTTTCTTTCTTTTATTGACCCTGCAAAGCTCCCATCAACACCTCCAATGGAACCAAAAAAAATGGATAAAAATCAAAACAAAAGTCTAGACAAAGAAAAAGTCATGAAAAATTCGAGTTTCTAATCTTCCCATTTCACCAAATCAAGATTTCAAATTGAAATCAATCAAAACTCATCTAGAAAGCGACGAACAACCCGAAAAAAAAATCAAAAAAGTGATGATGAAGAACCAATTAATCAATGTCTTATGAGTAGTTATTATGATCATGTAGACTTGTGGTCCGACCCATCAAAGTGGAGAAGAAATGCATTACATTTTGGGCACTCTTCGACCCTTTTAGGGAGCATGAAGTACATAATACAACTCTTGCAACCAGCAACAACTAGTACTTGATCTTCCCCCTTTGTTGTAGTTTTGTAATTCAAATCCGAAGGAGACGAAGCCGACGAAGAGCCTTCGCTGTCGTAAGAGCCATCTTCTTCATCGGAGAAGTAGTATTGATTGTTGCTGTCCCTCTCAAACCTCACTGAATGACACTTTCTTGGGTCATCTTTGGTTCTGCTCCCATTCCTCCAGTTCACATAATAAATCTCACCAGTCTAGACCAACAAAAAAAGAAAAAAAAAAGAAAAAAAACCATCAAAACATGACCAAATCAAACCAAATAAAAGCCACCCATCAATCCAAACACCCAAACAAAAAATACCCATCACTCAAAATGATGATTCAATCATACCCTTTTGGGTTTTTTGGATTTCAACCCAAAAATCATCCAAAATTCCTTGAAGGGTCACAAGGGTTTGTAACTTTGTATTTTGTAACTTTGCAGATATTGCACTAATGAATGAAAGACAAAAAAGGGGTGCTCAATAAATATGCACAAAAGTTTTTTTTTTTTTGCATTTATTGTTACATTGATGACACAAATTAAAAGAAGGTTTTGGTTTCTTTGCACTAAATCGAGCCCAACGAAAGAAAGAGAGTCTGTATCCACGTCGCCGACCCCAACTAATTTGTTACATACCTTTAAATCGAGACACTGTTCCCAGTGATAGGGGAGAGCGGATTCTGAGTTGAGTTCCAAAGTACTGTTATTGTCATCCGAAGAGGTCATTGATGAGTTGAGATTTTGATGAGGAGAGTCATCAGAACTCGCAGAGCGACCGAACCCACCATTGTTTTCATTTGATGAGCCGTTGAGGGAGCAGTTTTGGAGAGATCTCTCTAGTGATGCAGTCATGGTGGCCATGTTTGGGGCCGTCATTGAAGAGCAATGAAAACAAAATCTCACAAACACAAAAAAAAAAAAGAGAGAGAGAGAGAAGAATAAAAATGAGTGTTGGTATTAAAGAGAGAACTCTAAAAAGAAAGAAAGTAAATCAAATCAAATCCGTGTATTGTGGGGGGCATTAAGTGTGGTTTTTTTTTTTTTTTTTGAAGGAATAAAGGGGAAAGGTGGAGGGTAGAAGAGTAAAAAAAGAGTTGTGGCGATGGTGGTGGAAGAGGAGAAGCAGTGACGATCATCAGATAGAGAGATCCGGTAAAAACGCGGTTTCCAAAAAAAATGCCGGAGGACCATGGCCTATTTTTAACACTGCACTTCACAAATACTATGGCCTTGTATTGTTGGAGGTGAAGTTAACTCTCGAGATATAATTTGAAGGGGAGTTGTTAGTTATATTTGGTTTACATCAAAAGTGTGAGATTATATTACGACTTACATCACAAAACTGTCCCCTCATAAATCCTCACTTTTTATTGCCCACATTCATTTCTCGTATTAATATAAATGTTTTATTTTTTTCAACCCTAAACGTATTTTATTCTTTTTAGGAGAACTCGAATGCTTGTTATTAATTCATAATATAAAGATTAAATAAATAATTCATAAAAGAAAAAAAATTTATAAAAAAATATTTTTCTAGTAAGAGAAATATTTTTAAAAATAATCATTAGTTGTATTTTATTATGTTTATTATTAATAATTATTAAAACATTATTTCAAGAAATTTGTAATAATATTTATAATTATTTAAAGTTTTTAATATTTTGTAAATAATTTATATGTTTGTTATTTACTTCAAATTTTTTTATTTATGAGTAATTAAATAAATAGTAGTATATGTGGTGAAAATAATAATGCATTTTTTTGTCTTAAAAATATATTTGAAGGATATTTATGTCAATTATCATATTTTACTTGTTTTTTAAAATTAGCATCTTATATGTAAGTTCAAAGTTGAACCAAACGTGAAAAATGAGATTACACAGTGAGTTAACTCCATGAAGTTATCTCTGCTCACACTATAAGTTGGCAAAAACGAACCAAAGCGAGACCTATACTCACATACAAACAACATGAAAGTATTGTTTTTTTTTATTTTATTTTTATAAACCACTCAGGATCGAAACTCGTCATATAGGCTCATTGTTGGTTTTTCTATTCACATAATTCGAACACAGATAACCAAGGTTAGAGTGTTGTGAAATATGTAGTAAATGCTAGACCTTTAGTTAATATAGTTCGAGTCAATCATCGATTTTAAGTGGTATAAAATAATCTCGGTACGATCATGGTAGTTCATTGAGCCCACTTGGCTCCTAGGGGCTAGATGCATGGGTTCATTGTGACAATATGACTTTACTATGACTAATTAGGTTTCTCCGCTAAACATCAATAAATTTAGAATTGCTCATTGTGAACTTGTAATTAGGATCATGGCCTATTTTTAACACTTGCACATCCCAAAATACTATACTCATATACAAACACACAAGAAAGTATTGCTTCTTCTTCTTTTTTTCGGTCTAAACCACCAATATTTTGATTCGTCATATATGACCATTGTTGGTTTTCTCATTCACATAATTCGAACACATATAACCAAAGTTAGCATCTCGTGGATTACATAAGAAATACTAGACCTTTAGTTAATGTTTAGTTCGAGTCTATCATCAATTTTAATTCGTATAGAATAATCTGGATTCACTATAGATCGTGATAGTTCATAGAGCCCACTTGGCTCGCATAGGCTATATAGGTTCATTGTGATGATACTTGTCTATTATGACCAATTAAGTTTGTCCACTTAACGTCAATAAATTTAAAATCGCTCCTTATGAATTTATAATTCGGACAAAATGTCTCTTAAGGAGGCGAGGTTGTTTCTCGCGAGATTTTAATTTAAAAAAAAAACAAATAACAAAAACAAATAACAAGCACAACAACGCCAAGGCGTTAATCCGAATAAGCTGGAGTTGCTTCTCGTGAGCTTGTAATCGAATTAGAGTTTGTACAAACTAAGAGATTCTTTGAAAAAAATAGGAAGAAAAAGGAACAAATACATACATTATTTATTAATTAATTAAAAAGCTTTTTTTGGTAGAAACAACGCCAAAATGGCCATTAACAAGCTTTTGAAACACAATCTATCTATTTGTTTTCTATAAGCACATATATTAATTGCTGTTCCAGTTGTCTTAATTTAATTATGAAAACATTAATTGAAATGAGTTAAATTAAGAACTTCTATATGATTAAATTAAAAGCTAGCTAGTAATAGTTAGGTATATATTAGTCAAGTTCCTAATGATTTAAGGTTGGTGGGGTAGTTAAGCAAACAAATTAATTAATTTTTATGATCTAAAAATAAAAATATTAATTAAGTAATGAAGAAAAGTTTTGAAAGAAAAGTAAAGTTTGTCTTTTTAATGGAAAAAGGCAATCATCTCTTTGTAAGTCCTCATAAAAGTAGGTGAAGTCAATGGGATTTTTATAGAACAGTAATTATTAAATGTTTCTTATTGTGACATTGTAAAAAAAAAGATACATGTGACTAGACAATTTTTCATTTTTTTTTTTTTTTAATTTCTTATCTCGATCGTTTGATTCTATCTTATTCAAAATCAATTGACTTGTGTCCACTCATATGCCACGCTAACTCATATTATATGTCGAATGTGAAATTATATACTCCATCAATCTCCTTATTTTATTTGCAATATGTCACTGATTAAATTAACATGCAACAGACGACAAAGATAAAAAATGTAGGAGAGTATATATTGCAGTTAAGAGGGAAAGCCAAGAAGAATGAAGTCTCATAGATCGTGTGCATCTATAGGAGACAAAATAGGGTTTCACAAGTGTAGAAGACGAAGAGAAGGCAACATGAAGTGAGAGATGGGGTCTCATTAATTTTTTCTTTTCATAAAGAAAGAAACGACTTTGCTGCTAATAGGTTTCGATCTTTTACTTCTAAATTTCATACTAAATCATTGAGCGACTCAATTGTCTCATTAATTTGTATGTACACTTCGAATCATGTGTTTTGTATAATTCGAGCTCATCCATCAACATAGAAGTGGACTTGTTTGTGGTTGGACTTTTTGGATCTACCAATCAACAGCGGCGGAGCCATGTACAAGGTGTTGCCTTAGGCTGTAGCCCAGGGGTCTTGAAGACCGTTGAAGACAAGTCATTCATATCAATGAATATTTCTCTATCGAAATTGTCTCTACCCTTTTGCATGTTGTCACATAGTTGTTCTAAAAATTGAGTGCTTCTTTCAAGGTCTTTGTGCTTCCATATATATATATATATATATATAATATGAATAATCAATCATCATCAACCCATGTTTTAGTCATGGCCTAGCTCAGGGGAAAATAAAATCCTGACTCCATCCCACCATTCGATGATCTTTTTGGAGATTACTTATCACATTGATTGTTTAAGTGGAACTCCACATATAACAATAGTCTCTCCTTAATTACTTTCTCAACACTTGAATTGAGCCTTATACACGTTAATCTAACGTATTTAAAATAGCTAGCCTAACAATCCATTAAAAACTCAAATGATGAGAAAAAGATTGAAAGAGTTGACTAAAACAAATAATGAAGCTAGACTCATGCATGTTGGAAGACAAGTGGCCTTCAATTAAAGTTTTAGAATTTTAGACTCCAAAATAATACAAACTCAAACTTATCAAATTAAAAACAAGTCACGCCTAACAATATATAACTTCCAAATAAATCGACCAAAGTTTTATTTTCATTTTAATTTCTTCTCCTTGAGTAATTGAAAATTATGAAACTTTTTTTACAATAGGAGATTAATGCATAGTATTATAAAACTAATATTGATTGTTGTAAGAAAAAATGTATTATATAGTTTGGTTGTATTTCTTGATATTTATTTCGCTGTCACTATAGTCTATAATGGAATATGAGTATTAAAAAGTGGGAGTCTGACTCTGACACCACTCTCTCTTCTGCTCCTCATCTCTTTTTATGTTCCTCTCGCTTTTCCAAACATTCCCTCCCTGTCCCCGATGATCTCGTGCTCTTCATACCTGCCCACCTATCCAGCTCCATTAGATCCAAGGGGACGGGTAGAGCCACGTGTAAAGCTCTATGCAAAATCAAGGAAATACTACAATTTATAGTATACTGAATGCATGCATCTATATATCGAATGAGTATTGTCATCCAAAAATTTAAGTGAAGGAGACAAACTTATATAAATACAAGTCGATTGCAAGAAGAATGGATTAGAGTTGAAATTTATAAGAAGAATGTAACTTGCATTGCACTCAATTCTTTGTATTTACTCATGATTTCAAGTTCAACGTACTCAATCTATTAATGATAAGATAACCACTATTTATTATTAATAAATATATACATAATGTATAATTATATCTCTTGAAATAATAAATAAATAAATAACAAAAAAATAACTCAATTCTTTGTATTTACCCATGATTTTAAGTTCAACGTACTTAATATATTAATGATAAGATAACCACTATTAATTATTATTAATAAATGTATACATAATGTAAAATTATATCTCTTGAAATAATAAATAAATAAATAACAAAAAATAACAAAATAAAAAAATAGAAAAATAGAATGGCGATATGAAGTAACTTTTAAACCTTATTTCTCCTCTGACTTATATATATATATATATAGATAGATAGATATAGATATAAATATAGATATAATAAAAGGGAGGACCCCCTTATTAATTAGTTATCCCTTTAATTAGTTAATGGATGATTTAAGTCTATCCATTGTAAATCTTGATACAATATATTTAGTTAAACTTTATCATAGATTTCGACAGTTATTCGAGCATATCAACTGATCAAGGTTTAATTTATGAGCTCGTTGTGCTTAAGCTATTATATGCATCCAACTCTTCTTGTCATTCAACACGCTCACTCAACAATCTATAAAAAAAAAATAAAAAGAGCTTATTACTTATCAAAAAATACTTTTAATTTGTATAAAAAATAAAATAAAAAAAGAACACCTACTTTGAATTCATTACATTATAATTTATAAGTAACTAATGAAAATGGGTATTGATATTTGAACTCACGAGTCCGGATTCAAAAGTTTATTTAATTTCAAAGTCACTTTCAAGTAATTAATGAAACAAACACAATCACTTATAAAACTCATTTGATACCATTTAAATATTTGTGAAAATTTTAAAAATGCTCTTATAAATCTGGACTAATGAGTCGAAGTAGATTTATTGAATGAAAATAAAGCATATATAAGTTGGTTTACCAAGGTTTAACTTGGCTTAGTTTAGTGTGGGACGAGGTCGGTGGCGGTCTTCCCTATTCATTCCTTGCAAGTTTTAAAGAATAGAATTCCTAGCTATAGATTATTTTAATTCATGTTGTTTAATTTATGTTTATTTATAAATTCTAGGTGAACATCCTCATAGAAGTGGAGACTACTCATCCACGCACGCGTTTTTTATTCAAATTATTTTACTCGAATTCCTCTGACTACGTGGGGAAATTCATGTTCTTCGTCTTCAAGTGCTTTTTTTTTTTTTTTTTTTTTTTGTTCAAAATAAATAAAAAAATTGGGGAATCTAGTTAAAATACCGAGAAAAAACATTAATAATATAAGAAATAACGAGAATTTTTTTATAAAAAGAAATATAATAATATAAGAAATAACAATAAATAAGAAAATGGGGAATCTAGTCTTTAAGCTAAAAGTATTGTCAACTCGGACGGGGTGTGGCTTTGTATTAAAGGCGTGGATGGGGCAATGTGGGTTAAGCATACGACTTCAATTTCGATTCTCCACAACAGCCAAACGTCGGGCTACGGTGATCTCTTTCCGCAAATTCAAGGTCTACGGGACTAGTTGGACAAGAGTGTCCTGGATACCGTGACGACCCCTAACCTTACAAATTGGGCACCGCCCGACACTAGGCCTCCATTAACCCTCGAAAACCAGTTCGAAGTTAATAAAGGCATAGTCAACCTCGCAAACTACTATTTGATACCTAATAGTCCACACAACAAAGTAATATGCAACGAAATTTAAATGCGATGAAAATGCAATAACAAATAAATTAAACACACAAAGAGTTATGGGTGCAGAAGCTAGTATATGGAAACCCCGTACATCATATACAATGTACAAATCATAGTGATGAGGGGAAATACATATCTCTCAACCCAAATACCCATTTATAAAATAGTATACATGTGATATAGATACATCAAATAACCTACGTATGCAGCACATTAATGTTCTCGAACTCGGAGATTATGCTTGCAATTGTCACCAAAAGTGGAGACAATTCAAGTGAGTAAATCCATAAGAAGTTCAATAGTAATTGAGATTAAACAATAAATAAGTCTATAAATCATGCGGGAAAGGAAACGAAGCTGAAAAAATAATAAAACGCATAATAAACAGACTACAATGGTTAACGATAGAGACCAAGTGACTCGGAAGCAAATGATAAGCGCCTAAGTGGTCATGACACTCTAAACGTGGGCGCAAAGCCACTTAAAACATATAAGTGTCAAATACTAGTACAGCGAGACCAAGTTCGCTTCAACCGCAGCAAATCCGTTCTGCACTATCGGCTCACTTGAGCCGTAGCCCGAGAAAACATTCCAAAGGGAGCCAAAGTCACAACCAAATGCTCAATCGCAATGAAATCCTTGAAGTCCCGTGAGGACTGAGGAGCCACAATATATGACGGATGCTCACTCAGAGGATTCAATCTCGTATAGGAGCCACGAGCGTAACTCGGATGCTCAACCCACGAGTAAACAACGACTCAACTCGACCACTTAGACCCTAGGTCACACTCGGTAGGGAAGTAGAGTCTAACAATAGATATCATTTTCATCAAAATATGCAACGAAAGGAAAAGAATTACTGGTTTACTTACAATACAATCGCATACATTGCCATGTCAATTCGATGATTTGAATAGCTTAGTTGAGTCCGTCTTGCATATCTACAATGTATAGCAAAGTTGTTTTAGGGACCATTTGCTAAATAGAGACCTTGCGTAACTCAAATGGACAAGTTCGTCAATTAGTTCTTTTAATAACTCAAGTCATTATATAAAGGGCTTAAGATAATAAGGCAATCTTATATTAGTTCAAATCGATCAAAACGTGCTCAAAACTCGAAATAAACAAGTAAAACTTTAATTGAGTCATTTTATCAAACGTTTGATGTATATGTTCTACACACCAATTAAATTGATTCTTAATTTAGAAAACAACTTCAAGTTCGACAACAACTCATTTCGAAAGCAAATCGGACTTGAAGATGATTTGAACAAGCATGAAAATCTCTCATTAGAATGAGATTGAGTTCATTTATTGGATTCCAAACAAATTCAACAAAAAAGGGTAATGTTTTTCTCAAAAAGTTCAAGATTTATCAAAGAGGGTTTAAACAAAAAAAAATGCAACCGAATCTTGGCTCAAATCAAACAAAATAACCTACATTGAGTTAAAGAATCACAGAGAAACGAAAGGACTTTCTCAAAATGACTCGATGCACTTCAAAACACCTTTGATATCTTAAAATTACACTAAAGTTAATGAATCGAGTTTAAAACCATATTTATCTTCACTTGAAGACTTGAAGAAAAATTATGTAACACTCTTTGAGATATTTCCTAAAACCCTTCATGTGTATTAGCTAGCATTTTCATGAATTCAACTTAGTTTCAACCAAATAAATCTCCATTATCAACAGCATGACTTAAAACACCAACCAATCATATAGAATATATACTGTGAGCTTTCAATGTTTTTCAATCTTTAGTGAAAGGTTTGATTAGAGAGGGTTTGTAAGGGAAGTTGAACCTCTCTAGTTAATTAAGTAATTGCATGTTCTTGTGTTTTTGCTTACTTGATTTCATTTGTATATCAACCGCCCTTCCAACCAAGCAAAAACAAATGCTCGTCGAAGTAGTCGTGCTGCTGGTCGTCCTCCTCGGAGCCCAGACCTCTCATCAACAGCCACCTCTCTCTCTGCTCTCTCTCTCTCTCTCTCTCTCTCTCTCTCTCTCTCTCTCTCTCTGTTGTGTTGTGTTATAGCTAAGGTTTTTGTGTTGTGATGAATGAATTATGGCGAAAGGCTTATTTCATTTCCTTTTGTTTTATTTATTTTTATTTTTTTGGGGTAAATTATTTAATTGCCTATTTTACTTATAATTTGATTAAAAATTGGACCATAGACCCTTATTCAAATCAAGGTATAGTTAACTTAATTTAAATCAAGTTAATTTAGTTGTACATCACACTATTGGCACATCAATCACAAATTTTTTTTTTTTGTGACCATATCAACTAACAACAACTTTTTATCGAACCACTTATAACTCATGATTAATGATTAATTAATGATTTAAAAATATTGATTATTATGAATACTCATGGTTACTAAAAAAAAGAAACTAAAAGTAAATATTGTCTTTATACATTTCAAAAGTACAATCAAATTCAACAAAAAATTATAATATGTACATATATATACCAAAAATAAAAGATTCTTAAAAATAAAAATATAATGCCAAAAATTGAATGGTTCAAGTGCTACGAGCAATGGAGCTACGATTTGAAGTATCAATGGGCTAGATTAAGGGCAACCTAAGTATTACTCTAAAGATAGGGGTGGATTAGCCTAAATATAAATATTTTTTTTTCTATTGATCCCTATATATATATATATATATATATATATATATATATATAAGTGGAGTCACATGCAAGTTGCTCTAGGCTACATCTTAATCAACATTTTTGCTTTGGGTCTCAAGACATTATAGTAAACAAAAAAATCCCTTATCATGGATTAATTGTGCATGCAGTTGATGCGTGACAATACGTGGGAAATCAAAAAAAAAAAATACAAAATGTAATGTTGGTTGACAATGTAATTTTGTAAAGGAAATAAATCAACTTCGAGAATGTATATATTTCTTGTATGCTTGATCTCTAATTCAAGTACGAATATTGACTTGACCACATACAGTGACGAAATAAAAAAAGCTGTCACCAACTCTTCGAACGCGCTTTTCATTCAATCTTCATCAATCGATTCAATTCGAAATCCCTATTTGATCATCCAATCGATCGATCAGCCAATTCGATCAATTCCCAATGTCGAAGCAAGACGAACCAGCGATCGGGATCCCCTACGCGGCGAGCTATCAAGCACAGCAGCAGCAGCAGCAGCAGCACCAACAACAACAGGGGTTGTTCTATGTAGGGCAGACCCCCACCAAGAAGGGCTGATTCCGCCGAACGCGGTGTATGGCGACCCCAATGGGATGCCTCTTCGGCAGACCATGTTCAGGGACACTCCCGCGCCCTTCAATTGCGTCTACTGCGGTACCTCCTCCGTCACTCTTGTCAAGTAAGTTAGGGTTTTGATTGAAATGATGAGATTTTGATTTGAAGAGGTTTTTTTTTTGGGGTTTTGTGGTTGTTTGTGCGATTTGGTTCTGTTGATGATTTGGAAGCAGTTATGATGATGAATTGGAGCTGTGGATGTGAAAAAGATTGGATCTTGAGATTGCGTGGGTTAGTCGCACGGTCTCAGATTCAATTCCTGATAGTTCGATTGCACAAAAGTCTCGGATCTTGGAGTGTGGGGAGGTGGGTTTTTGGAGTTTCTGGAGAGGAATCTCTGGTGGTGATTGACATTGATGAGTTGATTTTGGTTGAGTTTGTACTGGGCAGTTTGTGTTTTTTGACTTTAGGAAGTTGAAGAGGCATGCGACAGGAGTTAGTGAAGTAGGGTATGGATTGATTGAGTGCCCTGCTGAATCTTTGTTTGATCATTGTTGTTGATGTGGGAATTTCTGGGGGTTATGAATTCTGTACGTCTGTGTATGATTAAAGGAGTAGTTGTCTTTTCGATGCTCTTTTGGATGAACTAACTTGATTTTAGACTTTGGAAATATATGAGATTGAAGTAATCAGTATCAAATTGTCAAGCAGTGTTCATATTGAATAACTGAATTAAGTACCAACCATTGTCGGGGTGTTGTGGTTCAGACCTATTAGTGGTTAGTTGGGCATCTATGAGGTCTCTAGTTTGAATCTCGTAATTGCTCGAGGCATATCTCTTGTAGGTTGGGGTGTGTCTTCCTTGGAATAGTCATGGGTAATCTTGAACGCCACATTACCAACTTGAATGAACACACTTTTTAGGCATCAAGTAGACAAGTACTCACCGGTACGCAAATAACTTAATTACCATGTACAAAGGAGTTTGTTCAATCCATATCATAATTGCCTGAGTGAACTGTGAATTGGGCCTGATGGCTTGCAATCTGAGATTTAAGTTAAAGTTTGTTACATTAATTGTTAGTCTTTCTAGACTTTCCCAGTAAGAAGTCGCTCGACATGCTCTTTATTAGTTTTGTCTAAAGCTCGCAACAGAGAGATAGGGCAAGTGACAAGAGCACATAAGACGGCAATTAGGCGTCACGATAACTAAGTTCAACTTTTCTTGCTTTCATTCTTGCATCATCTTTAACTTCCTCTTTAACTTTTGTTTTCTTTCCGTCAATAACAATGTCTTTTGCTTATATTACAGATTCTACAGTCATGACTTATGATATCGTGGTATTATATTGTTGAACTTTAAGCATGTTAGAGTTACAATGCTTTTTGCTTCCCATCAGGCATCGGCGCATCTACCATTGATGACTTAGCGACATATGGTCATTAGAGTAAATTATACTCAGCCTGTGATTGTGTGTCAAATTGTGCATTTCTAGGAGTTTTTATTCTTTGTTACCATGCATGCGCGGGAACTACATTCGGTGTTGTGCCGTTAGTATTTCGAGAGTTGCTCAAACTGGAATTTGTGCCATGTTATTTTTAAAGTTTAACATCATTAAAAGGACTTGCATTAAGGAAGTTCTGACCATCACAAAATCTAACGAATCGCTGAGGATGGTGATTTTTCATATATAAAAAGCATAGCACATCAATTTTGTAAAACTTTTCATCCGCGTTTCTTGATCTTTCAATCGAACTGTTTAGCTCTATTTTTTCTCTGCAACCATTACTTAAAAAGCAAATTCTACTTTCTAATGCTTGGGACAGATCAAAGCCAAGTCTTGCTGCTGTTGTTGGATGCATGATGCCATTCATGCTTGGCATATGCTTCCTTTGCCCTTCAATGGACTGCCTGTGGCATAAATATCACTACTGTCCAGGCTGCAAACAAAAGGTGAGAAGGCTTTTTTAATTGTCTATATGCCTTTCGTTCTTCCCCTTCTTTCCCAATTTCACTGTACTAACGCGGCAACCCCTTTTTTAACGTCGATGTTCAATAGGTTGCCGATTTTGAGAAATCAGACCCATGTCTTGTGATGGATCCTGTACAATGGTCTCAGCCAAGCTTTGCAGTTCCATATTGACCATATCTTCATTTAGCTAGAGTCATAGTGTGATATGGAATTCTTCTTATAATTCTTATGTATGAAAGGGAGTATTCATTGCTAAAGTTTGTTATTGTTATAGTAAGCTAGACAAGAAAGATGCAAAATATGCTTGCATTGTCACAGATATTATGTTTGTTTGTTTTTGAAGCCCCAGAAAATGTTTGTTGAACTCTAGAAAACCAATGACTTGTTTATTGTGCAAATGACTAGTGAAGTGAGTTTTCTAATGTCTTCTATAATTGCACAATTTGTTTCTGTGATGGCTTATGACTATGGTAATGTCTTTCATTACCATAGTCCAAAATGGTATGCGAATACTTAGTTAAAAAACTCGATTTTATAGAAATTGAAAAAGTCTAATCTACAAATGTTGACTTGACTAATGAAAGTCAATCTCAACTAATTTGAAACTTGAAAGCAAGTTTTTTTTTTTTTTTATTAGTTGTTTGTTTGTATGACTTATGACTAATGAAAGACTGAATAATTTGAGGGATATTATAGAAATATAAAAGTCTAATCTACAAACGTTGACTTGACTAATGAAAGTCAATCTCAACTAATTTAAAACTTGAAAGCAAGCGTTTTTCTTGATTAGTTGTTTGTTTGTACTGACTTATGAATAATGAAAGACAGAATAATTTGAGGTTGAGGTTTTGTTATTAGTAGTGCCAGTAGTCTTTATTACTAATTTTCAATGGATTCATGAAAAAAAAAAGAAAAATCAATGGGGCTTAATATATGCATTCAATATATTTGTGTTATGTAACTCAAACGGGTTGGTTCAACGGTAAGGATGAGCTTGAGATGATCGATTACTTGCTATGTCAAGATTTTTTAGACCACTAAGATACGCTTAGATTGATTGCACTAAGGCTTTGTGGAAATAATCAAGCTCGCCTGCATATCCATAGATATATATAAAAAAAAAAACTTGTGTTATGTTTGTTGAAACTAATAATACCAAACCATCCAAAAAGAACCAACAAATGCCACCAAACCCCATCATGTGAGTGAAAGAGATTGGTCATTGACTCCAACCAATCCGTTAGGAATTTTGAGGCATTGTTGTTGATGCCTTGTTTGATCCCTTTCATGAGGGTGTCAATTGGTGCTTACGATTGTGATGATGTGGTCACTTGACTCACTTGCAAAAAAAGCTTATAAATATACCCTACTAAAAAATTTAACTTAATAAAAACTAAAGAAATTTAACGAGATATGAATAGATCAAAATCAACTTGAAACGTATTAATTAAAAAAGATTTGAATGGTTTGAAAAGTTTACTATAAATTACACTAAATCGAACACGATAGAAGAGTTTGATCTAAGTAGTCTATCGAATGATCCCGTAAAAGAAAAAAGTTCACAATTTGAGTTTCAAATCATCATTATCATCATCCAACTTAAACTTAAATCACTTAAAAAGGATGATCAAAGATAATCATAAATTCAAAATATCCCGATTAAAAACAACTCAAAGTTTCCACATATTCATACACTATAGTCAGTTGATTGTGAGTTGCTTGTGCAAGGAAAGCACCTAAACATCCTAAACATGAAAACCCTACAGACTCCAAAAGATGAAGACAGCAAAAGAGAGTAGAAGTTGCTGAGAGCACATCAGTCTTCTTAGCGCCTCTTCTTGCTGGCTTTTGCTGCGCTCGACTTTGATGGCGAAGCAACCAGGTATACAAACAGACCCACAATGGAGACCACTGAAACTTGAGAGCCGTATCGCGCCAACAGCCTCTGCAGATATTAGATCAATACATAAGCGGGTTTTCCGCGAGTTTGATAAGCAGGAAACGAATCGCAGTAAAACAATGCCGCAAGGGCCTAAATGGAACTTGTGCAGTATAGCATGGGTCAAACCATTGTCTGCTCCAGCACTCACAACCTATGAGGTAACCTATGTGTAGTCCTCTAACAGAACTGATAGAATTACCCAAGAATTGCTGTTTTAGAAGTGCTTACTTGTATAACAAAAACAGCACAAGAAAAAAAAAATGTTCTCTCATCCAAGCAGATTCAAGCTCTGAATCAGAAAGTTTGAATGTTAGATTCTCACCTTAGCCTGAAATAACCGCCAGCGACAAGTTCAAATGGAGGGAGAACAAAAAAGATTCAGTTAGATCACAAGAAATATGTTTAACCAACAAATAAAAAAAATTGCACATCTCTAAACATACCCATTCAAATTTCTTTTCTGGGGTTCTTTCGGCGAGGATATCTAAGGGCAGTATTGGAGTGGAATAGGCCTCCTAATAAAATCATTGAAAATAGTTAAGATTAAAATTCCTCAGAAAAAGCAGAAAAGAGTAGAAGTTATATCTAATTTTAAAAACCTGCAACGCTGCCTTTGTAGGGACGCGGAACTTTATAATTGCAGGGGCACCTTGAAAGACCCCCTTTACACCAGACTCCAAGACAATAGAATGCGACACGACTGACCCTCTGCATTTTTTTCAATCAGTTTTAGTTAAGAACAGACAAAACTAAGATCGGGTAGAGTATTCAAAGGCGTAATGGTACTATTAACAGAATGGTGGAACTTACGCATCAAGCCTCTCCCAAGTCTTAGAAGTTGAACCACTAACCAAATTAAAGATTTCTGGGGTCCAACTATCATCTGTAAGACTTACATCATATGCAGTCCTGAAAGCAATCCAATATTCATAGGTGAGACTCACGCATAACTAAGAACCAAGAAGTAATGAAATAAGAAGAAAAAAAGTAACTTAAAATTAAGCAACCCAATCACGGAGCATTAAATCAATGCTCATAACCACAAGACCCAGATTAACGCACAGAATGTGATTTCACATTCAACTGAGTGAGACTCATTTCGTGAATAAGAATATCACCACTTGATTATTTATAAACTGACAATGCTTACATGCATCCATAACCAATAGCACATAGACAAGGTTATGGCAGCTAACAAACCATTAAAGCTTTCAATCGTTCAAGAGTTTAAATAACTTAAAAATTTGACAAAAGCGCATATTGATGCATAAAAAGCAAATATTTCACGTAATCAATACACACCATATATCGCAGTCTCTGTATGGCGGCAATTTCAGTGAAAATCAAGTCCAACGTTGCTTGCTAAGCTTATGAGTTATGACACCTATCTGTATTAGCACACAATGAAGGTGCATAAAGATATTGTAGAACAGTACAGTGAGTAAGAACGCCCGGGATCAAAACCATGGGTTACTTATTTTAAACAAAAACAAATTAAGCAAAACATCTCTACGGTATTCACTCGTATACATTGCTCTTAAAACCTGGTAAAATCAACAACAACATTAATAGTGAAAGCAACATGCAAACAGCCTCATGTCCCAAATTAAAAACTCATTTGTTGCCGCGATGAGGTCAACATTCACTCAAAGTAGGGAATCGTGGTGGATCAAACTTTTCCATTGTGCTCGATTAAGTGCAATTGATGGTGAGCTTTGCAAACCATTCAAATAGCCCTCCCTAATTAATGCATCCCATGTTAACTTTGAGCTTTTCAAATCATTCAAATCCCTCTTAATTAATGCATCCCATGTTAACTTTGGTTTGCCCCTACCTCGTCGAATTTCTACAATTTCTATTGAGTCAAGTTTTCTAGTTGGAGCATTTGTAGGCCGTCTTTGCAGGTGACCAAACCATCACAACCGCGCTTCCCTAATCTTTGTATCAATTGGTGCTACTCCTACTTGTCTTTGAATTTCTATATTTCTTATTCTATCTTTACAAGTTTTACCACACATCCACTTAAGCATCCTCATTTCTGCTACGTTTATTTTATGTAATTGTTGTTGCTTTACCGCCCAACATTCACTTCCATAGAGCATAGCTAGTCTAATTGCGGTCATATAAAATTTTCCTTTTAACTTAGTAGGAACATTTCGATCACAAATCACCCCTGTTGCACTCTGTCATTTCTTCCATCTAGCTTGAATTTTATGTGTGACATCGTTCTCAATGTTGCCATCATTTTGTATGATTGATCCTAGGTATCTAAAGTGGTTTACCTTAGGAACTTCTATTTCCCCTAATTTTACCACTCCGTCATCTCAATGTCTAGTGTTTCTAAACTCACAGTGCATGTATTCGGTTTTCGTCCTATTCAACTTAAAGCCTTTAGATTCTAATATATTCCTCCAAAGTTCTAATTTCCTATTAACTCCATCTTTAGTTTCATCCACTAAGACAATATCATGTGCAAATAGCATACACCATGGTATATCCTCTTGAATATGTCTAGTTAGTTCATCCATAACTAAAGTAAATAGATATGGGCTTAAAGCATATCCTTGATGTAGTCCTATCGTAATGGAAAATTCTTTTGTAGCTCCTCCAAATGTATTTATACTCGTTACTACTCCATCATATACATTGCTCTTAAAACATGGTAAAATCATCGCACAAGTACAGCCCCCGAAAAGGTTTGAGTTCTTCAATTAATAGTGAAAGCACCCATGCAAGCCTGCCAACAATGCGACTTCTTCATGTCAAAAGTGAAATCCAGTATACTTCAACTAAAAACTCATTTGTTGCCGTGATAAATCGATCACATCAGTTACATTCACTCATAGTAGGGAATCATGGTGCTTTGAACCAACAATGACGGAGAGACATTTATGAGAGCTATTTACACCATAAGTAGCACTTAAGGCATATGCCAGTGGTGCATAGCACATTGAAGTTGACCTCAGTATTGCATGACCACATCAATGGCCATCTCTAGAGCACTCAAAGCCTAAAGATCCCCGCGCATTCAATGATTCCTTTTTGAATGCAATAACTAGACTGACACTAAAAGCGAATTATACAACAACATAGCCTTAGTCTCAAATTAATTGGGGTCGGCTACATGGATCAAACTCATCCATTGTGCTCGATTAAGCCAATTGATGGTGAGCTTTCCAAACCATTCAAATCCTCCTAATTAATGCGACCCAAGTTAACTTTGGTCTACCCCTTCCTCGTTGAATTTCTTTAATTTTTATTGAGTCAAGTTTTCTAGAATATCCCATCTTGGAGGAACCCTATTTTGAGAAGAACTTGTCACAAATCTCCTCTCTAAGAAATTCCTTCTTAGTTAGTAGTTCTCACTTCTCTTAAGAGAAACACTTTTAACATGAATTATAACAAACCCAACACCTAAAATTCAATATCATTCTCACATGATTCAACAAAATACAAAAATTCCATCAAAGAACTCAAACAAGCAAGTTCAAGCATTGCAAGAATACAAGATCACAAAACCAAAAAAATAGCACAAAGAGACCCAATTGAGCCCTCAAAGTTATTCTCACAAAAGCACAGCAAATCAATCATTCGAATGCATGAAATCAAAGATTGTCCACTAACCATATAAAATCAACCAATCAACCAATCAGACCCTAAAAACCACTCGAATCGCACAATTTTTCGACCCAGAACCCAAATTTGATCCAAAGATTTCAGATTTATGAACAATTACCCGGATCCCTGATTGTAGACATCGATTGTGACGGAAACTCGCTCCGCCCCAGATTTCAGCCTAGTGAGGGAGACCTTCTTGTGAGCGACAATGAAGGGCGAGTCGGAGCTCGCGAAGGCCGTCGAAACGAAGAGCAGAACAGCCAGAGCAGCGATTAGGGTCTTCATTTTCGGATTCGACGACTTCGATTCTCGAATTTCAGAGCTGGAGAGCGAGCGAGAGAGAAGCTAGGGTTTGTGTTTGCGTTCCTAAATTTCAACCCCTTTTTTATCGACACACTTGGGTACACAATGTTGACTTTGTTGTTTAACTTGGGCTTTAGGCCCATTGAAGACATGGGCTGAAGCTAATGGGCCTAAAGCCCAGTTAAAATGAGGATGGGCCCAATGAGTTGCTTCAACAAATTCAACGTCACTTGATTCCTGAGGTTACAAATATTAACAAATAAATGGATAAAATGTACCAACATTTGGTTGGCGAAACTGGAAGTGAATTGTTGTTCCTTAACTAGTGACTCGAGTTCTTATTTTTGGGAGCTTTTCCCACCTATACGGTGCGCGACTCAGGACAGACTCGAAGAATAGTCAAATAGTCCAAATACCAAGTTGTCAAGACAAAAAATATGAATTAAATGCACTCATGGGGTCTAACGTGATGGCTTGGGCCTTGTGTTAGCCTTCATTAATCAGTGGTCTCGAGTTCGAGTTTTGGGTATATAGTCTATTTAAAACCATTAAAGGAGCTAGAGACCTTTGATGCTATTTAGTGGTACTATCGAGCTCGAGGCCAAATGATTAGTCGAGGCTTATTGGGCTTCAATCGGATACCAAATAGTTTGACAAAAAAAAGATGAACAACAACAATAAGGACACTTTCACAGAGCTCAATTTGAATGCAATTGATGACGTGCATTCAAAATTTTTCATGCAAAATAAATGAATGAAGAATGAATGAATGAATGAATAGATAATATTTTTTTGTTTTCAAAAGTAATTTCATTAATGAGAAATGAAAGATAGGTCCAGCATGAGAAATAAGAGTCTGTCAAACTAGCCAAGGAGACTGCCTACAAGTAACAAAAGGATTCTTAATTAGACAAGCAATAATCCCCTTTTCGATGATATATAGGCAAGTCATCCTTGGCTACCAAACAGACTATTATTTTCATGGAGGACCTTCTTTCCCATGCACATGTTCAAACCATTTTGATAGTTGAGACTTGCTTCGACTAGCTATCGAGCGACGACTCCTATTTATAGAGCAGAAATTTCCTTTACGTCGATGAAGAACATGCATCAACTTATCAATCTTCGTGTAGAGTCTAGAAATACATCTACGAAAATATCCAAGTTTGATTCTATCATCTTCTTGGAGAATATATTCTTCTTTTGATTTGAAATTGGTCCACTAGCTAAGTGTACATGTACATATTGTTCAAATGTTTGTTCTCCTCCTGAAAAGTTTGTTCTTGTTGTAAACTAAGTTGGAACTTGTTAAGAACTAGAGAAGGAAATAGAAGACTAAGAACTTCTACTACTACAAACTTCTACTACAAAGGAGAAGAGAAGAAATGAAATAGTTGAAATGAGAAGTTTTCATTCAACTTGGTGTGCTTTTACATTGAGGTTGGCACCCTTTATATAGGCCATTTGGTGATGATGATAAATGTACTTCATACAATGTGTACAAGCAATACATACATCCCATGTCATACAACACATCACAAGCAACATAGACAATACATGGAATAGTTGGTGTACATTGGAGAGGATTACAAGTTACATGACAATACATAGAAGAGTTGGTGTACATTAGAGAGGATTACAAGTTACATGCCAACACAATATGTTGGTGTACATGCATGGTCATCCACGCTTCACAACAGTTCTTACATATATACATATATATGTTCATTTTTTTGACAAAGAAATTGTGACAAAATTAAACTACTCTCTTTGAAAAAATTAAAGGTTTGTTGCAATGGTTTTCTCTTGTTGCTGCATGTCTAGCAATGAATAGAGTGGCCTTTAGGGTCTTCAAAGGCTATGTAAATCACAAATTAAGGGTCCATAGTCCATACCATAAAGTGTTGTACCTTTGTTCCATATCCATTCTCTTTTCGTCACATTGAAAGAAGTTAAAGTAACATGTACTTTTCGATGCATATATAATTATATGGTTGACGAGAATGGTTAGATCTTGCGTTGGAATATGTGCACGCCCGTCTCAATGGAAATTAATGGTGGTCCTAACTACTTCTTGAGAATTAGGAGATATATGCATATATCCAATAGGAATGTCAACTATTGTCCCATGTCATTTGGCCAACAAAATTAAACAGTACGTATACATAGTACGTGTTTTCTTTGCATCCACACATGCAGGTCAATGTCTCTCATGACGAACCATTGCCACAAAGATTTGTTCGTTTGTCGTCCAATTTCGTTCTTTGGATGGGCCAAGCTTCTCCATCACTTAATAAAGAAAGAAACAATGGTGATCGTTAGAATATGAACACAAAATGGTTGGTACATCTCATATAACAAGAAGGTTTATGACGATAAATCATAACTTCTGGTGTTCACATCTGAATGCGTGCATAAATAGTTTATATGAGTAAATATGTCTTGCGATGTGATGTATCATGTCATTTTAGCATTTTTCAAAACGAAAAATTTGTTTGAATTTCAAAGTTTTGACTCAAACAACCAAAATATAAAGATCCTTAATTTAAATTTATTATTGGTGTTTGGGGTAAAAGGTAATTAGGTCTTTACTTAGATAGATATCAATAAAATTTAAACAAAAAATTTATGTTTTTTGGTTATTTGACTCAAAGAAATCAAATAGATTTTTTGTTTTAAAATTATGCACATCACAAGACACATTAACTTACAAAAGTTATAAATACGACATCGATTGTGTGTTATACATCAAAATTTATATATGCTCATATTTTAAAATGCATATAAATAACTTTTGTAAGGTAATGTATTTGTTGTGTGATTTATTGTTGTTGTCATGTAAGTACTTCTCTAATTATTATAGCGTTACTGTGTGAGTATAGTGTCCCGTCTACATAAAAGATCGACTATCAGAATTGGTAAAGCAGGGGCCCAGCTTCTTTGCTGGCAATAATGACTATATAATCAAAGAAAAACAGGTTACATGATCACATTTTTTCTCATCAAAATCATCTCAATGTTATCTGTCAATCATTTTTTCTAGAAAGTAACAACACATACATCACCTCGTCAATCTTAGTCTTTGAGTCACGTTCGAGATTTTTTTTTTGTCGAGAGATCGATCTATCCACCTCAAATCACGTGCTGTATGTAATTTAAGTCGTTTGATGACATGGACCTTATGTGTTTGATGGTAGAATTCATGTTAGAGTAAATTAAGGAGCTAGGTAATTGTAATTTACTTGACAAAAAAAAAGTTGTAATTAATAGAGTTGATTTCTTATTAAAAAAGTTTAAAAAATGATTTTTTTTTAAAAAAACTACTCTCAATTTATATATAAGTGTCATTTTAAGGTTGCATGTACACAATTTTTTTTAAATCATTTAATTATCTTAGATTAGGAGAAAGTGGCAGTTAATTGATTAATCCACTATTTATCTTTTCTAATCCCACCACTTGTACATCCACTAGTTATTAATGTGTAATTAATATATTTTCTTTTTCTATAAAGGATATAAGAGTTAATTAAGTAATTAATGTGTATTAATTGAAACTATCAAATGACATATATTGTGAAATATTTCAAAATGGCTAGAAAGTCACTCATAAAAAAACAAAGGGAGTATTATCTTTTACATAATAGAAATTTTTGAGAGGAAACTATTTATCCCTAACTATATAATCTCTCTATTTCTTTTTAAGTATCTTTTTAGCCATTTTGTTACTTGATAATTTCAATACACATTAATTAGTTAATTGACTTGTATACCTTTTATATATAGAAAAATAAAGTTTAATAATTATACATTAATAACTCTATATGTAGAAGTGGTGGGGTTAGGAAAGATATATAAATGACGATTTAATCATTTAACTATTGTTTTCTCCTAAATTAATCAAGATAATTAAGTGGCTTAATTTCTTAAAAACTGTGAACAACCTTAAAACGACACTTAAAAAGAATAATAAATCAACTTGGACTCATAGGGAGGTTTTTAAAAATTTTGTAAATATTTAAGATGTATCAAATGAATTTTATAAGTAATTATTGTCGTTTCATTAATTGCTCGATGATGTATTTAAAATTAAAAAATGTTTTGAGTTCGGACTCACGATTCCAAATAGCACTACTGCCCTAAAAATAAACAAGGCGCGTATATAGCAAGGAAAATGTGCATGAGGAAAATGTGCATGGACACTAGGATATATAGAGGGACCTTAATAATAATGGCTTGATGGAAATCAAGGTATATAGTTAAGTAGGCCAAAAAATCATGCATGCATGCATTGTAAAAATTGACATCGTAGCTAACGTGTGTCATGTCCCATGGTCCCTGTGTGGCTTGATGGGGTAATTAATTCGTTAGATTTCTAAATGAATATGGTCGATGTGTTTTGTGAGCTAACAACATTGAATTAAAGTGGGCTAAAACCGTGTTGGGAGCTGGCAAAAGGACAGATTAGGTGTTTTTGGGTGTGATTATGTGCTGGAGCACAGGATTCAGATTCCCCGTACTTGGAAAGAGAATTACAAGCTACCTTTGCTATTACTTTATTATTATTATTACAATAAATCTACTCATGAGTCCGGACTCATAGGGAGGTTTTGTAAAAAATTTCAAATATTTAAGGGGTATCAAATAAATTTTACAAGTGATTATGGTTGCTTCATTAATTGCTCGATGATGTATTTGAAATTAAAAAAATTTTTGAGTCCGAACTCACGAGTCCAAATAGCACTACCCTTATTATTATTAATAAGAAAGAAACAACTTGTTCCTGCCCGAACTCGCGGCTTCTTACTCTCAAACTTCATGTCAAATTATTGAGCCGCCCAATAATTAAGCTTGGCTATATTGCTTTTTTTTTTTTTTTTTTTGGGAGTCCCATACTTAGTGGCGGAACCAAAAAAATTTAATAAAGGGGGCAAATTTTACTTAAACTTATATTATTCAAACTACATTTAAAGTTTATAGAAAATGCATCAAATGCAGGGGGGCGAGAAATGAGTCTAGGGATAAAAGAAACAGTCGAAAGTTGGGTATTATAAGAGGGTCTCAAAGTTGAGGGGGCAACCGCACACCCCGCTCCCCTCTAGTTCCGCCATTGCCCTTACTAACTTAACGAATTTGTTTTTTTTTGTTGATTGTGAACATGTAGCCCTCAACGATTCGTGGATCCGAATCTTAATTTAATTGGCTTGTCCTAATGATTTATTTTTTATTCACGATTCTGAAAAACTAGCTTATATATAATTATTTAATTTATTTTATTGAAAATAATTAATTAATTAATGGTCTGTGCTGATTGTCGACTTAACTATCGCAATTCTTTACTTTTTGTTTGAAGTTGGACCAAACGGTACTAACTCTAATTTTTTATACATATATCGCGCATATGTACGTATGCATTATGAAATAATTACCAATTAGCAATTGTACAAGATCATAATTAATTTAATATTTCATGAAAACGTACGTTTTACTAAGTCCAACTTATATTGCAAATATTAAATATATACATGCATGACTCGCCATATGCATATATCAAACACTCAATCCATATTTTTATTAAAAAAAGTTAGGTGATATAATATGAGTAATTGTAGAAAAACCGTTTTCTAAATCAAATGGTTAGAAACCAAACTTTATTAAATTTAACAAAAAACTTACTTTGGGCACGTAAGTGAATCGATGCCCAATCACCATGCCCAAATAGATTACATACTCTGGCACGCACCCTTAATTATTGGAGGCTTTCCTCTTTCTTCATACTATCAAATTAAATTGATAGCAGTAGTGACTTTAATACCATCAAACCTTGAGCCAATATATGTCACCATTAAATTAATTAATGCATGACATTATCATTCACGGCCATGCATGACTAGACGAGCCTTTCAATCGCATGCATTATTAAAAAAAAAAAATTCCTTGACGGACCTCATCAACTTTGTTGGCTCTATTGTTATTTGTTAATGCAATCTTTAATACTAGTCAACTTCATTTAGTAGCTACTTAGCTTAATTAACAAGCCTAACTTTTAAGAAAAAAAAATATTGGACAAATCCCATAGTTGTTGTAAAGTAAGTTGTAAGCCAACTAAAACTTAAGTTGGACTTACTAAAGACTTAAGTATAGAATGCATAAATTAAGAACTACTAGAACAAGTAAAGAAGATGAGACGAGAGAAGAGAGCTAGAGTTGAAAAATGTAGAAATTTACATTCATACATTGTTGTGTAAATTACAATGAGGTTAACACCCTTTATATAAGTCATTTGGTGATAATGATAATTGTACTTATATAATATGTACAAGTTATACATACACCACAAGTCATACAATACATGACAACAACATAGACAATACATAAAAGAGTTGGTGTACATAATGTACATTAGAGATGATTAAAAGTTACATGAAATGTGAGAGCCGTGCTTGATGTTACAATTCAATGTGAGAACCATGCTTCACAATGTAGTCACATACATACACAAGTGTCCATCCATTTCATAACAAGAGTATCATTTTTTGTCTTTTTTTATTTTTCAATGTTATGTGCATCGAGATAAGCAAATCGATCACGTCGTTACTCGATCTCTGCATGAGAGCTGACAGGACTTTATAAGGTGGGCCTACGTACAGCATACGATCGTCACGTGTCGGCGGCACAGAAGCCGATATTCCTCGTAGTTTCTTTAGTTAAAAAAACCCACGAAGCGTGTACGTCTTGCTTTTCGCGGTAAAAAAACGAGAACGCCCGCCAACCTCGAATATCCCTCTCTCTCTCTATCCTGTTCTGATATAGTCCATTCCCATTTAATCCAACTTTGTTCCAGTTAATTATTCTACAGTTTCTACTCCACCTCGTGACCTGGAACACGTTGTCCGAGACTACACTGACAAACAACGATCCCGTGCGCCACAGCCTAGGTACAGATGAGATTGTCAGGACCGTCCAATGTGATCGAGTTGAAAAATCTGATGCCTATAATTTCGAGGGCCGCTAAGGGCACCCCACCATTTAATGAAGGTACCCAAAGATTTTGTAAAAATTTCAGCAAAAGTGGAAAAGACCATTTTGCCCTTGTATATATATTGATTCAAACACCACAAATCATTTTGATAAAGAAAAAAAGGCACCCCACCACAAAGTTGAACCACAAAGCCACATTGCATTTGGCGAGCGTTGATCGATTCTTGCGGATTGACATCATCCGACAGCAAAGTAACAATGTTTGACAACCATATGATGGTTTTTTAGAACTGTTTAGCTGTGTAAAATTGTGAAAATGATGATTTGTTTGTCAACGTAGGGTTTGGTAATTTATTCAAATCCGAACTTGTTTCCGCTATATAATGGAGGATTGTACTCCTTCGGTCCAAGAGGAGGTCGAACTCACGAAATTTTTGCAAATTTATTGTGTTTTTTATGCGGTTATCCGAAGTTTCTGTGGATGTGAGCGATTGTATCGGCCTCGCAGGACCGAGATTTATGGTTATATCTCGGTCACCCATGACCGACAATTGCTCCAATATATCGGCGGTGTCCAACCGAGTCCGATGGAAAGGTTTCGGTTGTGCACCACCGATATGGGTTGACCATTTCAATTCGCCTTACTCTCCTCAAGTCTCGGCCGAGAGAACTAGAGTACTATCGGCCATGCGTAACCGAGACACTGTGAGACTTTCCGGCCTTTGTGGTCGAGACTGCGACTTCCCAAAAATGTAGCTTCTCTCGGCCATGCTTGGCGAGACAGACAAGCACGATCTCTCGGCTGTGTGGCCGAGAACCGCGAATTCCCATTTTTTTAACTATTGAACAAACCACCACTGTAAATCACAACTACTCTACCAAATGTAACTTAATTACACTAAATAAGGTGTGTCCGACGAACTTCAACCGAACCCTAACTTGGAGACGAAATCGGCTCACACCACGACCCTACGAACTGCAAAAAAACCGTAAACCGAAGGAGAAACACAAGGTGAGACACGATTTCGGAGATTCCTCTCACTGGTCGGTTCAAACCAAATGGTTTCTTGGAGTCAAGATCGGTGAAGGTGGTGGAGGGGGTGGTGGGGTGCAGCGGGTATTTTTCGTGTTTGTGCAGGAGGGGTAGTTTCGGGATTTCAAGTCTAATTTTTGGGTGCCCCAGGTAAATCAATTTGTGCCCATATTAACTGGTTGCCCTCATTAAATTGTGGGGTGCCCTTAGCGGCCCTCATAATTTCTAATACAAGGAACATAAGATCATAAAAGAGGTGCCACTAGCTAAGAGCTTTATGATGCATTCATTTATGAGGATCGACAACTAATGCGTACTTATTTTATGTTTAAATATTAAACTTGTAATCTTACTCGAGATGGAAGCCAAGTGACTTATTACTCAAAATAATCAATTGTTAATGTCATCAATGTGTTTAACAATACTCGAGAACTTACTAAAGGGATTCAAACTTTTTATCACTCAAATCAATCAGTTGTCATTGTCGTGTCACGTATGTTTAACAATATATTTGAGTAAAGAAGATGTTAAAAGTAACCCATTCTGACTATCTAATGAGCTTAAGCGGGTGTCTAATCGTGTAATACATTTCAAAATGTGCTCACACTCCTCAAAGTGTATCACATGAAGAGACATCTACTTGGACTCACTAAGTGCCTAAAATGAATGTCCAAAAAAAGTTACAAAAACATTTTCCTTTCAATAAATGAAAAAATGAAGGGGATTTTCAAATCACAATTTTTTTTGTTTTTGGTAAGCTACATATAAACAAGACACCAAAAACACCACTTCAAGTACTTCAACATAAATTAAAGTTTTTTCATTCTAATATTCGAAACTTAAACTTGGGACCGGGGTGTTATACTGTTGATTGAGGCGTATGTACATTTGACGGACTTTTTGCTTGATTAGCACACATGGGCAAAATTTTTATCAACCCAACACACCCGCAATTTTTTTTTACCAAACTAACACATTTTTGGCCACGTCAGTTCCACGTCACCGCCACATCACCGGGAGTGATGACCGGGAGTGATGGTGTGGTTGTAGTTAAGCAAAAACGTTACCTAAGGTCACAATTTCCAATGAAATCGTAACCCAAGGTCACGTTTTTGCCACACTAATACTCCAAACCCTTGAAACCCTATCCATCCAGTCCATCCTCCTTCACTTCCCCTTTCATTTTCTTCTCTCCAACGACCGCCTCCGTATCCATCTCCCCGTACAACGCAAGTTAGATCGGTCGTACGTCGCCCTCCGTGGTCCGTATCCCGCCGGTCATTAGAACGTTGACGCGAGGACGCCTCTCCGTAGTGGTTGAGTGCACTGCCGCCGCCGAGGAATCGCATCTCCTGCCGGCGCTGCTGCTCGCTTCCTGTCTGCGTGCCATCGCATGTGGAACATATAAGGATTGGAGTGCAGAACATAATGCTTATATATGTCTGCATGTGGAACGAACGTGCTTCCAATATTGCAACTGATGAAATATTGGATGAGCCATTGGAATTTTACGACCCGTATATGCTATGGTATCGTCGCATTACACGACGGTTCATGTATCGTCGTAGAGCTATTGCTGAAGCATTGGTAAGTACAATTTCATTTTTTTCAGTCATGAAGTCTTCTAAATAGTTGTTTTGATTTTACTTTCGCATACAACTTCATAAATATTTAATATATAGGCACATGGAATGACATCAATTCATCAATTAACATTGGGTGATGATGTGTCTATTGCACGTATTAGAGATGTAGCTGCATCGACTTTGAATGCAGTATATGCAGATTATCGCATGCATAATATGCCCACTTCATTTGACGATTCTCATCAATCTTCTCATGATGATACACGTTCGAGGCATGACACTCTAGTGTATACTCCATCAATACCTCTCAACCAGTTCGAGACTCTATATACTCCATCAGTACCTCTCAACGAGTTTGAGACTCCGCATACTCCATCAGTTCTCCCAACATGACATTCGAGGCTACGGAAGCCTTTCCACTTGACAGGGCACCTACATCTTCGCGCCATTTTAATGCAAGTCCAGTAATGATGAGCTTTTTGGGACTACAAGTACTCATGATGGTGGAATGCGTGATATCGATGATATTCAACGAGAAGATGCTCGAAATCCTGTTGATGTGGGCCATTCGAATGTGTCATTAGCTTTAAATTGTAATGTGCGAGTCGTAAAGAGAACACGTTGTGAGACTGAAAGTCATTATTTGGGGTCAGACTATGACTTTTTTTACTTTCACATGACTTATTTTTTGGTTTATATAATGCTTTGTAGTTTTTCACTTCGATTTCCAAGTTCTTCATTTATATCAAATGAAATTTTTGGCATCACTATCATTACTTTTATGAATTTTGTAAATTACTTGTAACTTCATATTTTATACTAGTTTGTATTAACAAAATAATCAAAACAACGATACACGACTTGCATCAAAAGAAAACATAGGGACTTCAAAAGCACAAGAAAAAAAAATTGAACTTCCAAAAAACAAGTCACATTTTTCGCACCTATTCAAAATGTGATCTCAAATCACGTTTTCAGTTCCACAAAAAAATTTGGACGTGGCAGTGACGCGACAGTGACATAGCAGTAAATGTATTACATTTGTAGATATTTCTTTGAGTGTTTTAATGAGATATATATTTTCGTCTAATGTGTCAATCAAGCAAAAACTCGTACGCTTTGACACCGTTGGATCATTTCGCATTCACAACTGAAAACTTCGATTCCCGAGAGAGCGAGCGTTTTTCGGTGAACTGTATTCACCAACTCTCACTCTCTCTCTTCTGAGGATTCTGACCGGGAAACCGCCATGAAACCGTCGGAAAACCACTCAATCGACTCGCTAAACCGCTTGACGGCCTCTCTAATGGAGGAAATCAAACGAGTAGAGACCTTCCGCGGTAGATGGTCAGTGATAAAGACCAAACTAGCCTCACTCCCGCCACTCCTAACAGACCTCTCGGACTTCCCGAACACCGACTCCAACCCCCTCTCAACCGACCTCTTCCGCTCGATCTCAGAAACCCTAACCGACGCCATAACCCTAGTCGGGACCTGCAGAACCCCCAATCCGGCGACCGGGAAGCTGAAGACACAGAGTGACATCGACGCGGTCGCGGCGAAGCTCGGTCAACACATCAACGACTGCGATCTGCTGGTCAAGAGCGGCGTTCTAGAAGAGACGCCGTCGCCGTCGCCGTCGCCGTGGTCGGTGGGTCGAACAAGAGAGAGTGCGTTAGGGTTCAAGCGAGGAACTTGATTACGAGGTTGCAAATTGGGGATTTCGAGTCGAAGAGGTCGGCGATGGATTCGCTGATCAATTTGCTTCACGAGGATGATAAGAACGTGGTGATAGCCGTCGCGCAGGGCGCGGTTTCGGCGATCGTCGGATTGATGGACTCCAGTTGTGTGGATTTGAGAGAGAAAGCTGTTTCGGCGATTTCTAGGGTTTCGGCGGTGGATTCGAGTAGGCATGTGTTGGTGGCGGAAGGGGTTTTGTTGTTGAATCATTTGGTTAGGGTTTTGGAGTGTGGGAGTGGGTTTGCGAAGGAGAAGGCGTGTGTGGCATTGCAAAGTTTGAGTCTTTCCAAGGAGAATGCGAGGGGGATTGGATGTCGAGGCGGGGTTTCGTCGTTGTTGGAGATTTGTCAAGTTGGGACGCCGAGTTCGCAGTCTGTGGCGGCTGGGGTGTTGAGGAATTTAGCTGGTTTTGATGAAATTAAGGTGAATTTTGTGGAGGAAGGCGCGGTTTCGGTGCTCATAGGGCTTGCAGGGTCAGGGACTGCGATCGCGCAGGAGAATTCGATTGGGTGTTTGTCGAATTTGGTGTCTGGTGATGAGAATTTGAAGGTTTTGGTTGTGAGGGAAGGGGGGATTGAGTGTTTGAAGAATTACTGGGATGCGGCGCCAATGGCAAAGAGTCTTGAAGTGGCTGTGGCATTGTTGTGGAACTTGGTTTCGTATAGGCCGATCGCCGAAGTTGTTGCTTCGAAAGGGTTTATACCGAGATTGGTTGGAGCTCTAAGTTGTGGAATACTAGGAGTGAGGATCACTGCGTGTAGAGCGGCTTCCGATTTGGGTTTCAATTCCAAAACTAGGAAAGAGATTGGTGAATGTGGGTGCATTGCACTTCTTGTTAGGATGTTGGAAGCCAAGTCGGTAGAAGAGAAGGAATGCGCGGCGAAGGCATTGGCTTCTCTAATGCAGTTTGTTGGGAATAGGAGGATTTATAGGAAGGAAGAGAGAGGAATAGTGGGCACAGTTCAGCTTCTTGATCCTTCAATCCATAATTTGGACAAGAAGTATCCGATTTCGATTCTGCTTTCGGTTGTGCAATCGAAGAAGTGTCGAAAACGGATGATAGATGCGGGGGCTTGTGCTTTCTTGCCAAAACTTGTTGAGATGGAAGTTGAGGGAGCTAAGAAACTTCTTGAAGGCCTTGGGAAATTCAAAGTGTGGGGCTTATTTCCCATTTCATAGATGAAAAAGGAGCTGAATTCTCGCGCGGATTTAGTAGCGGCGATCGAGCGTCTCATGAACTGTATGTACATTAGTCATCTCTTTCATATTCTCCTTGTATTTGTTCTTTCCTTCTTTTGTGGTAATCAATTATGTTAGGGATTAGCTCTCAAAACAGGTGCATCTACACTAATTGCTTATGTACACTTTTGTGTAGAGAAATTGTGTTTGGTGACTCAAATCCAATAAATTGAAAATGTTGTTTCTTCTCCAAGCAAATCTTATACATGTATCTATGTTTGTGAGTTTAATATAAATTGGTGAATACTTCTAATCTTGATTAAAAGAGTATAAACATCATTTAGTCATGTTTTCTAGCAACCAAGTCTATGTGCAAAATGTTAGAATCATAGTCTCATAGACCCAAACATATATGATTATCGGTGTGTGCTTAGTGTAAAGGTAACAGCAACAATGAACTCTACTTTAGGAACGCTTTATCGACTTATCTTCTAAACTTGGTCTTATTCTACCATAATCATGTGCTACAATCTATGTTTCTATTTTCGATTAATAGGCTTCTATCTTCTTTTAGATTTGCTAGGTGGTGGCATAATATTTCTGAGAAGTAAGTTTAGTATGTTGGTAATAAAGGGTTTGCAACAAATGCTCCAGCATTTCACTCTATGTTTACTCCCCTCTTTGTCGCAGAATAATTTCTTTTGTTGCTAATCATTGACTATACCCCTAGATAATGTTAAATGAAGGAAGTGAATTCGAGTGGTCGACCTCATTTAGTCGGTAGCAAATCTTTCATTGGTGTTGATAGGCAATTAAATGTCAAAGATACGTATATTATAGTATCTCTTGAAGCCAAAATAACAGATGCCAAGATGTTGACACTAGTCTTTGGCTTTTGTAGCTTAGCACATCTCTCATTGTCAGGGGAAAATGACAATATGTGATGAAGATGGATATGCTATATCTTTGCTTGATTTCTTTAACAGGTTGGTTTCCAATCGGAGGCATCGAGGGTGCTGGAGGTTAAAAAAAATTGCTAGAAAGAATTCAGCATGAGTTTGCCAAAGCAAGGAAAGCAACAAAAAAGGTAGTCAATCGTTGTCGGAGTTTCACGCATTTGCTACAGCGTTGTCGGAGTCTGTTGAAGTATGCGTAGAAGAGTGAGCATCCGCATCTCGACGTGTATCCAGCCGTTTCCTCTCAACGTTCGTATGGAAAAAAGTATGACATTCAATCACTTCCCTTCTTTTTCAATCTTAATATGAACTTCAATACATGTTTGCTCTCACATCTTATGCAGGCATTCCATGTACTACTATACTATGACTTTCTTTTGAGCTCTTATTATTCTTTGAAGTGTTTTCATTTCTCTATTTTTAGGGAAGGGCAGTTGCGGTGGTTTGGTAATTTGCAAAAATGGCCTACAAATACCTCCACTAAAAAATTTGACTCAATAGAAATTGAAGAAATTCGACAGGTGAGGTGATGGTAGACCAAAGTTAACTTGGAACGCATTAATTAAGAGGGATTTAAATCGTTTAGAAAGCTCACCATCAATTACACTTAATCAAGCACAATGGAAGAATTTGATTATATAGCGACCCCAATTAATTTGGGATCAAGTCAATATTGCTGCTGCTGTTGCTGTTGTTGTTGTTGTGTACATTTATCTCTTTGGCTTTACATGTTTGTCCTTCATGGAATCTTAAAAGCTTCTACTGGTTTTCTGGATAGAGAGAGGCCCAACTCTGCATGAACCATGAAGCACAAAATGGAGTGACCCAACTCATTTATGCACTTGGGTGTGAGTCCATGCCTGACCCAGACCTGCTGGAGTGGCCCTGATGTTCCTTCAACTCCAAACTAGTCCATGTGATCTCTCATGCTCAGTTTCTCTTTTTATGGATTTTTTTTGAAGTATTACTGTTCACAAAAGGGACAAGCTCAACCACCAAGTGTTTTTTAGTGCTTAGTTAATTACTAGTAATCTTTGTGATTATCAGATTAAATTAAAGCATTGAACTATAAGCTCTTTTTGTCATTAATTGTAAAAAACAAATGGAGTGTACTTTTATAAGAATTTTTAAGTGAACGAGAGGTTGTTTAGCTTGATTGAAAAAATTAATTAAAGATAGATTGGTTCACAAGAGCCTTCCATGTGATCTCGATCAGTGTGTTGTGCATCAAAATACGTGTATACTTATATTTCGAGACGCGTATGGATGACTTTTGTAAGTCAATGTGTCTTGTGGTGTAACATGTTGTTGTCATTCTAATACTTCTTTTATTTAAATGTGGATCATATTAAAATACAAAAATAGATGATTAGGATTTTTTTTTTTCGGATTCTAGGTCCATGAGAGGCCACAGACTTGCACACACCAATCAAACTCTAACACGCAGAGAAACTCGAACTTTCATTCTCATGTAGGAGTGAGAACGTGTCAGATTAATGATGTTATATTACTTTTTTATTCAAAACAATATTACTTGGCATTTGATGCATCTATTTAAACAAGTGTTATTTTAAGGAATACAACTTTTATTTTTATTTTTTTTTACTCAAGTTGAAGTTGAACTTACGACCTTCTAAACTTTATCTTTTGGCATAACTTTAAGAAGTAGCTTCAACCCTTAAAGTTTGAGTTCAAATAGGAGATTTCAGTTGTATGTTTCGAGTCAAACAGTTGATTTCCGATACTATAAATCGAACACCCCAACCTTATAAATTCATGAGAAACTAATTAAAAAGATATAACATAGCTTATTTTTTTTTTTTTTTGCTCATCATAGCTACTTCATAAATTAAAAGTTACAACATATTCTTTTTTGATAATAAAGAAACCAACTTGCCTCTTTTGGGACTCAACTCCCTATTTGTTACACATTAACCTCATACTTCGACCACTCACTTAATTGGTGAAGTCACAATATTTGTCTCATTAGAGTAGAAACTAAGGAGATATGGTGTGCTATTTGAGGGTAAGCCCGTGTTAATTTGGTTCAAAACTTAAGTACTATATTTTCCTCATTAATACTGATAATCAGTACATAAATAATTGTCTATATAGTTAATGCATTTATGAACCATAAACACTAGTTTTGGACACTTTGTGGTGCAACACTGCAACATTTTTGGACTCATCGGGCGAGTACAGAGACAACGCCAGCACTCCTTCCTTATCTTCTTATCATTCTCAATAAGAAAAAAATATTATTTTATTTCAATAATAGTATTAGTATTAACACGGCACCTATTAACATTAATAACTAGAGAGAAATTAAAGGGAGAAAGGGCAGGTTAGGTTCAACACCTCGTATATAATCCTCATATACAATTGTCGAATCTTCAGTTAAGCTCATTTTTTTATCTTCTTTGCCGATGAATTGGATTTCTTCTAGTCAATTATTTTTTTCTAACTTAGATCTTTTTGGTTCAACCATGTACGATGTTCCCTTCAATGAAATCATGAAAATCTTAAGGTGGTATTTACTTTGATATCGATGAAATCGTGAGGACGATCTCGTAAAATATTTCATTTATAATTTTTTATTTATTTTTTATGTAAATGGAGGCAGGACTCCTTGTATATATTATATATGTACAAAATGAAGATTACAATAATGCACCAAAACAAAAACTGGAATAATATGCGCACCAGACCAAAAATCAAAACAAACAAAACACACGCTTCCACCTTTGGAGCCCTCAACATAATATCACAAACTTAGAGTGTGAGATAAACCACTACCAAGTACTCCCATCAGTTGACTGAATTAGAGGCTGCATACATCATCCAGCTTCTCAAAGATTGAGGACCGCGTAATGCCTAGCTCCTTCAACATCTCTTCCTATATCCTGGAAGAGAAGGGACAAGCCAACAATAAGTGGTCAATAGACTCTATCTGATGTTGAACGATGCTTGAGTTTGTATTGTATCCAATATTAGTTCACATGGGAAAGAAACTTTTTGTTTCTTTCCTTATAAGAAATCTTTCACTTGAAAGTCTTAGTTAAGTGAATGTGGGGTTGGAGGCAAAGACCATGAGTATTTCTCATTGATTAATATATATATATATATATATATATATATATATATATATATATATATATATATACTCGATATTTAATATGTCTATGATTAGGCCTTGGGCGGCCTTGGGGCTAATGTTAAAATAACTTAGCCAATTCACAACACAAAATTTTATTTTTATTTTTACATTAAAGTTAGTTATTTTCGAAATTGTTATTAGTGGTGAACAGACACCATTTTTTATTTTTAAAAAGGTGTGTTATTAGTGGTGAAGAGTCACCACTATTGACCTCGTTTTTGAACAGTTGTAATTGTTCAAAAGAGGTGTCTTATTGACCTCGTTTTTGAACAGCTGTAATTGTTCAAAAGATGTGTCTTTTGGTCTATAAATATGGTTTGTCACTTCATTAGAAGATATAGAAAAATTTCGAAATCAAGAGAGTTTTCCGGTTTTGAGAGAGAGATTTTTGATGTTGCAGAAGATAGGATCTTTTGGTTGATGTGTAATCAAAGATCAATCCAGTTGTATCCTGGAGACGAACCTCTTAAAGTATTCATACACCGAATTGGAGGAAATTTTGTCTAAGGACATTGCCATTTAGTGCAAGCCTCTGGTATTGTTTTAATTTAGTTCTTAAGTTCGATTATATGCATGGTTTTGTACTTACATATATGCATGTTTTAGTAGATTGCTCCAACATCTGAGACAAAATAGAGACAACATCGAGAAGGTAAGAGGGTGAGGTGAGGGAGCCGTCTTTGGAGCACATCTGTTGTATTGATCTTTCCTAACCAGACCATCCAAGCAAAGACCCACAAGATTTCCAAATTAAATTATGAACCAGGAAAAGAAACCAACGAATTTTCAAGACAAAGTCCATGAAAAATAATTTGATAGAGAAAAGACCAAAACCAATCCTTTATTTGTAGGGTTAGGGATACTTCCTGAAGCCGAAGTGTAAGTGCCGCGTATTCAGTGATTTCTCCTTCACCCGGCATTCGACGAAAGTCGTAACGCCGGCATTCGACGAAAGTCGTAACGCCATGAATTATCCCATTCGGTACCCTCGACCAAACCGACAACTTCAGCAACACACGCCTTAGGGTTGCACGTCAAAGCAAACAAACTCGAAAAATCTTTAGCGAACGACAGGACCCCATTCCATGTGTCCTGTCATAAGCGGATTCTCATACCATTTCTAGCACGAAAACCACACCTTTAATGAGCTCAGATCTGCTGTTAGTAATGAAGTGCCACGGGGCTTTGAAAGAGGGTCTAAACCTCATCGATGTATCTCACCCATTTACATATGCTCCGTACATGCTGCTAACCACGTGTACCCAAAACGCACCTGGTTCGTTCTGAAAACGCCAGAGCCGTTTACATGCGAGTGCCATAATGCATGTAAGGAGGTTTCCAATACCGAGTCCTCCAAGTCGTTTGGGGAGTTTCACTTAACTCCAAGCTACTAACGACGAAGATGATTACTCATCCCATTTTTTCCATAAAAAGTCTCTGATGAAGTTCAAGAATTAGCTTGCAAATTCTTGATAGGATAATGATGAAGTTCAAGAATTAGTTTGCAAATTCTTGATAGGATAATGATGAAGTCCAAGAATTAGTTGCAAATTCTTGGAAAAATAGGAAAATATATGACAGGATGGCATTTTTGTAATTTTGGTGAAGTTCGGACGTTTGAGTTTTGGCGTTCCAGGGGTATGGGTTTATTGGAAACAACGTGGAGATCACGACGCACAACTATGCTGTGATTACGACGTTTTTTGGCGAAATTCCATCGTTTCGCCCTCCGAAACGACAATTTTGCTATTTTAGGAAACTTTTGTTTCGCTAATAACTTTCATTAGGAATTTCCGTTTTTATTGCCGTTTGCGGCGTTTGTTTCTATTTTTCGTCTAGTTTTCAGTTTAGGGCTTTTTGGACTTTTTACTATTTTTGGTAAATTTTAGGGTTTCGCTATTTAAGCGATCTATTGACTGTAATTTGTAGTTTTTGGCTGAAATAAAAGAATTTTTGAACTTTAGCTTAAGTTCTGACCTAGATCGAGTTGTTCGTGGATTCGTTCAACTGGTTTAGAAGATCTCCGTTGCGTCAGTCTCTCATCATCTTTTCAGCTTTATTGGTAATGCCAACTAGGAGCCGAAAGAGTGACATGAAGTAAGTCGGGATGGAGTCGAGTACTGATGATATTAAAGCGACTCACCCTCATTTGGACAAAAAACCTCTCTTTCACCCATCCAACTGACAAACGATTTTACGAAGGATCGGTTCCCAAAAAGCCGTTTCCAAAGGAGAACCCCCTAACGTCACACCTAGGTATTTCATGGCCAGGCCCCATTTGACAATGGGAACTCCGCCGCCTGTAGCACTGCATCATCCGACACATTAATCCCAACGAGGCTACACTTGTACAATTCATTTTGAGTCCCGAAATTGAGCAGAAAGCTTGGACGAGTTGCATGACCCTTTAATTGCACCTTCCGTGTTCTTAACGAACAATTGTGAGTCAGTCATCAGCGTACTGAAGATAAGTGATGTAGACATCTTCTATGTCTACTTTGAATCTTAAATCATTCCATTAGTCTTAGCCATGTCCAAAATTTGCCCCATGACATCGGCCACCAAGATGAAAAGGAAATGTGATAATGGGTCTCCCTGTCTCAAACCTCTTTATCCCTTAAAGCTACCTTCATGCCGCCCATTGATGAGGACCGAATAGTGAGCCGTTGAGACACAACCATTCATCCATGTGCGCCATCGTTCACCAAATCCCTTTATGTGTAACACATAATCCAGGAATTTCCAGTCAACACGGTCATATGCTTTGGCAAAGTCCAGCTTAAGAACAAAAACACTCCCCTCTTCTTGACATATTTTACCACTTCGCTAGAAATTAGCATCGAATCCAACATCTGTTTGTTTGGAACAAATGCATTATGTTCCTTGGTGATTGTCTGCTTGAGAACGGCCTCTTAAGCGATGCAAGGACCTTCACCAATAACTCGTACATCGATGTAACCAAGTTGATAGGCCTTAAGTCATCTAAACGCCCTACCTGGGAGCCCTTGAGATCAAGCATATAAATGTTTCATTCATGTTCCGGTTGATCACACCATTTGTATGAAAGTCTTCAATGAAGTTTATAATATCCTTTTTAATGACTCCCCAAGAACGCCTAATGAATGCAAATGTGAAGCCGTTGGGACTAGGAGCTTTGTCCGTATCGTACGATGCCTCCCATGTGCGTCGCCTCCTCGAGATAGAACCCCCGATGCCATGGATCTCCCACGTGCTATCCATTTCATCCTTGTACAAACATCTGTAGAAGTCCACTATTTCCTGCTTAATTATGCTATTATCCTCAGTGAATTCCCCGCTCTGTAACTGTAGCCTATCAATAACACTCTTGCATTTCGAGCTCCTAAATTACGATGAAAGGATTTAATGTTGCGTCCCCCTCCTTGGCCCATTTAACCCGCAACTTCTAGCACACCATTTGGTTCTCGATATGTAAGGCGTTTGCGAACTCATCCTTTACCTTCCTACGTTCCTCCAACAATTATACATTCCAGCTCGAGGTACCCTTTATGTCATCTAGATGCTTAATCCGTGCACTTAAAACATTCTTCTTAGTTTGGGTTAAACCGAAAACACGCTTATTCCAACTCCTCGATTCACTGCTTAATCCATGCTCGAGATAAACCAACAAAAAGATAAGGTTAGATTTTGGTCTTATTCGACCAATGTGTATATATATGTGGGTGGTTTGTATGTAAGTCACACATCTCAACTCACACACGTATCTCGAGACACATCTTGTGGTTTTCAACACCACATTTGTCCCTTGTGTCACTCTCAAGTGACTCCACTACTTGACACCTTGTATTAAGATGTGTGTGTGTGAATCTAGATGTATATCTAGTAATGTACATTTTTTTTCTTAACTTAAGCCCATGTATTTTTTTATGCTATATGGTGTTTAGGTGGCCACATTAACACAACACATTTCCACGAATTTCACATTTGATGTAAATAATTAAAGCTTACCCAAATGTGCCGCTACCTTGGTCCCACGTCGACATGCGACTCGAGGGTGACTCGAGGAGCGTCCTCGCTCGTCTGGTATATGCATACCCGTAAATGACTTAGTAGTCTACACATATACAATACATTAGGCATACAATACATAAATATAAAATGTACCTCGGCTCTTGCCTCGATAAACGAACATATCATTGTATGGGTCCCACAATACGGGTCGTTGAGCCTATGTAAAGACGTAAACACAGTTCAGAAATTTCGATAACCGGTGTTCCCCGAATTGTGCTTTGTCGATCCAACCCACCGTCTCGTGATGTGCTAACTTGAGATGCAGTCCTAATACCCCTGTCGCTTGCCCTTTCCTGCTTATCTTGCAAGGCTTGCATGAATTTTCCCCATGCGTTTGCTTGCTTTCTCCCTCTGGAATAAACACCACTTGTCTCTCGCTTTTTGATAGCTTCAAAATCTTCAAAACCGCCCCTCTGTTATTGTGCAATATTGTAGGGAGAGCGTGACAAGCCCTTAGTGCCAAAACTTTGGATGCCACCAGCTGTTCCTCCCCGTTTGCTACCCCATTTATGGTCCCAACCACCCACTGCACAACTCTGAAATCAATCAAGACGACATAAGATTGCTTAGGTGAATATTCAGTAACTCTCCTAGCCCCATTCTTCAAAAGGTCCACGAAAATTGTTTTTTCTCTCCCATGAAGTGCCACCAAATTTCATTTCCTTCCCACCATGCCCAGTCTCCTTCTTCTACCTTTTGTTTTACGAACTACCTCCGTCCATGCATCCCTAACCATTATACCTCTCAAACCGAGTGCATATATTTGTAAAAAAAAAACAAGTCCCACAGCTCTGTGCGTATGGTGACCCGCGAGACCATAAAATACTCGTCGGAGTCTCACCGGGAAATGCCAGCCCCGGGATCTCACCGAAAAATCGAAGTCATTTGAATAACTTATCTTAAGATAAATACTTGTCTGTATTAATTAACCACATCACCATCGCAAATGATTGATTGATTGATTCAATGGACATGGCTTATTTTTCATTTATAAAATTTGATACACTTGTCTTATTTCTTTTGTAATAAGAAACCACCAACACTACAACAAGAGCATTTGAGCTTCATTGTGACATTTTTTAACCTTATTTCTTTTGACAAGTCATATATTATCTTGCCCACTAAAGATATTTTGGCAATACACTTGACTTTTAATTAAAATAATTCGAGCATCTGATTAATGCATATATACAATTATTTGAGGATGCATCAATTAAACAAATCGCATTAATTACCTAAATTAATCAAAAAATAAACGATGGCTGCTGCGGGCATCCAATATTATATTTTCACTGTTGAAGATATATTCATTTGCACCTGCATGTCAAGAACATGTAACATAATCACATCTTAATGACATCCACATCAAGCTGGCCCCATATGTATTTGATAATTAGTGCACAATCTTATCCAAATGTATCTCAAGTAACCGACCTATATATTGTTGTTTTTTATATGCTTTAAATGAATTGAAAAGTAACTTATACTATCTAAGTTGGATTAAAATCGTGGTGGCGTGATTCATGTGAACTTAGACGGGTTGAGTTCATTTTTTCGCTGTGTCAAGATTACTTAGGTCATTAAAGTACGTTCAAGGTGAATGGATCGAGACTTTGTGGCTATAGTCGGACTCGCTTAAATGATCACGGATAGAGGTGATGAAAAAATGGGTACGGGCAGTACAGTCCGGACACCCCCTTAATAACGACTAAAAATAAATATATTTTTTTTGTCCGGACTCATGTTTTTAAAACATACAAGACCTTTTTAAAAAAAAAAAATAAATTTTTTCACTTATTTATTAACAAAAATACATTACTTTTATGTTATCATGCATTCGATCACTACAAAAAAGAAATGTTATAAATTTAAAATTCAAGTCTTATAAATTTTTATATAAAATAACATTATCATTAGTGAAATTATAATTCAAACATTACGAAAGTTTCAAAACAATCATATAAATAAATAAATATTATTTAAATTAATCGTTAAACGGGTACTCACTTTTTTAAAAAAATTGTCCAGATTCGAACCCATTTTTAAAATAAACAAAAAAATATAATCCAAACCGTATTAATTTTAAAAAAATTATGTCTGACCCATTTGAAGCAAGTTTGAACAAATGCGAACAAGCGGATACATACACATTTTGCCGCCCCTACTCACCTACTCACGGAGTCACGGCTATCAAAAAAGATGGTGTACTGTTGTGAGATATTTTGTGTTACTTTCTTGAGTTTTTAATTCCTTATTTGCCCCTAAAACTCTTGAGCACAACAAAGACTTTGGAAAAAGAAGATTATTTTAGTGGAGGACTGCCAAGTCAGCAAAAAGTGAGTGATATTTTGAAAGAGTTGTATCTTGTATGTGCTACCCAGCAATGCCGGCCCATACATGTCATCTGCTCCAGCATTTGACCCTGTATTCCTCACGTGCTCTTGCAGTGAAAAAGCTCATACAAAGTAAAATATCGCCACACTTATATAATTACTCAAATTGTGGACTGCTCCTCATGTAAATAACCATTTTGTTAAGGTGCTCTCTTCATGAAAAAGTATTAGCAAAATGAAGATGAAGTTCAGTTGATTTGGAGAGGAGTTTTCACAATTTAGATGTTTAATTAAGTTCAAAACCTTATGAGCTAAAGTAGAAATTAATGCTCAAATCTTATTATGTAATTATTTATTTTAAAATATGATTGGTCGAGCATGTTATGACTTATAAATTTATGTTTATGATCAATAAATTTTAATAATAAGTCAAAAGCCTTTGAGAATAGGCTCGAGGTGCTTGAAAGCTGACTTCGAGGCACTCGAATAATATAAGAGATGAAAACTAAATCAATAATAACACATAGATAATAAAGAGAAGCACATGCGTGCGATTGAGCAGTTGAGACCAATTCTTCAAACCTATAGTTAAATTAGAAACAAATTAACAAAGCTTCCCTAACCTTTGGAGTTTCATCCTTTAAATTTGCTTACAATTAGAAATTGTCACCAATATATAATTTGAACTCTTGAATTGTAACAAAAAATCATAAAAGGTTTACTTGTGATTTTCTTTTTTCTTTGATAAAAATAAAAATTGGATAAAGATCGGTTGACCGATTTTAGCACCAAAAAAAAAAAACTAATATCAATTGCATTCCATAAGTGCGATATCGAGTGGGTAATAAGTACTCGAAACAGGTCTATCTTGCTGGCTCCATAAATATTACTCTCTCCGATCATTTATATAAGTCGTTTAAATAATAACACAAGAATTAAGACAACTTTAATTACGAGTATAATTTACATATATATATATTTAACATTAAATGAATTGAAGAATCGATGAATCATAAATGTTTGAATTGTATAAAAGTAAAATGAATAAAAATATATAGGTAGTGCTAGACCGATTAAAACAATCAAAAATACATAAATTATTGGTGTTTGGAGGTAGAGGGTAATTAGGTCTTTTACTTAAGTAGATATGTTAAATTGTTAACAAAAAAATCTTTGGGTCCAGACTCAAAACAGATTTTTTGAAAATATATTAAATACAATATTGAATCCCGAAAACGACTAATAATTTTAGAAAAGAAGTTATTGCTATAAGGACAAACGAATATACCTAACAAATCAGGTGGTTGATGATAAATACTAATAACTAGTCTTCATTTCAAAAAGCTCCTCCTCAGAACAGAGCCTCTGAGAGAGAGAGAGAGAGAGAGAGAGAGTTGGATTTGGATTTGGATTTGGATTTGGATTTGAAGAGAAGGGTTTTGGGTTTGGTCGTCGCAGAAATGGAATCGAACGGTCGGAAAACGCGGAATGGCGATCGAGTGCCCTGCGATTTCTGCACGGAAGAGGCGGCGATCCTCTACTGCAAAGCGGACTCAGCGAAGCTCTGCCTCTACTGCGACCTCCACGTCCACTCCGCCAACGATCTTTCTCGAAAACACCTCCGCTCGCAGATCTGCGACAACTGCGCTTCCGAGCCCGTCACCGTCCGATGCGCCACCGACAATCTCGTCCTCTGTCACGACTGCGATTGGGACGCACATGGAAACTGCTCCGTCTCCGCCGCCCACCGCCGCGACCCCGTCGAGCCCTTCTCCGGGTGCCCCTCGCCGCGCGATCTGGCCGAGAATTGGGGGTTCGACGTGGAGGAGAAGCCGCCGTCGATTCCGGCCTCGAATTTCTGGTCGGCCTTGGATGGCGGCGGTGAATTGGGGTTTAAGGGTTTCGAGGGTTTCGAGGGTTTGGGGGGTTTGGAGGGTTTGGAGGATCTGATGGTGGTGCCGGGGGACGGCGCGGTTGGGAGGGAGAGGAGTCCGAGATGTGGGAAGCGGAGGCAGGTGATTTACAAGCAGTTGTTGGGGATGATCAGGCGGGATCGGAGCGAGGGGGAGGAGTCGGGGCCGGAGACGCCTGGGAGGGGGGTGGTGGCGGCGGCGGCGGCGGCGGCGGCGGCGGCAATGGTGGTGTTGCTGTGGAGGGGGAGCAATTGGTGCGGCAAGAGCAGGAGCAACAGCAAGTCACTCCTTATACGTCTCTGCTGATGTCTGGGGTGTGTGAAGAGATTAAAGAGGATGAGAGAGTGGCGGCGGCGGCGGCGGCGGAGCGGTTGTGGGAGAGCAATCCGCGGTCGAAGCAGACTAGTCAGGTTCGAATTCGCGCAACCTTTCCTGTTTTAGCAATGCCAATCAATTATCTCATTCTCATATACTGTTGAACACTTAAAAAAATTCTATCTTGCACAAGTTTTTTGTTTGATTAATGTGGTTATTGTTCGATTTCGCGCAACCTTTCCTCTTTTAGCAATGTCAATCGATTATGTTATTGTTTGAGTTACCAAATCAAACATGTTGGACGCTTAAAAACTATATCTTGCACAAGTCTAGCTTGTTTAATTAGTCTGGGTATTCTATCTTGACCGACTTTAATCCGGTTGTTGTAGCTTCTGCTGCTCTTATTTAATCGGATTATTTCCATTTCGGGGCGGTGGTTGTGAATCTACATCTGAAAAGAACATTGTTTCGGAGCTTAAAATGGAAAGGGCAAGACTGAGTTCATTAGAATAAAAAAGGGAGTAAGATTGACTAACATATTGTGTGCTCGAACGCAGGCTTTACTGAGTCCGTTGGATTATGCACCAAGATGTGGTCTCACGTCTCAATTTATATCTAATTGATTCCAACAATTGGGAGCACATATATGTTTAGGAAATTTGTGAGCAATCTATTAAAAAAATGCATAGTGCTTCCTTGATGAAGTGAATTGCTAATAATGATGTGAAAGTTGAAATGCTGTGTTAGCCAAACTATCATTTGCAATGAATCTTTCTAACTCGTGCTTTGCGCTCACTGTTGTGAAAGCGGGCATTAGCACTTATTTGATTAGTCCGAGCATTCTTTTAGAATGAAAATTCTTTTCAAAGTTGGAAAGATTTTGTGTTAAATCTTTTAAGTATGTTCAAATAACAAACAAACCTCAATAGTCAATAGTAATTGACTAGTTAATGCATTATGTAATGTGGATCATTTAAGTTATATAAAGGTTCCTAAGCACCACCTTGCCTTGTCATCTTTTTAGCAACAATTTCGGTTTTGTTTTGTGAAACTATGTACTCTGAAGTTCTTTTCTTGAGGATGTTTGAAGATTTAATTGACGAGTGATTTGTGTTGTTAAATGTAAGATATGTCCTATGATGATATAGATAGGCCGCTCATGAATTATTATGGGTAGATTTATAATTGTAGAATTTTCAAGGCAAGTGGCATCACCTTAGGAGGTTGCAAATTTTTTCATTATTAATAGTATTGATTTGGAGATTATCTTCTATAAGATAAATAGTCATTTCTTTGGCAAAATTAGAAACCGAAAACTATCTAAAGTAAGCCGAAAAAAAAGAATATATTGAGACTGTAAATGTGAATTTTAATTGCTTCTATTTTTCTGCAAAAGCTAAACCTCCTTTCCAATATATAGCACGTGTTGTTGTAGGTAAAAAAGGAAGGTAAAGGTAGGTGAGGAGTCCTTTTCCAATAATTCACTTGAGATTTTGTAGGACAACTCTTAAGATTGGTCCCCATGACCTTTTTTGATATCTTATCCCAATACCACAAGGGTGAGAGGTACAATGCAGTTGGAGGGACTTTCTTTATTTCATTCATTCTCTCTATGGAAGTTGTTTTCTTCTCGGTCCCATCTTCTTGGCATATAAATGCAGGTTGTTTTTACTCAACAAAACAAAAAGTAGTGTGAAATGTCTAGTGTTGCAACACTTATGTGGTGCATGTTAATGTGTTTTCCAATGTTTTTAGGAAATCTACCGAACATGGTGATGCGAGACATTGCACGTCAAGAATGAGAATAACTAAGGCCTGATGGTCATTAGGTGCAACTTGGTCTTAGATGAACCTAAAACGGGAAAATATACTTGATGCTTGTTAACTCTATCCATTAACCATCATTAAAGGCTACAAATGATAGAGCAGTGGTGTGTTTCAGATATTGGATATCTTGTGTTTTTGTAAAGTACTTTGTATTATTTATGGCATTACCTCTAATTTGTGATAGTGATGATTCTTGCCCCTGTTCTTCACCTATGCTCTCTTTTCTGCACTTGCTTCCATGGATGTGTCCCTGTGTGTGACTGCAAGTTAGATGAACCTAAAAGGGGAAAATGTGCTCGATGCTTGTTAACTCTATCCATTTATCATCACTAAAGACTACGAATGATAGAGCAATGGTGTGTTTCAGATATTGGATATCAAATGTTGTTGTAAAATACTTTTGTTTTATTTATGGCATTACCTCAAATGTGTGTTACCGATAATATTTGCCCCCGTTCTTCACCTATGCTCTCTTTTCTGCATGTGCTTCCATGCATGTGTTCCTGTGTGTGACCGTGAAAGTGCAAACATCTGTTACCAATGATTGAAGAAGTTGACTATGTAGATAATAAATATATTTTTGATTTCGTGGTCTATATATTACTTATGATTGAAGAGTTTGATTCAACTGGTTTTGAAGATTATCTTATAGGCATCTTATTTGCTTGGTTTATCTATTCCAGTGATTGAAAGAAAAGAATATTTCATTTTCTTGCTTGATGTGAGTTGTCTTATTGCAGATATGGGATTTTCATTCAGGAAGATCAAGGTATCATGAAGTGCCCAACGAGTTTGATATTTTCAATATGGGTGATACAGGTTTCATGATCGAGAATTATAATGACCTCATTGAATGTGCTCCCATGGAAGCTACAAAAGTGCTGGAAGGCATTTATCCGATAAATTGCTGTGCTACGAATGAGGATTTGAAGTCGCAAAATGTAAGGCATTCCAACTGACTGATAGTTGTCATTGAAGTATTTGGGTACTGCCATTGTAAAGCATTTATCCCGGAATTTTACCATTGATAACCCCCCCATTCATTCTGATACTTGTGGGACTTTACTGACACATATGATGCTGCCCTTTTTTTACTGAAATCATGGTACAACTTGTTTACTCTATTCTGTAGTATTCAAGGAACAATTAAGTTTGATGCACTTTGTGATGACTTGCAGAGTACTTCAAACAACCAAGCGTTTAGTCGGAAGCCAACATCATCTGAAGGTAACAGTTTAACCGCACGCAGAGCATCATCAGGTTTCGCTTTGGCCACTCCTAAAGCTAGTGGCAGCACCAAGGATGTAAATTTTGTGAGTAGGGTTGGAGGTGAAAATGCAAGAGCGACAACCGACTTGGAGTTGTTGGCACAAAATAGAGGGAATGCCATGTTGCGGTACAAGGAAAAAAAGAAAACTAGAAGGCATGATCTTCTAATCCTTCCTTAATCTTTCATTGTTTTATTTTACAATGCCAAATACTTATTCTGCTCAACCTGCCATTCCTTTTTATATTTGATTCGTCATCTTAAATTCTTTCTGAAATATCTTCCCTATGATTTACAAAAATTCACTAACCGCAAATTATAATTTCTATTATCAGGTATGATAAGCATATCCGATATGAATCGAGGAAGGCCAGGGCTGATACTAGGAAAAGAGTGAAGGGTCGGTTTGTCAAGGCTACTGAAGCTCCAGGTATTTAGATTCAAGAAAAAGCGCTTACCACTCTTACAACTGCGCCGAGGTCTCGCCTTGAAGAGGAGGAAGTTTGTTGCAGTTCCAACCTAGTGCAAGCCAAATGACATAAGAATTGGCATTAGCGATGGCTTCTACCATGATGGTGCAGTTTTTGTTTCTTTTATGTATTGACTCACTGGGGCTTACTTTGTATTGTTCTTAGGTCATCTGTAAATATGACATCTTAACACTTCTGTGCTCTTAATACAAACCAGACCTAATGTTAACAGGAAATTTTGGGTTGAATAGTTCTTCCATGACTTATTTTATTTAGTATAAAGAAGACTTATTTTATTTAGTATTGTATTCTATTCTGAAGTTTTTGACATAAACATTGTTGTATTGAGCACACCAAAAAAAAGGGTCAGAAGTTTAAGCTCCTACTCTACTCCTCTTGCTTCAATGTCTGCATTTCCAATCTGTCTTTCATCTCTAACTTTGTCTTCACTAATCTTTCTTGAGTTGATTACAGAGTAGAGCATGGAAATTAAGAAGAGCAAAGTAGCTGCAGCTGCCATGCCAATTGAAATCTGAGCTCCGTCGCAGAACGCCTCGAAACTGTTACAGATTGCTGCCCAAGCTGTGTAAGTATTCCCATACTTCCCTATCCACCCGTATGCCACCGCGGCGCTACATCCCGCCACCATGCCCAGAGTCACCATCTGATATACCCCAAAACAACAAAACAAAGCAGCTTCACTCAGTTCACTGTTCTTACTAAGTCACTAATGTTTAATTACTGTTCCATTTCTTTTCAGTACTCTATTTGGAGATTCACTTACCAGGTCAAGTATGAACTGGAAGATGAACTTGACTGTCCCTTGAACCGGCAAGAAAACGAAGATCAAAGCGAGCAGACCGAGCAAACATGCCACAGCATCGACAGCAACAAAGAATCTGAAATAAGGTAACTAGCTAGCCTTATTAGACATACCTGGTTTTCGAAAAATCGAACAAAAAAGTGATTATTGAGCATGGACATGGAATTAATCTTGCCTGAAAGCAGTAGAATACTTGTATGTGGCCATGAAAGTGATCCCATAAACTTGCATGGTCTGCTTGTTTTTGATCATAAGCACAAATGAAGCTAAAGTAAAAGCAATGCCCAAAATCCTAAACAATATTTGGAATGCAAAGAATGGTAGTCTTGATGTATATGGGAAGTTTTGGTCAGATTTGCTTTGTGATATCTCCATTGCAATTAACAGCTTTGAAGAACAATAGACAAAAATGTATTATAATTCTCAATTAACATGTGAAAGATGGGAAGTATTAGGCCATGGAGGTTTCATGGCACCAACAGTTCACCGTTCACGTTGGTTCTGTAATTTAGGCAGATTTCATGGCTCAATGCATCCTACATGATTTTTTATTTTATTTTTTATTTTTTTTTATATATTCGTGAGTATTCAGGCGAGCCTGACTATTTTCATCAGGCACTAGGGCAATCGGCCTGAGCGTATCCATTGGTCGGAACAATCTTCACACATCCTACATGAGTTTGGGTTAATATGATTCACCTTTTGTTGATAGAAGTTAAGATATGGTGAGTTGGCGAGGCAACGAGTAGTTATTTTTCATAAGAAACCTAATAACTTGACTCCAACATAAATTGAACCCACGCATCCCCAACCTTGCCTTCTCCAAATGGCCCTCATGCTCTCGGTGTCTCATTAAAAATGCTTTGGCTCAAAACCGAGACTACTTGAACTATTTAGGGATGGTAACTTATTTCCAATAACAACACAATGGGATATGAGATATGTGAATATAGGCACTCATCAATTTACTAGCCAAGTCATTTAATTAATGAAAATGATAAATTAACATACTTTGGGTACATACTTGTGACGCACTTTATTTTTAGCCATTTATATATGGCTCTTTCTTATCTCTCAAGGCGTGGCCTCCACATCAGACAAACATCATAAATGACTAAAAAACAAAATCCGCACCTAAAATGTGTTATTTTATTATTCTCCTTTAATTAATTTGAAAATTATTACTATCGTGTATAGCTAGCTAATTTGAAAATGTAAAAGTAATCACTTTAGCACCAATCTAATCGGATGTTATGTATTTTACCTTGAGATCTCGGTATGTATTGCACATCATTCGATTAGGTTCGATGCCCAAAATCGGTTACTTTAATATTTATCAATTAATTAAGTTGTGTCCAAATGACCAACCTGGATTTTTTTTTTTTTTTTTTTTTGAAAACAGAAACTTATGAAATTAACATTCTATGACTCTATTAATTCAAACACACGTACGGACATGCACGTACATATATGTAACGTGCCAGCTGATACACATCGAGATGCGCAATGTTCTACACCCCATCTTCAAGTACGTACCCGATTATATATAGACATAGCTTAAAAGTTAAATTAAACACACACACACTCATGAATAGAACTTCCTCATTGTGTTGTATAAAACTTTAAAAAATTAAGACTAACATCTCAACTCATCATATTCATATATCACTTGTAACTTATCCAAACAAGGCCTAACTAACATAACACATTACAATACAAGTTAATGCCTCTCAGAACTTATCATCAACACATCAAATTCATACATGCATGCATGCATGCATGCATGTAGCCCCGCCATTCATCCATGTACATACTACACACACAAACCATGCATGCCCATAACTTTTTTTTTTCTTCTTTTTTTGCATTCCATATATCAAAAGAAATATATATAAACAAAACCCTAACTCCAAAAAACAAAATCATTCATCTAATCTAGCCTCATTAACTACATCATCATCATCATCATGCATGATCATGGATGGTCAGCATCATCAACATACCAACCATCACACATGCTATCATCTCTATATGCAATTCATGCATATATGTGATAAGTATACATATCTGTATATATATATATATAATGTACTAATTATAGACGAAGAGTGAGATCAAGTACTTCCAAGTCATGATGATGATGATGACTATTACTCTCCTCCGAAGTAGACCCATCCGCCGCCGCCGCCGCCGCCGACGTCGACAATCCACCACCACCACCACAGCAGCGGCGCCACCAAACCATAGCTGGTTGAGAAAGGGCTCGCTAATGGCGGCGGCATTGAACCGCCCCGCCAACCGCTGCCGCGCCGCCGCCCTCTCCCTCTTATGTGCATTTTGGTGCCCCCCTAGTGCCTGTGAAGTGTAAAACTTTCTAGAACAGTATAGGCATGAAAACATCCTCCCCACCACCACCACCTGCTCCCGCTGCCGCCGCAACGCCGCCGCCACTTCCATCATCCTCTCCTCCCCCGCCACCGCTACGGCCTTCGTCGACGATGATAGTTTCATGAAGTCATACATTGTCACCTTAGCCTCCCCCATTAGCTAGAGACATACAAATGAAAAACTTAAAGACACAAATTGTGGTCTCTCATGTGTGTATGTAGTAGAGAAGTTTCATGGGTAATGGACGAAACTACCCCTGAAGAGTAGTGTAGATCGGACGCGCGGACTGTTTCGGATGAGGGGTAAAGTGGTAAAACGACAGGCAGTGAGGTGGAGCGCTTTTGGTTAGTACGTACGCATCACTACTCGCGTTGCTGTTGTGGTGGTGTCAGAACGCAGAAGCGCCTCGAGATCGTTTTTTGGTGATCGCGTGGGAGAAGTGGCACAAGCGGGTTTGTGATTGGTTTGGGAGTGGGTCATCCAATGATAGAGCGAGTTACTTAAAACGGAATGATACGGCGTGCACTGGATCGGTCAGAGCATAAACGCAGAAACGGAAACACATAACATCACTTCGGACAAGACTGAAAGAAAAGGCCCATGATGAGTCCACAACAAAATCAGATCTGATTGGGCCCAAGGCCCAATAACAGATTATACATTTTTTTTAATTTATTTTAATAGTTTTTGGTCTGTGTTTTGAGTGCTGTGAAGAGAAGGAAACACATGTTATTGGTTGGAGAGATCATTCAATCAAGTCAGGGGCACAGTGGGGGTGTTCAGTTGGAGTACTTTTTGAGGTGGGGACTTGCACTTAAATGGCTAAAACCATGAACCTTGTGAACTAAGGAATTGAAAGCATGCATTGCATTGCCATTGTTGTTCAAAATGTATATGTTTGTCTTTGGGAACACACAACTCATACTGACTCACCAATTAGATTTCAAGATTTTAGAGTCAATGATTTTTATGAGTTTGAGACGTGACGGTTGAAATGCATTTATGATTATAGATGACTTTGTATGAAATCGGGCGGAGTGAAAGAATTTTTAGAATTGTCGTAATATGAGTTATGAGTTTGAGATGAGTTTCAAAATTTAAAGTATTCCAAACCAATGTACATAAACTTGATTACAGAACTCAGCAAGTACTCAAAATGAGAACAAATATCTGATCAAATTACAAGATTTTTTTTTTTTTTTTTTAAAATTGGTATCAAAATCAAAGGGGCATGGGAAAACAAAAGACTTCAATGGGATTTGAGAGATTAGTTATAAATTTTGGGCGATATTTCACACCTTTGCGGCTTTCCGTCATGGCCTAGATCTTCATTGAATGAAAGAATTAACAGTTAGCTTCGGCACTGCCGCTTCTGCATCTCAACGAAGAGTGTCTGAAGTGTGGTTTTGGCGTCGGCAATGTAGCGATGATATCTTCAACCGCAGTTCTGAATGTATTCCGTGCCCGTGTTTGTTGTTATGTACAAAGTCTGATCGGCGAAGTTGATATCATAATCGATGTCTGATCAGTTGCTAATGTTGAAGTATTTCGGATTGTCGGGGAAATGGTACTCCACATTGAACTGCCATTGCAAAACAAAGAAGCTCATTTATTACAAATGGCCAAACAAACATACAATTTCAGGAGATATCGAAAATTAGTTTTAAACGACAAACCTTTCCCTCGTCGGCATCTGAATGGCGTTGAGGAAATACAATCCTCAAATCGTTGTACAAGTAGAAGCGACGTTCACCATCCGTGTCTAAGATATTCGTTTCACAAGCAGAAAAGGAATCACATTTGAGTTTCTTCGTAGGCCTCGGACTTTTCTTTCTGCAAGGGCATAGAAAACGAAGATGGATTGCATAGCGAAGAACACCTGCAACCGTGCAATTCCCATGGAGATTTGAACTGTGTACAGTTCTCGCCTCAAATTCACGGCATCTATCAAATGAGCTGTGGAGCTCCTTCCAATCATTCCTCTGCCGCAGCTTGCTACACTCTATCACATCGAAATGACTTTGTGGTGCCTCGGAAGATTCCTCGGAGCTTTGGTTTTGAGATTTCATGGAATGAGGAATGTCAATGCCACCAGAAATAGTAGATTCTTCCTCGACGAGATTAGCTTCAGTTTTCTTTGAGGCTGGGGTTGCTATCAGTTCATGTCTTCTCAAGTCTGTATCTTTGCTTCCTCCTTCCAACGCCTTTGAAAGTGATCCGGAAGAGTTTATAGTGATTTTTTGGCGCAAGAAAGGTCTACAAGTTTTATAATTTCAGCAAGGAAAAAAAAAAGTTAAGAAGATACTAACAAAAAAATTGACAGCAGATTTCACCACAAAATGTAAAAGCCTTTGCACTTTGCTTGATTCAATGCACTTGATGGCGTGCATTCAAAATCCTTTGCGCATTCAATGGTGAGCTTAAAAATGAATTCCTCGTTTACAACTACATAATACAAAAAGACTTTCCTTCACTTGACGTCTTCGGTACATGCGAATGTCAAAGACCAAGTAACAAGAGCTCATACCAGGATAACTGAGAAGTCGGGATTAAAACATGTCCATGCCTTTAAGAACTCTTAACCCCATAAGAACTCTCACAGTTATTGTGTATGGCTATCTTTCATTCGTGGGATTTTTGAAATTAACACTCGACATCACAAAAAGATTCATCACTTGATCATCAAAATACAAGATCTAGCCATTGAATTTCTTCTTGGAATTCAATTCCTATGACAGAAGTAGATTCGCCAATTGAGTTCCATGTGAAGAACTGAGATTCAAGGAGCAGGGTGAAAACAAATTGCTAAATATATGAACTTGTTCACATTGTCACACATTTGTCACTTGAAAAGAACAATGGAATTATGGAATAAACCTATCAACAGGATGCAAATATAGAAAGTTGTCGCTCGAACAATTAACAAAACGTAAGAATTTTGATAAGATAATAAAGAAAAATGTCCGCGTAATGTAGGACAACTTATGTAAGCTTTTAAGAGAATCAAATAAGTCACTCATATTCAACTAAAAAAAAAAGTCACTTATACATACCTTGGTCCCTGCTGGCATATCACTCAAATCATAATTGCAACGGAAGGTGTGGATAGGCGTCCTCTCTGGGTTGCTAAGAACCTGCGAAAACGCAACTCTTAGTAGGCAAAAGCTAAGCCTTTGTTCATATGAACCACAATGCCAGAGGATAGAAGTAAATTGAAGTCCAATAGCAAATCACAATTTCTTTTTTGGTAGTATGCAAATCACAATTTTCAATCCTGAACTGATATCAATTACATATATAATTTACCTGCACATCACAATCCATGAATGCAAGCGACATTTATTCCAATATGCTGTTGAAAAGAATACAAGAAGCATGGGAAAGGAGTGCAAACATAGATCTATCTCAGCTTCAGTACCTCATTTTACAAATCATAATTTCTCGTTCTGATACGATACAAGAAGTTCTTGAAAGTTTAGGATAGCTCATATCTATCGATATGCTGCCTCCATCCACTTCAGCAATCATCTTGCTCAATAGAAATTTCTTTCCATGCAGGTTAGAGTTTTTGGGACACTTTCTCGTATAGTTTCAAATCAGACTCAACTTCAAAGTAAATGCACCAAGTAGCAAATCAAAGATCACATTCGACAACTCTTTCACAGAATTTCCTGAAATAGCACAGCAACAGCTGCAAGACTCAACCAACTTATTCCAGCGCAAGCGACATGATATCTCGAATATTGTAAAGACAGTGTAAAGGATCAATTAGCAATCAACAAATAAGCAAATAGTTATTTTGCTCATGCGCAATCAAAACAACCATCAGAAATCAAGTTCTCAACCAAGCAATTGAAACATTAAACAATCACCATCCCACCAAGTTGGAAATATAAATTGAAGTCCATCCAATTCGACTTTTTCAAAAACCATTTTGAGGAATAATCAACAAAGTACCAGTTGAATGCACCCTTTCACGGGGATTCTTAGCCGACTTTGTGCTTGTCGGGATTCATCATCTCGACGATTTCTCTTCACTTTTATGTCTTTGGGTTGTTTTAATGGAGAATTTCCAGCAAGATCAACTGATGCATAATAAAGTAAGCAGGCATTTCCATCCACACTTGATACTGAAAAAGGAAGTTTCCGTGACAGTGGTGAGAAGCTCCCACCAGTAACATTCAGAACAGCTTGGAAGCCTTCGATTTTCTACAATCATGAGAGGCCAAGAAAGGGGAAAATGATTAAAAGCCGGATGGTAGAGAGACACGGGCACAAAAGATGTTGAAAGATAAATAGGGAAGAACCTTATAGATTATGCCGGAGGAGAGGTGACCAGATAATAAAGATTCTTCAAATGAACCAACTAGGGATCTCCTAACTGGAGGTCCACTTAGAATTCTCGACTTTGTTAGTCGAAGCTTAGGTGCTGAATCGAGGAACCAATGCTGACATAAACTATCACTGCATTCAGGCTTACATGAATCAAAATTCGTACTCATCATGTCAATATCTAAGAAAGATTTTCCACTGATTACCAAGTCAGCTTTGCCTGTGGAAACTAAAATGCCCGATAATTGATCTGACATATCCCCGACATCTCATATTCAACTTGAGTTTTTTTCTTGACTTCCTTCCTTGAGTCTGCAATTCCAATTCTTTTATAAGATTTTCGGCCAAGAGGAGATAACGAAAGAGGAGAAGAGTACATTGTTTTAGGGGATATAGCTACTGCCTCAGTTTGGGAGACGAAAACACTTTCTTCTCCATGGAAATCAGCTCTTGCTAACAAAGAATATAAATCATCACCAGAACTGGCAGCCACAGATGAATGATCTGATGGTGTTACTTGCGATCCATTGACAGAAGAACTAGACTTGTCGCATTCAAAATCAACAGCACTTGAAAGTGAACCTGCAATACTTTGATCTTCTGATTCAATCCTCAAACTACAAACATCATCATCTGGTGTGCCACTATTTCTGTTTAAAAATTTTCCATATTGGAATTTTCGCTGCTTATTCACCCGAATCATAGAATTGCCCGTGCTTCCCCTAAGAGACCCATCCAAATCACAAGTTCTCAAACCAGAATCTGGGGACGGGTTTTGCACAAGTGTGCTCATGGTGCTACTACATCTATAAATTGACTAGATGTCGATTGAGGCATTCCCATCATTTAAGTTTGCAATGAATGCTCAGTAAATCTCCTTAGGATATGCCTCTCTAGCTTTCCTATTCTTATTTACATCTCACCTATTTTATTGCATTGCACAAAAAGAAGGCAAACCATCAATTCTGATTTCATAAAATTTAAATCTCTACAACACTGGAAAACTCGAAAAGCATGATCAAATACTGACTTCTCACCCTATCCCAAATGAATCATGAATTCAGCACACAGAGTGTATCTAACCAATTGCCTAGCATCAATTCTACTACTCAACTCCCTCTCCTGCAATGCATTCTATACTCCAATCCCATGACCTCACAAGACTCAGACGAAAACCCAACCATAGTATGAGAATTTAAACAGATTGAGATATAAAAGGTTCTGGCCTGTAAATCGATATGGTCTTACAGATTTGCGGCCGACAATGATTCACTTCAAAATCCTGAAGCAAATAAAAATGAACAATTAGTTTGAGGATATGTGTTTTTATGTGACAACAACAACAACAACAACAACAACAACAACATAGCCTAAGTCCCAAATTAATCGGGGTCGGCTACATGGATCAAACTCGTGCTCGATCAAGTGATGTGTTTTTATGTGAGAAAAACAAATAATAAACACACCCCACATAAATGGCAAGCAATAAGATTAGCAGATTTCACTTACTTTCATTTTCTTATATATATAACACATTGTGCAATATACAATAGAAGACTCAAATCTTAACATAACAATGTAAAAATGGTTGCAATCAAAATGAAGCTAACAAGATGTCAATCTAATCTCAAATCCAAATCAACTCAAATGAAATCTTTAGAGAATAAAAAAAATCAGATAAATATCCAACTTGATTGAACAAAAAAGGCAAACAACATCCAAGAACAATAGATTAAGCAATCAAAAGGGAATCCTCAATCTTCACCAAAACACAATCATCAAAATTACCCATCTCTAAAACCATCATTCCTCATCAACCCTCACCAATCCACCAAAAACCCATCAAAATCTCCAAAAAAAAAAAAAAAAAAAAAAAAAAAAAACCAAAAACCACAAAACCCACCATCAAATGGGTCTAATCAGAAGACCCATTCCATGATTTGATCAAAACTTCCTCCTCCTCTTCTTTCTTGATGTGGGTATAAGAGGAGATGAGGCTTTTTGGGTTGTTCTTCTTCTTGTTGTTGTTGTTGTTTTTTTCTCTTCCCATCTCTCACAAGCTTTTATACCACCAATGCCAGACCGACCCATCAATCACAATGGCCCAAAGAATTTGCGTCGCCACTTTGAAGTTGAGATCAACCCCTATATTTTCTCCTCATTTTTATTAAAACCCCTCCTCTCCTCTCCTCAAATGCAAGATGCACTGCCATCTACTCCTGCACCACCCCTTTTTTTTTCACCTTTTCTTTGTTGTTGTCACAAAACTATTTTCTTCTTTCCCATCACTCCTTCACTAATATTGCTAATTGTCAAGTTGGTTCCTGCCACTGCCGCCCTTAAATTTTCGGTCTATGTGCACCAAAACCTCATAAAAATAGTTTATCGCCTTTAAATTCTCGATCTATGTGCACTAAAACCTCGTAAAAATAGTTTACCGCCTTTAAATTCTCGGTCTATGTTCACCATGGTAAGAAATAAGAATAGTCTACAGCATTTGGTCTATGTGCATCAAAACCTCGTAAGAATAGTCTATAGCCTTTAAATTCTCGGTCTATGCCATAACATCGTAGTAACAGTCGGGATTATACAAAAAAAAAAAAAAAATTGCTAATTATGGATGACACCCCAATTGAATTTTAACCATTCATTAGCCACCCATATGTTTATACTGCAAATTTTTTTTGTTGGGCCATAGTGATTAAGGAAATCAAAAGTTAATTTGTGTTCACCAATAAAGCATACAAGTCATGGTCACAAATGAGGAATGTAAGTTTTTGAGTCAAAGAGAATTTTGACAAATAAATTTGGTAAACACAAATAAATTAGCAATATTGTTGGATTTTTTTTTTTGAGACGAATCCACGAATTTCATAAACCTTACTTTTTATGAGCTAATATCGCATCCATCTCACTAGATCATGTTTTGGCATATTGATTGAGTTAATTGAATTGCTTATTATGATTTGTATACATACATGATATATTTCAATGAGTATGCAATATTGAGGATAATAACCAAATATTGCATTTTAAATTAGTGGGAATCAACTTTCAGTCAGCTCAATTTAATGTTTTATATATTTGCACACTTCCTCTAATAATTGTATTTTTTTTTCCTTTTCTAGTAACAAGCTTGATCGTGCAATCAATACCATATCAAAGTGTGCATTGTGCAATACATTGGAGGAAGTGTGATTGTTTACTTGGAAAATGCTAGCGTGGCCCTAGGACGAAAACGTATATAGGGCACGCATGCACCTCGTCAACCACCCTCGATACCTTTTGGGATGCATGCACACCCGACAATCAAGAGCAGCTGCAAGCTTGCAAGGTGAGTGTTTGTACGTATGGGGCATGACAATATTTTCTTATTTATATATAATTTAAAGAAAAAAACCTATTTTTTGTTGATTTCAATTCAAAACTTTAAAGATTTTGAAAAAAAAAAAATGTGTTAGCTTTTTTCAAAATTCTCATTTTCTTTAATGATCCATGAGGTTGAGTTGTAAAGTAATATATATACTTTTTGATTTCCTTGTTAGGAGTAATTTGCTTTATGATAGCTACATTTGAAAACAAAAAAGGTAAATCTACATTAGCACAACTAATGTCCAACATTAGGTGACCTCAAAAAAAATAAAAAATAAAAAATAAAAAAATGGGGACATTAATTAAGTCACACTTATGCCTCGTTAAAAAACCATGAGATACACATCAAAATATGTGTCAAATTTTCGGTTTCCAAATTTATAAATGCATACCTAACATGAAAATGTTCATATATTGATGAAGAACTATAACACAAAGGTCCAACAATATATATTCATGTGGGGGATTGATAATATCACCAAACACAATGCAAAATTGGCCCACTTTAATTAGCCCTACTGCCTCATCAAGTTTGTTCTATATGTTGACAAACATATAAACAAATTAATACAATGAGCATCACGGGTAAATCAAAGATAGATATAGTATTTTGAGCTATTTCTCTCTCAATTATGTTTGTTGTACATGTTTGAAGTTTATATATAACGCAGGCCAAAACTAGAAAAATCTCTTCTTTTCACTTTCATTTTGCTTAAATTAGTTTTCGCTTGTCTCTTCCATTGATTAAGATAGTTAATTAGCAGTTATAATTATTTTATTTAATATTTCAAAAGAGCGACAAATGTTTTACGCTGCCCCTTATTCATTCAAACTCGAACCGATCGATTGATACAATTCGTATACCATCAGTATCGATCCTCGATGGATCTAATTAAACTATACAATTACTAAATAATAAGGTGTTATATCTATATATTGTAAAGGAAAATGCTACAATGACGCCATAAAGTCAAACAAAGTTATGTAGCATGCGGGTCGCATTTTTAGAATTAGTCAGTCTCGAGAGTCACACCTCGCGTGTTAATTATGCACCGAGAACTACTTGCACACACTCATTTTCATGTGGAACCCATATATTACGTCACCCCGGTATAAATTTTGACACGTCATTGTAGCATCTTCCTATGTAAATAACCAAACGTTACCTGCATGCTATGTATATGTTGATCATGATAATAGAGTTATACAATAAATGGCACCATTCTGCATAGGATTCATTTTTCATGGGCCAATCTCAATAGGCATATGTCTTTTAAAAAATGAAATTGATCACAAACATATTCAGTTATAAACCATTTGCATTAAAAAAAAAAAGTCCCTCTATGGTGGCCACCAACCAAATATATATATATTGTGAACTTCATGACATTAGCATCCATAAGCATGATTTTATTTGTATATGAGAGATAATTAAATAAACAAGTAATTAATTGTATATTAATTGAAGTAAGATTTTACAGAATTGGTCCACCTTGCAACGTGGATGATGCATGCATGGCTGTCTAATATGATAATATCTGCCATGCTTGCTTTCAAAGGCTTGTGGATTTGAAGACTTTGGAGCATATTATGGTTGGCCTGGCCAGCTTTAAATTTAATGGTTGCCTCTATGCACACTAGCAGACATAAAAGTGAAGAAAAGAAAGAAAATATATTGAAACTCTATATAATGTCACAGGCTCACAGTGGGGACTACCGAAACTATATATGCACACTACACTCACCTAGCATATATATTGATTTCAATGTTTCATTGAGCAACCAAATCTTTGTAGGCCTTATAATTTCCTTTTTCTTTTTTACAAGTTGTATCCATTAGATGAGTTTTGTAAAAGGTGGAGTTTGGATTGAATTAATGAAGGAATTATACTTTTGTTCTCAACTTAATACCTATTTTTAAGTGTGAATAGAGCAAGTCTAACTGACCCTCACGTAGGCCAAAGCATTTATGATAAAATAGATTATGTATCACTTACTTAAAAGTCAATGTTTAGAGAAGTCATAAGTTTAACTATTGTTGAAGTCAAAAAGAGAAAAAAAAAAAAGCCGGCTCTTACGTGGTTTAAGACTAGCTAATGTATGAGAGAGGGGCGAAAAGTAAGTTTAGACACCCATAATTATGGGAAAAAATTGAGCATTTGCTCAAGTGGTACCAATTGATATAGAGTCATAACTCATAAGTGGGTCGCATTATTTGCAAGTAGTCACGTCTTTGAATGTATTGTTCAATGCTGAGAACTTCGATTCAAAGTGCCTCATAATTATATCAATGTAATAATAAACTGAAACAAAGTAATACTTGTGAGAGAAAAATAATCTTGAAGTGCTATTAAAGTGTTTACCAAACACCACATAGGGAGGTCAGAAATATTACCATCTACAATCATGTGCAAAGCCATTGTAGCTGGCTGGTGTAAAGTGAACACTTTGTTGTTACTAATTCTTTAATTAATATGTACAATCTTTGATGCAACTTTATTCATTGAGTAGCATGGAAGATTAATCACTTATGGGTCATAAAAAAAAAAATGATCCAAGCAATGCATTAATGAAATGTATATTAAAGTGTACTAATTGGTAGAGCCTCTTTTTTTGAAGAATAATACCTATGGTTGGAAAAAGTAATCCAAATTAAGTTAGGTAGAAGTATCTATATTAACTTTATCGAAATATAATTTCTATAAAATTATTTGGATCATTCGATCTATTTCATAAAGAGCGATAATATTTTTTACTATTTCAAAAAGAAGCTTTCGAAACTTAAAAAGCAATAAAAAGATTACTATAAGATTCGATATCATATCTCAATTGTAACCTCATCTTCCTATGCTAAAGTATCTATGATGAGATGGACGAGACATCACTTCTCAAAAAGTGAGAAAACTCGTTTTTATTTTTTTTTCAAATTTTTATTTTAAAGTATGACTAAAACTCGATTCCTCTTAAACGAAATATTTATTTACGTTCTTAGTTCTGCTAATGTAACAAATTAAGTTGGAATGATCACTCTTCGTAAAGTTAATTAATTTTTTTTTCTCTTGTTTTCTCATTTAAGAATATGGGGTTGATACACTTAACTCATTTTTTTTTTTTTACTATTTGGTAACAAAAATAGTATGGTAGCTACAGTACATGTACTGAACAGTAAATTGCTCTGTTTCGCACTTTCACTGTTCTCTGTTCTTTCTCTGCGCTTTTAGGTTTCTGGTTCTCCGTCGCTGTCTCTCACAAAAGGCGGATTGTGAGAGCCCAAACACCATCACAACTCAACCATCTCTCTCTCTTGATCGATCGATCGATCGATCTCTCTGTTGCTGTGATTCAGCAAAAATGGTGGATTTTGGGCGAGTTCAGAAGGAATTGGTGGACTGCAACAAAGACAGAGAGGTCTCTGGAGTGAGCATAGAGCTTCATGGAGGCGACGATCTCTCGCATCTTCTCGGGACGATCTTCGGCCCCATTTCGACTCCATACGAGGGAGGAACGTTTCAGATTGACATTCGCTTGCCTGGTGAGCTCCAAATCCATTGAATTTGTGCAATTAGGGTTAGAAATCGGATCTTTTTGGGGTTTTAGTTTCTGGGCATGATTGAATTTGTTAGTTATGAACACTTGTATGAGGGTTCTGATTTTAAATTGTGGGAATTTATGAGATTGACAGAAGAATGCCCCTATGACCGAAATTCCGAATTAGTTGGGGTTGGCTACATGGATCAAACTCGTCTAATCCGCTCAATTTAATGCATTTAATGGATTGTTGAATTTCTTCGTTTTCTACTTTGTCAAGAACAATTTCATCAAATTAGGATTTTTTAGGGTAATTGTTGGAGATGCATGGATTGAAATAATAGTCCGCATCGATTAAATATGGCTTCATAAAGAAGTATATAGGTGTGGTCAGTGTGGAAACTCTCCCCTAATAGTACCGAGGCCTTTCGAGTTAAAATCACTCATCAATAAGTAGAAGGTGATTAAGTTAGGGACAATATCTGTATTGGTGTAGATCTAAAGGCTGCGGAGAAGTGCCACTGGCAGGACTCTTGCGGATAACGTGTCGTGGGCTGAAAACTAATAGTAAACCACACTCTGTGATATTAAATGCTTAAGATAGTGCAGTCTTTTTCATACCTGAACAGTGTGACTGTAGAAGAAGTTGTGTGATTGCATTACCCTTTTAGTTGCTTGTGAGTTGTGATGGTTTTATGTTGAATTCAAGGACTGTGTAGTGAAAGTCATTTGCTTTGTAGTGAATTTTAAGAACCATGGAAGTTGTGAAGGGAAAGATTTTTATAGCTAAAAATAACCGAATGACTTTTCTTTTTCTTAGAGTTATGCTTCAATGTCTTGTGTTAAATGAACCTTTTGATAAACTGGTGATTTTTAATATAAAGTGTCAGAAAGATGTAGTTATAGCTCTTCTTGCAGGTATGTTCCATACTTCCATCTCTCTGTTAGGTCTTTAATCACTTGTTCATTTAGTTTGACACATTGAGCTTTATGGTGCATTACTTTTAGGATTACAACATTGCCTCTATCCCAAAATCAGTTGGGGATTTTTTTTTTCTTGCTAAAATCAGTTGGAGCTCTTTTTTATCGCTAGGTGGGAACGCCCGATGTTTATCTCATTTGTTTGATCCATTTATAAAGTGACAAAAGTTTTAAGTTGGTTCTCAACCTATTGCACCCTCATCCCATTTTCAAGAATGGAATATGGGTTTGGGACCTCTGTAAAACCCATTTCCAGATGAATCCCTACCGGCCTAGCTCGATCCATAACTCACCAACTCACTCGGTCATTGAGTCAGGAACCGAACCAGTGAGCCTTCTTTCAAAATTATCTCATTATCATTTATCAAAGCTGAAATTTAGAAAATGAATGGTGATTGCAGCGGAATATTATGAAATAAAACTTAATCAAGTTTCGACATGGAGGCCAATAATGACATTCGAAAGTCATCAACTAGAATAATATCTCTCTAGTTTAACTTATTTAAATCCCAATCCCAAGATAATATATAATAATAGAAAAACAAGTCTTGACAAGTTTGGAACTTGTCTTTATACCAATCAAAGATACAACAAGCTTCTCTAGAACGCTGAAGCCTTTCCCTTGTCTACTGCGGACGAGAAACCGGTGGGGGGGAGAATAGTTGGGTGAGCACAAAGTGGCCACGATTCTTAGTAAGTTTAGGTAAGTTACCAATATTATAATCCTTCCATAAATATTATGCAAATTAAAATACTAATGCATGACGTGCAAAAATATTTAACGAAAGAGATAATCAAGAAATATCATAACAAGATAAATAATTCATGCAAATCAACATGTGCAAATGCTAGGCATGCATGAGTTACTGCAACTAAATTTCTCAACCAAAACTTAAGTTCATGAAGGGTGACCCTACTATGGCCATAGCGGTGTCAACACTCTATTCTCAACACCATGGAAGTTACATTCTATCACAAAGTCCACAACTCGTCCAACTGGACATAACACCTACTACTAAAATTTGTCTAAAACAGTGGATCTTATTCTTATTCTCAATTTGTTGGTCGAACTCGGATAGCCTCTTTGTTCGACAAGTCTGGGCAACTACCCTATTTTGTTCTTCCTAGCTCGGTCGACTGTCCCGAGCATTCTAGTCAAACTAGTAGTTTTTTGGTGCAAGTGCTCTTAGCGAGCTCGACTAAGTGAACAATATATCATGCCTTAAAATGCACCCCAGTTTGCCCAATGTCCTAACTATACATGATTTACCTAACCATATAAATAATAAAAGGTAAAGAGTTATAATAAAAATAACTTAATCTCAACTTACCTGGTATACAAATTTTCAAATTCCTAGTTAGCACTCACGAGCGTACTCCGAAGTCGCTTAAATCTAAAATAAATTAGATATTGATTAATTACACACTAATTTGCATTTTGATAATAAATTCTAATTTCGAAATCTTTTCAAAGATCTCAAGATATATATTTACACACACCAGGACATCCCCTTGACATCTATGGTTGAAAATCATATTTTATTTTGTCATTATTGTATTTATACTTCTTTACGGATTTTGGACAGCTGAGCCGGCCCAACTGCCCTATTTACTGATGTGGAGTTCATCTTCATCATTATTTTTATATTATTATTTTTCAAAAATCTCAATTCCACATTTTTTTGAGATATATTTCAAATGTATTCAAAACAAGAGTTTACAACCAATGTAAATCGAATTACACATTAATGGAGAGATTTACTTGATATTGAACAATTTGAACAATATGAAGAATTTATTTGATTGAAATCTAATACCCTAGCATCGATTGAACACCGATTTATATCATAAATCTTGATTTAAAGATATAATCAATCAAAACTCCCAAATTAATATAAAATCAATTATTTACGTCCTTTTAAATCAATAAACAAATAAATCAACTTTCAATGATTGCATAAATACACAACCTAGAGTCAACACAAAGATCACCAAGTCCACAATTCGTTTTTTCCTCCCTCGTGGCTTTATTTCGCTCCTTTGCATTCCCTCTCTTTCTCTCTCTCGATGTTGTGTGAAACTCTTCTACACACGTTTATTGTTTTGATGGGAGATCAATCAAGATCCTAAATTTACTCTCCAAATCACTCATTCCTTAATTCTCTCTCTCTCCCACGCACATTTAATTATCCACATTCAACGTACATTAAGTTTTAGGGGTTCTCGTTGGTCCCTCTTGCCATTAAATATTTATGGTTTCTTAGTTTACAAAACAATTACCTACAAACATGGTATGTCTAATTTTGTTTGGAATTAAGATCGTCACAGCCTCCCTCTCCCATTTTTCGGGTACATAAATAAGCTTTGGAGTCCTCATCCTTTATCTAGACTTAGATCACCAATGTAGCACGCATTTGATGTTTTTTTTTGGAGGAATGAGGAAAATATTGCCTAATTGTTTGCCTGTTGACCATTATCTATTTTGCAGCTGGGTACCCTTTTGAACCGCCAAAGATGCAATTTAAAACAAAAGTTTGGTATGTAATTCTTATGTACTTGCACTTTGATCTATACTTACTTTTTCGCTCCTTTCAGCATCTTCATTTGTAAGTGTAAGTTCATGAGTGAAAATACTGAGTCTTCTACTCGCCGAGATTGCTGGTTTGCTTAATTGATAACCATCTATGAGATTTATATCTTCCATCTGAGATATGAAGATGGCCATTTTTTATTTTTATTTTTGGATAGGACTTGCATATTGACCATTCATTTTCAGTTTTGGGAGGATTAAAACAATTTGGTTCATGACTTGCAAACCTGACTTTGATTTTTCCCTCTGATGAAGGCACCCTAATATCAGCAGCCAAAATGGAGCAATCTGTCTTGATATATTGAAGGATCAGTGGAGCCCTGCACTGACTCTGAAAACAGCATTGGTTTCTTTACAAGCATTACTTTCTGCTCCTGAACCCGACGATCCTCAAGACGCTGTGGTAGCTCAACAGGTCTCACTCATCCCGCTCTATATTCATGTTTATAGCTGATTATTATTTTTCTTTTTCGAAGTTAGTTGACACGTTTTTTCGTTAAACAGTATCTACGAGATCATTCAACGTTTGTCAGCACAGCACGCTACTGGACGGAGACTTTTGCAAAGAGGGCATCAGTTGGAACTGAAGAGAAAGTATGTAGAAACTCCACATTTTATATAACAACAACAATTACTGCTTGAAATCTTGTCTGCAATTCCACTATGATTTTATCTTACAAGCTGCTACAATCTTGTTCAGTTTCCTTTTTCTTTTTCAATTTGATTACAAGATATGATACCTCTGATATCATCGCTAAACAACCACGGAACCCTATATTGATGCCGCAGGTGCAGAAACTTGTGGAAATGGGTTTCCCTGAAGGATTGGTGAGGAGAGCGCTGGAATCAGCCGGTAATGATGAAAACTTGGCGCTCGAGAAGCTTTGCTCATCTTAAAATGGTCTTGCAGCAGCTTCCATCATCTTCTTCACTCTTGTCAGTTTCTCTATCTCCTGAGGGCCTGCAAATTAATTATCGGGCGACAACATTACATGACTTGAAAGAGCCGATACTAGATCTGCTATTGGTCTTCTATGAAATTGTAAAGCATATTATTACCTCAAAAGCCATGTCTTCTACGGATACCGACTCCATGTCGTCGTAACCCATTTCAGTTGCAACTTCTGTCACACAGAATGAGCATGTTAAATTTGAAAACTGATAATTGTTGGAACATAAATTGTGTATCTGATATTTACTTTGTAATGAGATTTTAGCATCTGCCGTCGCATATCCATCTTTCATTCTTTCATACAGCCCAGTTAATTCATCCAGTACCTGTATATTGCAAGTCCAAATATTATGAGTGTAAATATAAGGAGTTCCAAAATAATTGAAGAAGGAATAGCTGTTAACTCAGTTAATAAGTCATGATTCCTACATTTCATCATTCAGTAGGAAAATTTTACCTCAGAAGAGCTTGAAACTGATAATGCTGCATCCAACACTTCTTTGCCTATCATAAACAAAGGTACATCTATCCAAATTGATAGGCCATGCCTCAGAAAAGCCCTGAACAAGTATAGGCAATCTAGCTTGTCAAAGCATGAACAAGGAGCTTTAAGAGTAGAGGTTTAACTCATCTCCAACTCCAATGCTTACAGATTGGTTGAACTGTGAACTGCACCAGCTCCGGTACACACCACGAGACGGCCCATTGACGACAACTGCTTCAGTACTTCAGTCTGCCATTAAATCAACATTCTAGTTAATTGATGACAATCAATTAAATAGACATACATGCTCCCCCCAAATTTACAAAATCTGAGAAAAGTGAAATTATATTAATAAAGCACCTCAGATTCGCGGAAACCATTCTCGTCTTCCTCAATCAAAGATTTATAAGTTGAATCACCACCGGCGAGCTGCTCAACCAAACCGTTACTATGCACAAAGAAACAGGTCAAACAAAAATGAAACAACATTGTTCAAGTTCACAGCACTTAGCATAAGTTGGTGCAGAAATGAAAAATGCATACAAATACCTGTCAAAGTAGTAGTATCTCAATGCATCAGCTAAAACTTTACCAATGTCAGCTTTCATTGTGTTGTCCATACCTACATGTGAAAGGGAGTCAATGTTCATAATAAAGATATGACCACTAGTCACTAGATTAGGGTACCATGTACCAACATTTCAATTGTCCCCCAAATGATGCAATGCAATGGAAAAGAGATGAGCGCCACAACTCTGACAGAGAAAGGTTAGTATGAGTTTAATTTTCGGTAGCTACATTATATTCCCTAGGTTTGTCCCGAATTATATGAGTAGTACCAATTGACACAAAGATTAGGGAAATGCGGTTGCGGTTGTTTAGACACCTACAAAGACGGCCTACAAATGTCCCTCACTAGAAAACTTCACTCGAAAGAAATTGGAGAAATTCAACAAAAGTAGAGGTAGACGGATGTTAACTTGAGCCACATTAATTATAAGGGATTTAAATGGTTTGGAAAGCTCGATCCATGTAGCCGACCTCAATTAATTTTGGACTGAGGCTATGTTGTCCTGGATTGTGGGATTGGAGTGTCTAAATAGGGGCGGAAAAAAGGTTCAGACACCCACGAATTTCAAAAAAAATAAAATAAAATAAAAATTGTACGAACATTACATTTCACTAATACTTACCAACAAGAAATACAGAAGTTCCTTTCAGTTCAGGAGATATTTCCATTGCCTTAGTCTGCATAGCGTTCATAATCACAAACATTAAACATAATCTCTAACTTTCACATTCAATCCATAAAAAATTCTCATTTGTGTTCATACAACTAAGCCAATCTCACCTTCACAGCAAGAGATTTACTGAGCTCGAAATCCGACTCCACGCCTCGAATCCAAAGCAAAACAATGAATGTGAGAAACAAATTGAGCAATCAAATGCACCAAATCAAAAGGGTAGCCCCTAATTTCAAATGGGTATCTCTAAAACAAATCAATCACTTCACCATGATTTCAACTCAGGCATTTCATCAAATACTTGGGTCGACCCAGAAAAGCTATAACAACGAACAATCTCGATTTTTACACCATAAACTCACCAGCAAATTCATCGTTGAGAGAGCATCTACTGAGAGAGCTTTGAAATGGGGGATTGCTACAATTCACTGATTTCTTTGAAATTGAGAGTTTTGGGTGTCTGAGGAGTGATTTGGAGAAGGTGAGAGAGTTATGAGAAGGTGTTGAAGGTTCGTAGTGTAGAGGTGGATGACGAAAATGGAGGTTTCTGCAGCTTGAATGGACTAGAGTTATCTCCATTACTATCGCTCTGTTTCTCACACTCTGTGTGCACTAAAAGGACCAAATGTAACCAAACCATTGGTTGGTCCGAATGGTAAGGGGCTCGGTTTTTCGAGTTTTCGGGTTTTCGGATTTCAGGTTGAGTCTCGTGAACGAAAAAATTGTTTGGTTGTTTTCATATGGGACCTAATAGTATTCGAAGTCTCCGAGTGTGAATTAGTTAGTAAGATTTTGCGCTAAACACAATGTGGAAAACTAAAAAAGAGAAAAGAACAAACTAATTCGACTCTTAGAACTTTAATGAGTCTGCCTTGTTAGCTGACCTTGACATCCACGGAACGAAACATGATATATAGTAGAAAAATGTAAAATTAACCCTCTTTAGGCACCGATCCAGTTGGATGCTATGCATTTCGCCTCGAGATGAATACGCACACACCTCGGCATGTATTGCACGATGTGCTCAAAGTAGGCCACTCGTATAGTATTTTTTCAAGTGCTTTGTCGATGCCTCCAACTTACTCATTGGTGGGATGTGTAGATTGAAGTATACATAGTTTCACATTGATAGTTTCACATTGATTGAAACATTTTGAACGATACAAGAACAAATCTTATTTCTATTGAGCCTTTTTAGAGTAAAATCCCACATTTTTTAGTGAAAGGTGGCCCAAGTCGATAACAAAATTAGTACTAGTAAGGATCTTCGAGTATAAGGATCTTCGAGTGTGCATGAACAGATGAGATCTCCCAAATTAAAACTCTGCACTTGTGAGATCGAAGGTGGATACAAGAGCCCATTAAATCTTAATTATCTTTCAACCCATAAAAAAGTAAAGCTCTTTCGATATAAGCTAGTCCTTTGTTGGCTTGAGAACTAAGTCGGGACTCAAAGAAGTAAAGTTTTCAGCAAAATTTAAGGTACCTAAATACAGAACCACTCTGACCAGCTACCGTTGGTGAATACTTTTTGATTTTTACTTGAACCAGTGACTACAAAGTTTGTTTGATTTTCCGATTTGATTTCAACAATCAAGGATCTAGTAAATTATAGAAGTATAGAACTAACTTTTTAGGTTTTCTATTAAGGCCGTGACAAATGAATCCAATTAATTCACGGTGCGAGCAACTTGGGATACTTTCTTGTTTGGTTAGTTTTTACTAACTTATAACAAGTGTTAGGAGGAAGTTATTTCTTTGGAGTTAATTTTTTGGAGTTAATATTTTCATGTTTGGTTCAACTTAAAACTTGTAGCGAAGTTTTAAATTTTTAAATAATAAAAAATAGACTTAATAAGCAAATATATCATAACTTTTCAAGATTTTTGTAAAAATATCCCAACGTTTCAATTTTTGTAAATATATCCTAAACTTTTAGTTCATGCGAGTTGTATCTTTATTTATAATTATTATGTATCAAAACATAATCAAAGTGATGAATGATCACTAAATTACATGTCAATTGCATTTATATGAAATAATATTATTAATTGTATGCATAATTTAATATATTTTTAAGTGTAATTCACTAAAAAATAAGAAGTGATGATACAATTTACAAGAAATCAAAAGGTTTAAGATATTTTTGCCAAAATTCAAACATTATGATATTTTTGCAAACACCTTTAAACCTTATGATATATTTGCCTATTAAGCCTAAAAAATATGAATTTACATAAAGTGCATTCAACAAAAGATATGAGTAATAAATAAATCATTAATTAATGAAAATTATGTCTACAACTCTTGAGAGATAACTAACTACCTTATGAGGGTAGTTGAAAGATATCTTACTCCATAAAGTGTATAAATTAAAAATAACTTACAGACAAATCGAGAACCCAAACAAAATTAATTTTCAACTATACTGTAAGTTATCTCAAGACTTAACTGAACCCCTACCCGAACAAGGCCCAATTCAATTCAGCTAGCCAATATTTTAATGGGCAGGCCACCTTTAGATATTTATGCCACCACCTGTCACTCTTTATGACCATAGGATTTAAACGTGTCGTGTTGGGAACTTGTAAGGAAATACACTTTTTTTATATGAGAATAAAAAAAAATGTTTGGTTAAAGTTAAATATTTAAAAAATTAATTATAATTATAATACTATCTTAAAAATTTTCAAATTGATTTAAAGAAATAATATAGTATTTGTTAGGAAAATACTATATGTAACGACTCATCAAAGTCGACATTCAAATCACATCGAGTGACGTAAGCGTACGAGTAATGTACAAAAATCGAGTGACTTTGGAGTGCGCACACATAATTCACGATGATACATAATTTGTGAGACATGTATCTTAATTCATGCCCCAACAACTTTAAACTAAACAATGCTTTAAGATTAGCTTAAGTATATGATCCGACTCACTTATAATAAGAAAATATTTTTGAAACTCAACACTTAACTCAGACATGCAGTAACAACACACGCCTGTTAGCTTTTCTTAATTTTTGTATTGTGAATACATCTGCATGTATCATCATTGTTGCATGTATCTTAAAGTGCATTGCATAAATTACAACAAGTAGGAGTCTGCGCAGAATTATAATAACAAAGCTTTCTTACCGTAATAATAATAATAATAGTAATCAGAATTAGTAAATAGGAGCATTAAAGAGGCGCATTAAAGGTCTCACAGTCACATAGAGTGAACACGTGGCGGATTGAGAGATGTCAGATTCGATCGCGGACCCACAATCGAGGCAGTACGACTGATTGATTCATCAATAATGGGCTTCCTCAGCGGTTCCATTTATGACTCGTTTACTGAGGTGGGTGTGTTCACTTCATACTCTCGCACTTTCTTGAAATTACTAGAATGCCCTCGTGTTCCCAATATTCTTCATTTTGCATTTATTGTCACCACAGTTATTTAACACTACTCTTTAATTTCTTCTTCTTTTTTTTTCTATTTGCAAAAAGGAATTTACCTCTGTGTCCTTATGGTTATTATTATTATTATTATTATTATTTTATATCCGAGGATATCAGGCGAGCGTCACTATTTTCATGAGTTTCTGGTATATAATCAACTTGAGCATACTCTAATGGTCCGGATAATCTTAACTCAATGAGAAATAGAACTTAGGATCGTATAATTAACTCACACAATCTCAAAGCTCATTATCGTTGTTGGGTCAACCTGTTCAATTTATTTTTATTATATTTTCAACGACGTTAGGTGAACTTATGTGATATTCCAACGTGATCTCGAACCTATCTGAACTTTATCTTTTAACAAATGATTCTTAGATATATCGTTATATCACTAAATATGCTTTGACTAAAACTTAAATAATAAAATTCGTGCTATAAGAAATTATTTTTGACAAATAATGACAATCGTGTAGGTTAAATCTTGAAAATTCTCAATTATTGCACAACAATAGTAACAAAATATATATACAACCTCAATTTCAAATTAATTGGCGAATTACATAAATCAAACTCTTTCTTTTCGTTCATTTTAATGCAATTGATTATCCACACCGTCCTCCATGTGAAAAAATTATCGATTATATTCCAATGAAATAGATTAACATTTAAAAAAAAAAAAAACCTTTGAATACTGTTTGAAAATGAGTTGAACCCACTATTTTAAAAGTTGACAGTTGCTTCGAATACTACCAACCCAACTTGTTGTCACCTCTTTGATATCGTTGACACGTGAACAAGGAAACACATACCTCTCAATGTCAATGAATAGTTGAATATAAGTTAACAAATATACATAAAAATAAGGTGTCATTTTATGCTAATTGTTTCATGATTCATTGTGATTGTGAAAGAGCTGTATCTTCCATAAAGTAACCTCTAACTTTTAATTTTAATCCACAACTTTTTATCACCTTCGCTTCCACACACTTTTGAAAGTGCCAAAAAAAATAAAAGAATTAAAGCACCTGGAAAGTATAACACCTTTGCTAGTAAGGGAACCTTAAAAGAACTTGTTAGCAAACTTTTGACTTGTTTTTGGAAAACCTTCTACAACTCATAAAACTTGCATGTCATTCCATGTAATGCTACAAGATCACCATATATAAAAAAGAAAAAAAAAAGAAAAAGAAAAAAAGTTATGCTACATATATGTGGTGAACACACTCGCCCAAGTGGCATATTTTTCGACATACAATTTACACGTTTTGAGGCAAATAAAACGATCGCTAAAGAAGTGCTAATTATTTTAATATTTTCCCAAAAAACATTGTTCATCTCCTATCAAATAAAAAATCGTTCATCCGTTTGAGGTACAACCAAACAACGCATGCCATGTGCTATATAAGCGAATGAGTTCACTCAGTAGATGTTACATTTCCCAATTGAAAAATGCTAGCGTGCACACACTTATGACACTGCAGATCCAACGCACAGTCGACGCATGTCATCGATATGCCTCGAGATGTGTGCATAAAGCGTATCGCACGGGCGCATGCCAAGCGCGTGGCGATCTAGGGCACTCTATCAAGTATCAACATCCTTTCCAATTCTATAATTAAGAAAAGAAGGGCAAAATGGTTATTTCGTTATTTTAGTGAAAAACGTGGCCTGTTTCAGCGAGGCAGGAGAGTCATTGAATTGAAGTAGCGAAGAAATTCACACACTCGCGTACTCTCTCTATTTAAGCCGGAAAACCGCCAAACACTCGAAAAGCGGTTTCCCGAGCTGCTCAACCATTCACTGTAATATCAGAAACCACTAAACCACTAAACCACGAAACCGCTCTGTTGGTCGCTAACTTACGCGGTTTCCCGGTAAACCCCTCGCCGGGATCCCGCTCTCAATGCCTCGCACAACCTCGAACTTCACGACCATGGTTTCTCAGCGAAACCGCTCGGAAAACCACTGTTATCCCTCTCGGAGACTGTAGATGGGGTGCATTATAGGGAAGAGCGTCGCCGGAGAGCGGCGGAACGGGGCGGAGCAGTCCGGCCGGCGAGGCAAGGTCGAGGAAGGAGCGTCCGTGGCGGTTACTGTGGAGGCGAAGGAAGTTAGGGTTAGGAATGGCGGAGTTGTGAGGGAGAGAGAGAGGAGCTTCAAGAGCGGAGATTTTGTGGCGAAGCCGAAGCTGAATCAGCCGGTCCGGACTCAGCAGGCTTGGCCGCCGTGGCTTTCGGCGGTGGCCGGAGACGCGATCGAGGGCTGGGCGCCGCGGCGAGCTGATTCGTTTGAGAAGCTCGACAAGGTGATTGTTTGAAATTTTGAAACCCTAGCTTTGGATCTGCATTTTTGTGTTGTTTTGTTTGAATTTGATGAGTTGTTGTTGTTTGGTTAGATTGGTCAAGGTACTTATAGCAATGTGTACAAAGCTAGAGATCTGATAACTGGAAAGATTGTGGCTTTGAAGAAAGTTAGGTTTGATAATTTGGAGCCAGAGAGTGTGAAATTCATGGCGAGGGAGATTCTTGTGTTGCGAAAACTGGATCACCCAAATGTGGTTAAGTTGGAGGGATTGGTTACATCGAGAATGTCGACTAGTCTGTACTTGGTTTTTGAGTATATGGAGCATGATCTAGCTGGACTGGTGGCCTGTTCAGGGATCAAATTCGCCGAACCCCAGGTTCGATCGGTTCTTCACTCTCTGTATTCGTTTTTATTGTGCGAAAGTTTGGCAGCTTAATTCGAGTTGATTTGTTAAATTTAATGTGCTTGTTGAACCCTCTGCGGCGCTAAAGGCGTTACCTTTCTATGCATATTGATCTGTTCTATGTTTCTGAGCTTTTAAACCAATGGCGTTTGCGAAATTAGTTACGAGTGGTGATAAAAGACTTCACCTTTTTTACCATGGTTTGGTGCTTAGAAAGCAAATGTGTTATAGACTAGATAAGTCAAGGTCTGGAAAGATGGGAAGGTGCCTTTTCATTTCTTTGTTTTGAACATCCTTATAAACTCGGTTCAAGATGAAGTTTGGGACCATTTACTAACAATGCTTGAACATCCTTATAAACTCGGTTCAAGATGAAGTTTGGGACCATTTACTAACAATGCCAGGGTGTTGTTGGTCATTTACGTGGATAGACTTGTCATTGCAAACTCAATTCACGGTGAATCATTGAACCATGTACTCACATTGCTGGGGTAATCTGTTTGGTTATGATGTAGATTGTAGAATAAGCTGAAGTTCTATGCGTATGAAATATGACGAGTGGTCAGGGTTGACAACTCTGCGAGCCATAATTTCTTTCTCTGTCAATTTAGGTCACAGATGTAGATATGGACAGCTTCCAACCACCTGTGAATGAAGAGAAAAATTGTAACCACTTTGAGGTTGCTTTAACTTTTTTTAGATACTCAGCTAACATTTACATCCTAGATGATTCTTTTGTGAGGTGGGTCTTGGTTTGGGTTCTGAATAATTACATCATTGATAGTCCAGTGTCTACTGGGCTTATTTCTATTTTTTACGCCTGATGCTGATAAAGTTTTGTGATTGGTAAACTCAAATCATTCTGAAAAATAATTTGTAGATAATGATTCCCTGCCAAAGCGAGATCTTCTTCCATCTTAATTTCACCTTTTCCTTTATAAAACCCTGATGAGTAATACCTCGTGATGTATGGAAAGCTTAACTGTGTTAACCCAGTCTTTGCCACATAATTAGAGTTTAATTTTAGCTCATGAATTGGAAAGCAATCATAGTGAAGAATTGAATTTAAAGAGCAAACAGAGATGGATTGAGAGAAGAACTGGTCTCTTGACTTTATTCAACTCTTTATACCAGGCTTATCAGCAAAGAACACCAAAATTACCATAAACAAGACTCTCAATGTTCCATACCTCACCTCACTACATCAGTTTACTATATATAGACTCTAAAAACTGACCCCTGGGCCCACAACTCTAATTAACTATTATCAGCTGTCCTTTTATTTCTCTTATTTACTTAGAGTCCTATCATAGAACTGCTTTTTACTAACACTGGATTGGTGGAAAGTTGGTTGATTTTTCAAATATGAATCCAGATACAGTCAACTGCCAGTAACCAGTTGATGGGCTGTTTCTGGTTGGGACATGGGAGAATCTGTTCCAGTCAGTTGTCATCATCACCTGTTCATTTTTTTTTACTTTTTTGATGGAATGATTCTGATTGCACCTTTTCAGTCTATTTGAAACTCTTATCTTCTTATGCATCAGGAAGAGAATGCTGATCAGTTTTCATGATTGGCTTTTCCGGTTCTGTTTGATTTGGGAATATGTTCATGATCATTTTTTTTTTCGCTGCACTTGTTAATATATCTTCTTACATGGTAGTGAATCATTTGGATTTTTGAATGGTTCATGTGGACACTTGGATGCAATAAATCATGAAGAATGTGGAAGAAACTCATTACGCTTATTTTTAGATAAAGATAAAGCAGATCGGCAGTAAAATTATATGAAACAATCTGCTTAAGGCTTTTAGGGAGAAATGGCAATAAACATTCTAGGAAAATGTAGAAATTTGGGAAAGAACTTCATTCACTAAAATTAACTGAGAGTTATTTTTTTTGAAGTAAAAAAAAAAAAACAGAGAGTTATTTTTTGTTGCATATAATAATTTCATGCTTGAGATAAATTTCTAGATAATTTTCGGTCTCTCCCTTAGGTTATTAGCTTTTTTTTTTTTGTTCTTAGGTTACCCCTTTGTAGAAAATATTATCAAAACCTCTTTTAGGGCTTACATGCATCAACCTCTTTCTGTTGGATGTGATACAGATGCTATGTACTTGTCATTCTATGTTGTCCAACGTTTATTGGTGGTGTTCTTTTTGTTATAAATGGTAGTATAACTTGATTGTCACAATTTTCACTACTGTATTGATGAATTGTGTAATAATCATAATTACCAACCTCAAGAAGTTAGGCGTGGCAGTGCTGATTATTGCATTTATACTGTATTAGGTAAAATGCTACATGAGACAGTTGCTATCTGGACTTGAGCATTGCCACAATAGAGGTGTGTTGCATCGTGACATTAAAGGTTCGAATCTACTAATTGACAATGAAGGAATCCTTAAAATAGCTGATTTTGGGCTAGCTTCCTTTTATGATCCTGGCAAGCGGCTTCCTATGACTAGTCGGGTTGTCACCCTTTGGTACCGTCCTCCTGAGCTTCTTCTGGGAGCTACTTATTATGATGTTGGCGTTGATCTATGGAGTGCTGGCTGTATTTTGGGTGAGTTACTTTCTGGGAAGCCAATACTGCCTGGACGGACAGAGGTACTTGGATTTTTTTTCATTTTAATGTTATCTTGTTTTGGTCCTTTTGGACCTTTTGGAGGCTTGCATCAATGCTTTTCTTTTATCAACAACTCTGGAACCTAGCACATAGTGGAATTTTTTATTTTAATGCTATCAATTCAAGTTTCAATGTTTAATGTAAAATGTACACCACAGGCTTTAATTGTTTTCACTTTCATTCAAGCCAGCTTATGCAGACTGCTTTAGTTTTTGAAGAGTTGGTTTTTCTTTGAATTATTATGGTTTGTTTACGTCATAGTAGGTTTTTGCCTTGTTAGGTGGAGCAGCTGCACAAAATATTTAAGCTATGCGGGTCACCGTCGGAGGAATATTGGAAAAAGTCGAAGTTGCCACATGCAACCATTTTTAAACCACAACAGCCATACAAACGCTGTTTGAGAGAAACTTTTAAGGACTTCCCTCCTTCTTCAATGCCTCTGATTGAATCTCTTCTTGCAATTGACCCAGATGAGCGGGGTACAGCTGCTTCTGCTCTCAAAAGTGAAGTGAGTGCTTGTAGCCTTATACTATGAAAATGAGTTTTTATTATTAACATCAATATTATTTTTGTAGTTGTCAATCATATATCATATTTTTCCCCTACAATTTTTACCTATTTGAAATATTGCTTTACCGCTGAAATCAAAAGATGAACGTACTCACGTAGGTATCTATTTGATGCTGGGAAAATGTAGCCTCTCCTGAATGCTTTAAATACCTATTTCTTTTCTCACAGTCTTGATGAAGTTGAGTTTCTTCTACAAATTGCTTGTAAATAGTGAAGGAGGAGAGGAATTGGGATTTTGGGGTTGAAAGCTATTCTTTGGTTGCCTCTATAGCAGGTGGCGTAGCATGCTCAATGAAATAATGCTAAATTAGAATCTATGAGCTTTCATATTAGGAAAGAAAAGAAAACATTGGTTATATTCTTTTTGGTTGTTCTTTGTTTTGCACAGTTCTTATTCCTCCACCTCCATGGTTAGTTCATCACTCCATTGTTTCATCTTTGATGTATCTACTTGGTAATGGCGTTGATGTAGTTTGTTTGCGACCCCTATGCGGCGAATCTTAATTGTGATGAAGACTTCTGTAACAATTGACATCTGAAGATGGCATCATTAATCATCTTAAACCCTGACATCAAACCCATTTGAGCATACCTTCTTGAAGTATTGGCCAATCTTGTGTAGAGAATAATAGGGCTTATCCTCGTAGGTCATTTTTATGGTTTCTCATTAGGTTTCCTCCTCTACCGATTGATAAGTTTTTGTCCGTTTGTGGTAAGCTTGTCTCGATCTCACGTTTCAATTGAATGCCTACCATGCTTAAGAGGGAAACAACAACTTATTAGCATTTCTTAAAGTGTAAAGTAGTAGTGCTGAATCTGTTGATATGGTGACCCTGAATTTAAGGGATCCATAAATGATTCAACCCAAAAGACTCTTAGCAGAGAGGTTCTTGTCCATGATATGCCCTTTTCTTACAAAAGCGAACACAATTTAATATAGCTTGCAATAAGGAATTTTCCCCACTTCCGGTTGCTCGAAAATATTAAGTCAAATTCTTTAATAAGATTCACCCCTATGTGCAGGTTTGAGGTACTAAGTTGGTTTATTATGACGAAAAAGGGTTGGGTTGCAAGTCAAATAAATGCTTTGGTTTTTCTCCATTGTAAAATTTTCGAAGCTTTCTGAAATTCTTCTGGGAAAAACAATTGATTTATTCTATAGATGAAGTGTGGTGCTTAACTAGTATCTGTTCTGTGTTACAGTTCTTCTTGACGAAGCCTTATGCTTGTGAACCATCAAGTTTGCCAAAATACCCTCCGAGCAAGGAAATGGATGTGAAATTGAGAGACGAAGAAGCTAGAAGGTGCTTCCGATTTTCATATGTTCGTTCAAAACACCAGCAGTTTCTCCCATCTGATAAAAAGACATAACTCTCCTTTGTGACGCAGGCAAAGAGGTTTGAGTAGCAAAGGAAGTGTTGCTGATGGCGCGAGGAGACTTCGCACTCGTGATCGTAGTGAACGAGCTATTCCAGCTCCAGAAGCAAATGCCGAGCTCCAAGTGAACTTAGATGTACGTGTGACAAACTCTCTTTGTTGGTTTCACATGGGATGTTCTCATCTTTCTTTTCTTTCCTTTTTTTCGAACTTTCCCGCAATGCTAACAGTAATCTAAGTTCGACTGCAACTAAGCAGCCCGAAATGCGATCGACCTGTAGCTTTCACTGATTCCTTGTGATACCTGTACTGGTTAATCTGATCTTTTGGTGTTTGTTTTCAGCGGCTAAGATCACTTTCGCAAGCAAATTCAACCAGTAAGAGTGAGAAATTCCCTCCTCCTTATCACGATGGAGCCGCCGCTAGGTTTCCAGTTGGTAAATCAATCAATGGCCCTCTATCATTTGGTGCTACCAATGTCTCATTCACCTCAGCAATCTTTGAACCAAAGTCATCAGGTATCACACATTCTGGATCTTTAAGAAAACCTGCAGCCGTCGGAGAACCTTCTTCGAGAAGAACCAAGAAAGAAGAGCCACAAATGGCGCCATCGCGGTCCTTCATGCGCTCACTGCGTCCCTCCTCTTTTGGACGTTCAATGGATTTCAGAGTCAAGGGCAAACAATCGGTTTCCGACGTTTTTGGCGGTTGAGAGTAGAAGCAAGTGAGCAACAGTAGGAGGATCCTACCAATCAAGATTGTAACTAGTATATTTTTTGGACTAGGTTTTGAATTTGGCCATTTCTCTTGAATCATATATATTTTTCTTGTTTCCTTGGTCTCTCATTTGTTAAGTATTATCCAGATAAGTGTTTGATGCACAATCTACACAAATGAAAGCCTTATTGGTTCTTATGTTCTTTAAAACCTAGAGCTTGATTGTTGCTTATTTATTAGTTATTTTCATAGACTGTTGCTTGCCCTTTTGAATGTGTAAAAACCAAACGTAGCAAGGGCTTGATGTTAATTAGGGTTCTTGAGTGTAGTCTTTAGCAAATTTTAAGTCTAACAAAGTGGAAGCATTCGTTTCATGTAGAGGATTTCAACTAATTTGAAATTGAGATTTTGTTATGCTAATCTAATTCTAATTTCGCACGCTATTTTCACGCGCACTAACTGAGGGTCTTGTACACACATCTATTTTTGTGCTTACATACATCAATGCGAAAAGCAACCGTCGCAATCACGTGCGTGTAAATGGCGTGTGAAATATATTGAAATATATTGAGGTCACAAAAGCATTTTTGTGTATGGGAGGGGTGCCGGTCAACAAATATGACTAGTCTCGAACCTACATAAAAAACGACCACATAGAGCATACTCATAAACGACTTAGGTATAGTAGCATTGTTTCTAATTTTCTCTGGGCCACCTCATGACATCATATCATTGGGACACCCGTGAAATACAACTTTATTCATGTTTTGTCTCTTTTTGACTAACAAATAGCTCAATGATATGATTCCATGGCGAATTGGAGAAAATTGAAAACAAGGCTCGTGTACCTAATAAGCCGCTCTTCACCTTTTAATATTTTTCTTAGTGGGAGCCACAACAATTGAATCAACTACTATTATTTTCAAAATTTGCCTTCACTTTCAACAAATCCCCACCTAGCTAATTAGTAATTCATCTTCCAAAGTGGTCAAGGATTAAACCCAAAAATTTCTAAATTGATAATAAAACGTGCCAAGCAATATTGACTTGGCTGGCGTGACAAGCATGCAAGTCTTTACAAAGGAAATAAACATGCATGGAATATTGGCTTGGCATGGCTTATATATAACCCCATCACTATAGACTTTTTTATTCATTTGAGAGGGACAGCGATTAATTAATATGGGGCTTAAACAAAAAAGCCAAATTCATGTTTTCAGTGCACTCATCACATTCATCCTTCTAATAGTCCTACTCCTCCTGTTCACTAACGTTGCTACAGCAGGTATATATATAAATATATTAAATATGTGTGTGCGTGTGTGTGTGTGTTTCCATTTTATTTTACTATTTGATTAAGATTTTGATCACTACTTATTACGTTGTGTTACTTGCTTATAATCTAGCTAGCTAGGTAGCATTCAATTTGTGTAGATTATATTAACCTTAGCTTTAGATAAGCTCTTAGCTAAAATTAATTAAACCAATATTAATAAGTGATAGATTACCTTAATTTCAAACATCATCTCGAGCAGACTTGAATCGTCAACCTCTTACTTAAACTCTTACTTAAAAGCGATCCCTATATATTGGAGATTAAACAATATATATAATCTCATATCGGCTATATATAGTTGAAAAGAAAAGCAATAACTTATTAATTTGGAGTGAAAACTCTAATCAACATGCCTTGGCATGGAGAACACTCACCCATCCTAAAATTAAAGTCTAATTAATTATATGAACAATTAGTTTCCGTCACTCTCTCTCACTCTCTCTAGAGGGGCCTACGTACACAAGAGCTTCACAAATAACCCCGCACTAATTCATTGAACTACCACATTATTTTAGTTAAGTTATTTATGTTTTTTACTGTACAATTATATAATTAGTCTTTTCTTACCAAAAAAAAAACATAAAGTTAGTCTTAATTAAACTTTTTCAGGTGGTCGCGGTGCAGACCTCGCAACTGGAAGAATCGACCAAAATCATTTAGCTACGTATAGTTTAGCTATGTATAGTTCACCGCCCCCAAATCCAACAGGGCCGGAATCACCGAAAATGAATTAAGAGTATTAATCATACCTTTCTTGGCCTTTAGGCTAATTTCAAGTGCAAGTATATTAATCTATGTATTACGTACTTAGTTGAAAATATGATGATAAATAAGCAGTGTGTATTAATTAATTAATTAATTAAATAAGGGTAATTTGTTAAAAGGTCAAGGCCTAGGTCGTGGAATATAAATAGAGCACTACTAGAATGACATCGCCAACGCACATAAGAACGTACATGTGAGTACATGTGAGGCCGTTGTGCATGTGTTGGGGGTGACATTGTATTTCTTGCATGGGGGTTTTCCAAAAGTATATGAAACTTTACTTTGAATTTTCAAAAGTAGGTGATAATCGATGAGGTGACATGCATGGTGGTGAGGTGGACTATCTATACAAAGCATGGTGGTGAGGTGGTGGTGAGTTGAATTAAGGAATTGCATAGGCTCTTTTTGAAAATGAGCTATCTATGCAAAAATATACACTTTATGAATGACTCTTTTTGAAAATGAGCTATCTATACAAATTTTTTTGCCCTATGAACGACACGTGCATATGAAGATGGACGACCTGCGTGGACCCCGCGTCACTCGCGTATCTCGAGGAAGACAACCAATGTAAACAACGTGCACGCATATCGACGTGGACAACCTATGAAAACTTCACCCATGTATGCCGAGGTGGAGATTTCATGCAAATGTCAGGCACGTCTGTCGAGGTGGGCGACCCATGCAACCTCATGCAAACGTCACGCACGTGTCTCGAGGTGGTAAAGTTAATGCCAACGTCACACACGTATCTCCTGGTTGACAACACATGTAAACGTCATGCACGTATGTTGAGGTGGGAGAGTCATGCATCTTCGTGCAAACCATTCAAACGTCAGACAACATATCTCGAGGTGTGAACAACTCATGCAACCTCGTGCAATCCGTGCAAACCATGCGAATGTGAAGCACATATATATTTCGAGGTAGACAACTCATGCAACCTGTTGCGGTCCATGCAAACCATCCAAACGTCATGCACGTAACTCGAGGTAGATAAGTAATGCAAATTTCATACACGTATCCCGAGGTGGACAGTCCATGCAAACGTCATGCACGTATCTCGAGGGGGCAACCCATGCATATCCACTACAGACCATAGATCCCATGTAAACGTCACGCACGTATTGCGAGACGGACAACCCGTACAACCCGTGCAACCCATTGACACTATTCGGTCGGCCCATGTCCACGTGGTCATCCTACGTGGACTGTGTTACACAGATAGCGCATTTTCAAAAGGCGCTATCCGTATAACACAATCCACGTAGGATTGCCATAAACTGATGAAAAGGCGCTATCAGTGTAAGACTGTCTTACGTGGACCGTCCACGTCAGCAAAAATCCCAGCCACTCTCTCTAATCGCGTCTTTTCCTTTTGAAAAGGCGTTAATTTTTTCTTTCTTGCACAACCGACCCCTATAATTTTTTTTTTTTGATAAAATTGAGATCAATGAGCTTCAAAAAGTTGCATAACCGACCCCATAATTTATTAAGCGATAAAGAAAATATTAAGATGACCCTGTGATGGAGCACCCGAGATGGACACCATCGTCGAGTGTCCATCCCGAGTCACCCTACCATCTTCCTTAAACTAATTAGTCACCTTCAACATTGACTACAGAAACTCGTACAAAAAATATATTTCTTCATTGACCAGCAACACTGACCGGAGAATAACACGCTAAAATGGTCATATTGTCATGCACCTTCAACAATGGCGGTAAAGCTAGCTTGGCTTGGCTTATATACAAGCACTATATATATATGTGGATGAATCATGTGCACGCGATTAACAATACAAATGGGGCTTCAACAAAAAAATCAACTTCTTGTGCTTTCTATCCTGTTAGTAGTACTGCTCCTATTCAATAACATTAATGCTACCCCAGGTTTGTGTTTAATTAATTCCATTTTTAACTATTAATTTGTTCGATTAAGTGACACATAAATGTATATTTATGTATTAATTAAGGGATCATGCATATAATTTCATATATATATATATATATGAAATTCAACTACATGCATATGTTATGTAGTTAATTGGTCTTGTATAATTGATTAAATCTTAATTACCATGCATGGTGGTGCAGTCAATCTACGGAAGCTGGCGGGAAAGAAACCACGAGCATTGTTGACCGACGATTCACCACCGCCACCTCCGCCGGGTCGGCGATATTCACCAACTCCAGCTCCGTACCGTTCACCGCCGCCACCTCTAGGAGGGCGACCATCGCCCAATCCATAATAATTAATTAAGTGATGAACTCATGAACAAGTGTTAATTGTACCTAACTATATATAGGGATGCAATATTGTATTTCTTTGTTGAAAATAAGATGGAGAACGGACAATATATCCTACTATTGTTCATGCAATAAGTAGTTAATAGTTGTTGTCATTCAACTTCTCTCTATTTTTATTTTTCTTTTCCTAATATATCCTAGTCCAAGCAAATATTGATCATTGATGTCGTCTATAACACTAATTAAATTATAGTAATGCGGCGAAATCAGCATATATAGTGCACAGATCGGGTTAAAAATTGGGTTAATGTAGCATTTCTCTATATCAAAATGCAACTTAATCATGCCTAAGAAGGCACTTCTCTTCAAACAAAAAATTACTAGCATACTTAGGTCTTTTTCCTTGATTAGTACGATTGGGTGTAAAAATTATCAACTCAACACACCCACCAAACAATTTCCCCATCTAACACACTTGTTGTCACGTAAGCGCCAAATCACCCGCCACGTATTAATTTTTTTTTGGTCACTGGAAAACGTGACTCTAAGTCACGTTTTCCATTTCATGAATGTCGTGAGTTGCAGTCACGACTTCCATGCACGTTTTAGTTCAGGATAATTTTTCCCTGCATTTTTGATATATGACATATTGTAAAAGCACTATTGCATTGTTGATTCTCAAGCACAAATGTTGGCTTAAACTTATAAATGTGTGGTTAAAAGCGTGATTAATGGACATATTATTTGCTTACAACCAATGTAAAAGCATCTCCTATGCTTTTTATATATGTTATGATCCATTAAGAATGAAAAAATTAAAGGTGAAATTGTGACTGTTATTCTCCACTATTTGTTTCAACTCTAAAGCTGAAAAGTGTGGATAGCAATGAAGTACTCTTCCATGCAATGGAAGTCAAGACTAATTCCACTCATAAATATTTTTTTTTACTGCAGGCTTGTTTGATCACTTCATGCAAATTGATGCTATATGTAGTATCCTTGCAGCCCCAAGGAGCAAGGCCACATGTGCATCATGTCCACAAGCATATGCATTTTCCCTTCCCATTTGCTCTTGTGCTCCCACGCTACTAATTCATGAAAAATGATGACAAAGCTATTTATGATTCATGAGAGGAGACCATTGAGAATCCAAATACTTTAGTACCTTTTTCATACACATAATAGCAAACACAACTTTTCAATACAAGAGGTTCAACACATCAAGAAAAAATTAGTTAAAACTCATAAAAAATAAAGAACTTGAAATTTGAATTGATATAAATGATGAAATTGGTAGGTGATCAACTACAAAGCAAAAATGAATAAGGAGGAAATGACTTATAATAGTATAGAAAAAGTCCTAGTCTGACCCCAAATAATGACTTCCAGTCCCACACCGTGTTCTCTTGACGACTCGGACATTACGATTTTGTGCAAGTGGCATATCCGTATGACCCACATCAGCCGGATTTTGAGCATCTTCTGGTTGAATATCATCGTTGTCCCGCATTCCGCCATCTTGAGTACTTGTACTTTCATCATTATTGGACTTGCATGAAAATGGCGCGAAGATGTAGGTGTCGTGTCAAATGGAAAAGCTTCCATAGCCTCGAATGTCATGGTGGGAGGAACTGAAGGAGTATGTGGAGTCCCAAACTCGTTGAGAGGCACTGATGGAGTATACAATGGAGTGTCATGCCTCGAAGGTGTATCAGCATGGGAAGAATGATGAGAAGCTTGAAATGAACTGGGCATATTATGCATCCGATAATCTGCGTGTACTGCAGTCAAAGTCGATGCAACTACATCTCTAATACGTGCAATAGATACATCATCACCCAGTGTCAACTGATGAATTGAAGTAATGCCATGAGCCTACATATGAAATATTGAAGAAGTTTTATCCCAAAGTACGAGGAAAACAACTATTTGGCAAGGATTCATGACTGGAAAAAAATCAAATTGTACTTACCAAGGCCTCAGCAATAGCTCCACGGGGAGACATGAATCGACGTGTAATGCGACGATACCATAACATATACGGGTTGTAAAAGTCCATTGGCTCCACTAAGCTTTCATCAGTTGCAATATTGGAGGCACGTTCGTTCCACATGCAGACATAAGCACTATGTTCTGCGCTCCAATCCTTATCCGTCTTCCCTCTCAAGTCAATCTTATGCAGCTGAATGTTTATGCTTTGGAAAGGTGGTATCATTTGCCTGAGACCGAATTGGCGCATGACTCTATCGGGATGATACATTTTGACTACACAGAAGAAAATCAAAGGTGCCCTCGTTCGCCAAATAGCACGACCACTGCTACAATACGCAGGTAGGTCCATTATCACTGCCTCAGGATACGGTTCCCATATTACCTGTAGTCAACAAAAACATTTTGATATGAATAAGAAACGCATATTAGATGATGTTTCCAAAGCACTACGTGGAGAAGTAATTCTGTATGTCTCTTACTTCATCCGATTTTTGCATGTCAATCATTTCTCTGTACTTTGTCAGGACGTGCATTGATGCTCCCGTTGTCTCCAAAGCATGTTTCCACCTTCACAAATGAAAAAGAAAAACGCAATGGATGTATGTCGGCACATGTACATAGATATGAAGAAATTAAAATTAAAATGTGAGAAAATAGTAATTACCTATGACCAAATGGAGGAGGTGGAAATAATTCTTCGTTTTCTAATACCGGGTCTCGAAGAACGTTACCCATTATTGGTGCAAGAAACGGCAACCTATCCCATGCCCATAATTGCAATAAGATGACTGGACCTGCTATCTCAGCTCCATCAATGTCGGCTGCAAGACATAATTGTCTATATAAGTGAGCAAGAGTTGCACTACCCCAACTGTACTGTCTAGCCGCCTCGAAATCTTCCAAAAATTGCAAATATGTGATGTGAACGAGGTTGTTCGACTTGTCTGCAAATAGTGTTCCCCCTAGAAGTTGCAGGATGTATGCTCTCGCATAGCGTTGCACTTCCACATCATTAGCATTGTCTGGGAGGTTTGGAAACCACCTTGAAAGTTGCCGAATTTGAATCCGCCCTACGATCCTGTTATTTTCGGGGAAAGGGAATCCGAGTTGTGTCAAGCACAAGGCATCGTAATCTTGGTCGACGCGGCAAGATTGGTAATCCATCGACCGACAACCCCAATATGATTTGTACATCTCGGAGGGTTATAGTCATCTCGCCAGACGGGAAATGGAACGTGTGAGTTTCCGGCCTCCACCTCTCTACAAGGCGGTTATGAGATGCCAATCAATCGAAATGAAGCCTACTCGCTGCGAGTCCCCGTAAAATCCAAGCTTTCGAAGATGCCCAACTATGCGTGGATCTAGTTGGACCAACCTAAGTGTGAAGTGCGGTGAATTCCGTCTCGATAGTCAATATACCAGGCTCCTATGAAGATATGAGATTTAAGTGAAATTAGTTAAAACGTGGCTATGCAGCTAAAAAAGTAGAGAAACATGCGAAAAGAAGTATTACCGGGCCATTCCAAACGCGGGTAGATCTATGGAGAGCTTGCATAGTCAAAACCGAGTCATCTGTAGGGCCAGGATCCATATCGCGCTTAAACCCAAAATCATTACCAATTTTGTCATTAATTCCATTGTGCAATTCATATGAATAAGTAGAAATACTTCATGTACTAACTATAAAGAGATGGATTAATACAATATACGTAGCATACTACGACGCAGTTCATGATGCATATAATGTATTTCTACTCCCCTTGCATCATTGCAGATCATGTAAGAACTTAAATAAAGCACATGTTAAAATTACAATTAAGAAATTGAAAAGTTTATGTTTCATGCAAGACCACAAAAGCACATCTATCTCTCATCAAACAAATAATAAAAATAAGCAAAGACCTATAATACAAGGAAAATATAGGTCCGTTCAAGACATAAGACTTGAAAGAGTCTTTCACCATGAAGCATTAGACGGTTGGCCTTGCTGACGACGACTGCAAGTGCGCCTATTGTGTCCATCCTGCTTACACTTACTACATCGCAGCGTTGTTGGGGTTTCTCTCCATTCCTTCTCTCGCTGCATATGCCGTGGCTGTTTTTGATTGCCACTCCAATCCATCTCAGTGCGCAAACGGCTAGATTGAGGACGACCTTTTTTGACTCGCTTCCGATATGGATCAGCCAGCAACGTGTGTGGAAGTCTTGCGTTATCCCAATAATCTTCATGCGGAATGGGTTGGAAATTTGCAGCATAACATTAACTGTACACAGACCATTTGTAGTATGGCTCGATGTACTGACAGTGATCTATGGCAACACTAGCGCAAACTGCTTGAACATGGGAACATGGAATGTCATAGCACTGCCACTTCATACAAGTGCACCTACGGGCCTCCACTTTCACAACTTGCTTGTTACCCCCTTTTCTCAAATGATAGCCACGTGGTGCAGTGATTACTTCAAATGTACCATTATCACGATTTACTAATGTTACATTGTGCCCTCCAGCCACATTTCCCCATTTTGACAACTTATCCATTGCGACGTCGTGTACGTTTCGCCTCGCCTAGGGCTACACCTATTTCGTCTCGTCTTTTATTAAAGTATGCCACGACACGGTAAAATGTAATCTGCACTAAAGCGGTGATGGGGTAAAATCGCGCGCCTTTCAGGACTCTGTTAAAGCATTCTACATTTGTGACAAGAAAAAATTCATATTTGTATTAGCTTGGAAACATAATAATTCAAACACATTAAGTAAGTAATAGTAACAACCGTAATAAATCAAACGTAATACCCGCGAGATTTGTAGTCATCCAGCCGTATCGATAACCTTTGTCGTATGCGTTTGTCCATTGTGCTCGATCTAGGTCAGTAAACCACGTAATACATTCGGGATTCAGCTGATGGAGTTCTTTCAAGGATGCCTTAAATTCTCGCGGTTGATGTTGTGCTCCTGCTATGTACACCATATCCTTTAATTCTTTGCTCCCAAATCTCATGTTGAAATTATCGCATATGTGGCGGAGACAAAATCGTGTTGCGCTCTTTCGTTGGTCCATCCATTTCGAGGATCGTTCATTGCCAACAATATACCGGGTGTCGATCGAAATGACACATACACCATCCCTATCGGTCACATGATGTCGCAAACAAGCCATAAACCATCCCCACTGTCTCGACTTTCCTCATCAACAATGGCAAATGCCAAAGGAAATACATGACTATTCTGTCAACAACAAAGTGGCTATTAGGAGTTTTTGTTTGTATTTTCCATACAAGAATGTGCCATCAATTTGTATCATTGGTCCGCAATGTCTAAAGCCTGCAATAGAAGGTGCAAATGCCCAAAAAACCCATTTGAAGACAACTTCATTGTTGGCATTAGGCTCACCATGCCGCCATCCCACACGTGTCCCTGGATTGCTTTCTTGAAGAGCGGTCATCCACCGCGGCAACATTTTGTACGATTCTTCCCAATCTCCAAAGACTTTAGCAATTGCTTTCTTCTTCCCCAACCATACTTTCTTATAATGAACGTCATAATCGAATTTGTCCTTGATAATCTGATGAAGCACAAGAACTGAGGTGGACGGATCTCTTCTCACCACATTTTCTACCTCACGGCATATAACGGTGGAGTCCAAATGCGCATGATCCTTGGACAGTTTAGCATAGATGCATGTATGTGGTCCTGCATATGTACTGATCTCAAACATTCCATGCGATTTTCTTCTCGAACACCGCAACTTCCAAGTACATCCATCCAAATATTTCTTACAACGAACAATCCATACATTTGGTGTAGAATGAGTCACCACAAAGCGCCTGTGTCCTTTGATGTTATACAATTTCACGGCATGTTGGATATCTACTTTACACATGAACCGCATGCCTTTCTCAAATTCAGATGCCTCATTCCATAAAGACCTAGAAGGGATCATTGCATTCTCATTGAGGGGTTGCATTGCCTCAATTCCATAAATACAGCTGAAGGAACGACAAATTCACCTACACCCACTGGCGCACCATCAATTCCAGCAACCTCTTCATCGAAGAAATCATCGTTCCCAATTTCGTTCGAAATTGGAGGACAAGATAATGAGCCATCATCTGCTATGACTCGATTTAACGCGTATCGAATCATGCCATCATCAACATGATGACCATCATCCCCTTCATCGTCTGTATCATCTTCGCTACTATCTTCACTAGTATCCCCGTCACTGCCGCAATAGTCATCATCTTCGCTAGTATTCATATCATCACAGAACGAGGATCCTCGTCCATTTCGGGATTTGCGGTCGTCAAAGGCGATGCACAATGGCTATGCTCATAAATTGGTCGAGTGCTAGGTCCACTCCGAATGTAACACTACATTGCAATTGGAACTATTGTATTGTTGCCTCGGAACTAAAGCGATATAAATCTCCATGCAATGTGGTGGTGGTAATTGTGACAAAAAGTCCCAAACATCTTTGAGACTCGACTCATCATCTATGGCAACGGGACGTAGTTGGCCGATCCACTTCCATGTCTATTTGGATATCGATATGTCATGTTTAATCTCTGTAAGTCATTGTCTATCTGCAATGAATTACAGATATAACGCACAAGTTCATCGTACCCTAAACCGATCTTTGATCTGAGATGTCGAATGGGCGGTTTCGTGTACGAAATTCCTGATGCTCCTTCAACCATGTCTCCATTCATATAACACAACAACGATACTCTTTGATCAACCATTCTTCAATCTATATATGTAGAATATAATGAATCATCGCGTACAGAATTCAAATAAATATGACCTTCATACAATTGCTTATGGACCCTAATAGAATTGGTGTAGTGGTAAATTTATTATTATATATATGTATAACTAAATAGCCTAGTGATCAAATTAAGTACCTTATTCTGCAACAAAGAAACTATTATATGCAAATAACTATTATATATTATAAACAACTACCCTAGCTAGCTTAGAATATAACAGCCCCTAAAACAACCTTACAAAATTACCACCACCAATGTCTCATCTCTTAAGCGCACGCCTAATGTTCTTCTAAATTTTTCTATTAAAGTATTGTCATGCATATGAGATTTTTTGCTTGATTAATACCACATCAACTAATTGGCAAAAATAATAATATAAATCGGATAAAAAAAATCAGCCTTAAAAAAAAAAAAACAGCCAAATGTGAGACAAAAAAATAACAAAAAATTAAACATACAACATGACATGAACCACATGAAGCATTAACATACAAAATCTCCAAAAAAACAGCCCACGCGATTTAAATAAATAAAAAAAAAACAGCCGAATGTGAGAAAAAAATAACAAAAAATTTAACATTCAACATAACATGAACCACATTAAGCATAAACACACAAAATCTCCAAAGAAATAGATCTTACAAAGTTGTTGAGTTCGGGTGGGTTGCGGTTCGGATCTGAAGTTGACGATGGAGATAAGATATGCACCTATGGAGCCAAGCTAGTGGAGCTCAAGGAAGGGATCGGTGGGAGTTCAAGGAAGGGATCGGTGGGAGTTCAAGGCCGGGATCGGTGGGAGAAAAAGAAAGAAGAGTACTTACATAATTAATTTGTGGAAATTTTATAATGGAACTCAAATATATATATATATATATAAACATGTCATGGGAACCCCTCAAAATGTGTTGTTTATTTAATTATGCATGACTCATAGATTAATGTGTTAGATTAAAATTCAATGATTGTAGTTGATGTTCACATTGCATAGATATTTTTATATTTTTATGATTATCATGGTAGTAGTATGTTTATGCTTGGTCAAAGGACACAACTAATTAATCAGCAAAATATATTTAAGTTAATCTTTTCTTAGGAGTATTTAAGGTAATCTTAGCTGTGAGACTTGCTCATTTTTAATTATATAGCATTAAGTCAATGCAATGCAGGGAACTAATTAAAACATGAGGTCCACTTATCTTACATATGTATGTCTAACATTTATACAAAATATATGTAGCTTGCATTAATTAATTAGTAATTAACAAAGAACAATATATTTCATTAATCGATTTTGATTATAATTAGTCCATACTCAAATATACGTGTGAAGAAATAGAGTGGATATCAAAAGTACTTTGATGCATGTATATATATCATATCATCACGCATATACATGACAACTTTCAGGCTTAAAGGATCCGGAGGACGTTTTGCTATGATGTTTCTTTTAAATCTCTTCATCATCATTAGTATTGTTTTTCATGCGAGAGGTAAGTATAGTAGTTTCAATTCTCATAAAAAAAAATTATACATAGTATATATAGTTTGATTAATTTGAAGATATCTCTCAATTTCAATTGGTATATTGACTTGATCATATTGCACGTTTGTGTGAAGAATTCCAAGAGCACTCGAAGATTTTTTTAGTTTTGATATGAATGAGACTTTATTTTATATAGCCAACAAAAATAGTATGTGAAATGCGGAAAACAATGTGTTTAACAATGATTTTGATTAAATCATGAATTTTCAAGGGATAATGTGCATATATAATTCTTTCTTATCCAATTAATTATTTTCAAATGAAGCTAATTTCCCTCTAATTAAGTTTGTCTTGATTTTTTTTTCTTGTCAAAGTTGTCTTAATTAATTAACCTGACCAAATTTCCACAAAGATTATGAAATATATTGGTGTATATATATATATATATATCTGTGTTTGTGTGTTTTCTTGTTGATCATTTTTAAGAACATATGAACAACTCTACCAAAAAAAAAAAAAAAAAAAATGAATAAAGAAAGAAAAGGTATTAATTAGGTCTTGATCAGTTTTCAACTGGTGAGTTATACTAGCTAGCTAAATGAAAAATAATCCACAACACCTAGCTATGCATGTTAAACAGATTGATTGTGATTTTTTTTTTTTTGAGTAATAAGGGCCCTGCGATTGCAGAAAGAGACTATCAATGGGCCCAATGTTTGGCCATTACGGGGGAATCGAAATTGAGGTTAATTGTGAGCCTAACTCACACAACCTCGTTTTCGCCCTTACCACTACACCCGTCCGGTGTTAATTTGATTGATAATGAAATTGATTATTGTGTTGATCAAATGAATTTGACATGCATAATTAAACTGTATGCAGGTTCCTCACGAATGCTAATGAATCATGAGATCCCATATAGCCCTCCACCACCGCTCCCGACGGGGCCATGGTCGCCTTCACCTTGATGCACATCGATTGTGATTATTTGTGAAGCTAGAACGAAAAATTAAAGAGAAGAGCATATGTATATAGTAGTACTTCGTAGAAGTGGTTAATTAAACCTTGTGAGAACTTAATTAAGGATTAAGATGTAATTAATTGAGAGGGGACTTGTATATATATATATATATTTGGTGTCTCACGATCATCAGTTGATCATGTCATGTATTAGCTATATTTTTCTTTATTGATCATATATGGGTATCCAGACACTTTATTGATAATTCAATATGGGCTTTATGGGTGGATCGACATTTGACTATCATGGTAGCTACATTAATTTAATAAATTTAATGAAGTACTTCCTTAATTAATAATTACACGCTTAGTTTCCAAGTCACTACGACTCAATGCAAAATAACTAATTAAGGATTGTTCAAAGAACATTTAGAAACAGAAATAAGGCCTCGTCAAGCCTATATATATATATATCAAGTATAATTTTGATGCTATGCACATACCTAACAATTATTTATTTATTTATTTTTTGTTAGCCAGGGTATTTAGACAATACTTGTCTGATTAGGCCCATCGACTCTAAAATTGTGGAAGAGACCACTAGCGGTCCAACATTTGATTGTTGTTAGGAATCGAACTCAAGACCGTCTAACTCACACGGTCTCGTCTTTGCCTTTACCACTAGGCCTACACGTCCGGGTTTACCTACCATGTTTAATTTTGTTGAACAATCGTGGAAAAGGTCCATCTTTTTTAGGCAACACTAAACTTATTCAAACAAAATTAAACGTGCAACAGACCCAGTAAAATTAACACAATATATGGAAAGTATATAAAAGATCAACTAGCCATAAAATATTGTATATGTACATAAGAACGCGTGGAAAATACATTCAAACACATTTTTATTTTATGTATATATATATATATGTGTGCAGTGCTTATCTAATTGAGCCCATCGAGCCTTGAAAAGTAAAAAAAAAAAAAAAAAGCATTAAGAGCTATTGCATGCATGCGTATAATCTTGGATAATGGCAACTTTGGTGCTCGTCAAACAACGTTTAATTTCTGTGGTATCTGCTCTTCTCATTCTTCTAATTCTTCTTCTCTTCATCTCCAATGTTGCTGCTGAAGGTTCGAGGCGAGAATTGAAGCATCGGGCCCCTTATAGTCCGCCGCCGCCCGGTCCGAAGGGTCCGGTCCCGCCCAGGCCTTGATAGAATTTATTTTCCATTTTTGATGGAAGATCAGCAGGAGTTGGGAGCTAGGCGGATTGAAGATTAAATTGAACTTAATTATTATTATTATTATTATTATTATTTTGTAAACTAAAATTAAGATGTTTATATAATTAATGAATTGAGTTTAGCTAGCTTTTAGTTGAATTGGTGGTATATATTGTGATTAATAAGTCCAAAGGCGGGGAAGGTTCGTTCTTCGTTAATGTAATTGAATTTGTATTCATTAGGGGAAATTGTATACAATGGGACGATCTTATTTATAGAGCATAACAATGTATAAATAAAAAAAGTGATTACGATACTAATATAATAATACCTATTTACGAATATAATAATATCTAAATATCAATATCTTGTGCACAAATATAACAACTTTGTATAGGTTACTTAGCAGTTCTTTAAGACGTGGGATGAAATGAAGTAGTCTTGTAAATTTTCCTAGGCGCGCCGCGCGTGCGCGAGCCTGTGGGTCTCCTCCGCTAGCACCGATACTGTCTCCAACTTAACCACCTTCAACTCTTATAGGTGTGGGGTTTAACTTAAAAGGCCTCGTACTAATTGACATGAGTAAATTACTATATACACATCTTCAACAAGTCTCAAATCAATGTATAAGGGATTGCTCCATTTTGTTTTGGACAGAAACGGTTTGTTTTTCATTGCCATCATGCCATGTATGTATCCTATTCTTTTGATTGGAATACCAAAAATAAATAAATAAATAAATAAATAAATATTTTGACACCTTATTTTTTATAATGTTTTTTTTGTTTAAAATTAAGTGGCAGGGAGAAATATTTCACCGCAAGAATTCATGCGTGGATCCTCCAATGAGGGGTTTAGATGGGGAGGGAAGGAGATGAAAATTCATGCCCACATAAAGACGGGTGGATGAATTCTTAAGAGAAGATGAGGATGGAGATGGGGCCCCATCCACAACCCTCCCCATTAATTTGCATCCTTAGTCACACCTAAAGTCGCATTGGCCGGGTGATGTGGCGTGCAGGCTCAAGTGAAAATAGATGTAATTTTGAAGTGTGCATGTGCACATAGTTCTCAATGCATAACACGCGCATAAATAGCTTCCAAGAACGTGAGCTTGAACGATACGTCCAATGTGACTTTTGGGTGTCATTGTATATTACATTTTCCAAATTTAAAACACTACAACAACTTTAAGTGCATGTGAAATTTAGGTGTTAAAAGTTTATATGCCACTAATATATGATCCTATAAATATCAAATACCTCTTTGCGGGTGTCGCTTATCGTTCTTCTTGAGAGAGAGAGGGTCCAATAGAGAGGTTGTATACGCTATTGATATAGTTGATTATTTTTTAAGCGAGGCTCCTTAGACGAAGGCTTGGCCGAATTATTACATCATCAATTCTTGTGTTTTCATTGGTGTTGTTTTTACCTTCTGCTTACTATTTTCTCGTTCATATATGTTACTGCATGCTCTTCTCTGCGGTCTCAGTTACAATATTTTGTGTACTGCCACAAATTTGTTGGTGATGCTCACTGTTAACGAAACCTTAGCAAAAAAAAGTTACTCAAAAAGTCGACAATTATATAAAAAAAAAAAAAAAAGTCAAGGAATATTGTTCAAGTTTCTCCAAGTTATTAGACCAAACTCTTGAAGAACGTTTCAACACAATGGTGAATTAAATGAAGAAGAGAGTAGTCAAGGTCCATTTGAGAAAAAAAAAAAAAAAAAAAAAAAAAACACTAGCATTTTAATGTTGAAGAAGACATCAATTGAGCTAGTTATTACAAAACGACGAAAAGTGTAAGATTTAATCTAATTACGTGTGGAAAAATATGTTCTCCAACACATTTATATATTGCACATAATCTTCGATATTGGAAGACTAAAAGCTTATTACAGGGATCAATCTTACATATACATATTATATGATGGTGTTCAAACCGGTTGCGGTTTTATGTGGTTTCTGTTCTTTTCAAAATCACCTTGCGATAACCCATTCTCCATGCATATTGGAGACCAATTAACGCACCCCATAGTTAAGCTGTGTAGATAGAGCAAATTCCTATGTTGAACATAAAGCCTCCTCGCCATTCGCCACTTGAGTCTCTAAGTACTCCCCCCGCTGATGCTTCGCCCGTGCTCAGTAAGGCCCCATCAGTATTCACTTTGAGCCATCCGGACGGTGGAGCATCCCACTTGGCATACTTCTCAGCTTTCTTTTTATCTCTCGGCTCATGAATTTGTCATACGCAGATTGGATCTCTCTAGCTTGAGCCCGGATGGAGGAGACAAGGTTGAAATCATCACACTTTTCATTGGCAATTACCTCTTTGTTCCTACTTTTCCATAAGGACCAGCTCGTTGTTGCAAACAATATTGGCCATCGGACCTCTTCCAGCACAACATTACTTGTGAGATTTGCTAAAAACCATTCCTCAAAGGGTTCTTCAAAGAAGTTTGGGACAACATCCATGGCTTTAAGCTTATACCATACCATGAGTGCTCTATCGCATTCGCGAAGGACGTGGTTTGTCATCTCCTCCTCCGCGTTACATAATTCACAACAAGGTTCTACCACTAAGAGTCTCTTATATCTTGTGCTATTTGTCAGCAGAGCATTTCTGTAAGCTAGCCATAAAAAGGTTATGATCTTTTCCGGTCCATGCGACCCTCCTCTTTTGGACGTTCAATGGATTTCAGAGTCAAGGGCAAACAATCAGTTTCCGAGGTTTTTGGCGGTTGAGAGTAGAAGCAAGTAAGCAACAGCAGGAGGATCCTACCAATCAAGATTGTAACTAGTATATTTTTTGGACTAGGTTTTGAATTTGGCCATTTCTCTTGAATCATATATATTTTTCATGTTTCCTTGGTCTCTCATTTTTTAAGTATTATCCAGATAAGTGTTTGATGCACAATCTACACAAATGAAAGCCTTATTGGTTCTTATGTTCTTTAAAACCTAGAGCTTGATTGTTGCTTATTTATTAGTTATTTTCATAGACTGTTGCTTGCCTTTTTGAATGTGTAAGAACCAAACGTAGCAAGGGCTTGATGTTAATTAGGGTTCTTGAGTGTAGTCTTCAGCAAATTTTAAGTCCAACCAAGTGGAAGCATTCGTTTCATGTAGAGGATTTCAACTAATTTGAAATTGAGGTTTTGTTATGCTAATCTAATTCCAATTTCACACGCCATTTTCACACGCACTAACTGAGGGTCTTGTACACACATCTATTTTTGTGCCTACATACATCAATGTGAAAATCAACCGTCGCAATCAGTGCTTGTGAAATATATTGAAATATATTGAGGGCACAAAAGCATTTTTTGTGTATGGGAGGTGCAGCCATAAAGCTTATATTTTTGAACAATTTGATATTTAATAGGGAGGGGTGGGATGCCAGCCATAATTAGAGGGGACTGCATAAATATTGGAGGGTATATAAAAGGTCAACAAATATGACTAGTCTCGAACCTACATAAAAAACGACCACACAGAGCATACTCATAAACGACTTAGGTATAGTAGCATTGTTTCTAATTTTCTCTGGGCCACCTCATGACATCATATCATTGGGACACCCGTGAAATACAACTTTATTCATGTTTTGTCTCTTTTTGACTAACAAATAGCCCAATGATATGATTTCATGTGGCGAATTGGAGAAAATTGAAAACAAGGCTCGTGTACCTAAGCCGCTCTTCTCCTTTTAATATTCTTCTTAGTGGGAGCCACAACAATTGAATCAACTACTATTATTTTCAAAATTTGCCTTCACTTTCAACAAATCCCCACCTAGCTAATTAGTAATTCATCTTCCAAAGTGGTCAAGGATTAAACCCAAAAATTTCTAAATTGATAATAAAACGTGCCAAGCAATATTGACTTGGCTGGCCTGACAAGCATGCAAGTCTTTACAAAGGAAATAAACGTGCATGGAATATTAGCTTGGCATGGCGTATATATAACCCCATCAATATAAACTTTTTTTATTCATTTGAGAGGGAGAGCGATTAATTAATATGGGGCTTAAACAAAAAAACCAAATTCATGTTCTCAGTGCACTCATCACATTCATCCTTCTAATAGTCCTACTCTTGTTCACTAACGTTGCTACTGCAGGTATATATGTGTTTCCATTTTATTTTACTATTTGAATAAGATTTTGATCACTAATTATTACGTTGTGTTACTTGCTTATAATCTAGCTAGCTCGGTAGCATTCAATTTGTGCAGATTATATTAACCTTAGCTTTAGAGCTCTTAGCTAAAATTAATTAAACCAATATTAATAAGTGATATATTACCTTAATTTCAAACATCATCCCGAGCAGACTTGAATCCTCAACCTCTTGTGTATATGTAATCAGTTAATCACTATATATTAGAGATTAAACAATATATATAATCTCATATCGATTATACATAGTTGAAAAGAAAAGCAATAACTTATTAATTTGGAGTGGAAACTCTAATCAACACACTCACCCATCCTAAAATTAAAGTCTAATTAATTATATGAACAATTAGTTTCCGTCACTCTCTCTAGACTTGGACCGGGGCCTACGTACACAAGAGCTTCATAAATAACCCTGCACTAATTCATTGAACTACCACATTATTTTAGTTAAGTTATTTATGTTTTTTACTGTACAATTATATAATTAGTCTTTTCTTACAAAAAAAAAAAAACATAAAGTTAGTCTTAATTAAACCTTTTCAGGTGGTGGCGGTGCAGACCTCGCAGCTGGAAGAATCGGGCAAAATGATTTAGCTCCGTATAGTCCACCACCCCCAAATCCAACAGGGCCGGGAGGCTCGAGACCGATAATGAATTAAGAGTATTAATCATACCTTTCTTGGCCTTTTAGCTAATTTCAAGTGCAAGTATATTAATCAATGTATTACTTTGTTGAAAATATGATGATGAATAAGCAGTGTGTATTAATTAATTAAGGGTACTTTGTTAAAAGGTCAAGGTCTAGGTCGTGGAATATAAATAGAGAAGTACTAGATGGACACATCATCGTCGAGTATCCATCCCGAGTCACCCTAGCATTTTCCTTAAACTAATTAGTCATCTTCAACATTGACTACAGAAACACGTACAAAAAATATATTTCTTCATTGACCAGCAACACTGACCGGAGAATAACACGCTAAAATGGTCATATTGTCATACACCTTCATTAATGGCGGTAAAGCTAGCTTGGCTTGGCCTATATACAAGCACTATATATATGTGGATGAATCATGTGCACGCGATTAACAATACAAATGGGGCTTCAACAAAAAAATCAACTTCTTGTGCTTTCTATCCTATTAGTAGTACTGCTCCTATTCAATAACATTAATGCTACCCCAGGTTTGTGTTTAATTAATTCCATTTTTAATTATTTGTTCGATTAAGTTACACATAAATGTATATATATATGTATTAATTAAGGGATCATGCATATAATTATATATATATATATATATATATATGAAATTCAACTACATGTATATGTTATGTAGTTAATTAGTCTTGTATAATTGATTAAATCTTAATTACCATGCATAAGGTGGTGTAGTCAATCTACGGAAGCCGGCAGGAAAGAAACCGCGACCATTGTTGACGGACTATTCAACACCGCCACCTCCGCCAGCTCCAGCAGCTCCGTACCGTTCACCGCCGCCACCTCTAGGAGGGCGACCATCGCCCAATCCATAATAATTAATTAAGTGATGAACTCATGAACAAGTGTTAATTGTACCTAACTATATATAGGGATGCAATATTGTATTTCTTTGTTGAAAATAAGATGGAGAACGGACAATATATCCTACTATTGTTCATGCAATAAGTAGTTAATAGTTGTTGTCATTCAACTTCTCTCTATTTTTATTTTTCTTTTCCTAATATATCC